>JAJEJH010000324.1:310132-399200 GCA_026122585.1 Anacardium occidentale | reverse complement strand
TATGGGCATGTAGAATTGGAATTAACACACGGGCATATGCACTCGGGTACACGGACGTGTGTCTAGATTTTCATACCTACACGGGTGCCATGCAAGACCGTGTTCATACAGAAATGGGGTCACACGGACGTGCATCCTCGGATGCACGGTCGTGTGCTCAACCCAGATTTTGCAGATGCGTCTGGAAACCTAGAAAATCTGACCCCAAACTCATCCAAACTTCAATTCATCAAAATATACATTCAATACTACTGCTAGCGTGTATAAATCATCATAAACTCATCTTAAACACGCCACATGTCATAATTAAAGCATACAACTCATGTATATAAAAATATACACATATAAACATGGAATTAACCACTCAATCAATCCATAATTCATCATCTCAAAGCTCAAGCATGCTGTTAACATTTCAAATAAGCACACAATGATTTTCACAAGCTCAAGACAGCTAACCATGCTCTGAAACTAAGTGAAAGAGGTAAGGAAACACTTACCTCTCGCCATAGAAGTGGGACCTCTCTCTCTAGAAACCTCTGGATCTCTAATTTGGAACTGAGCTGTTGGGGAATCTCTCTCAACCATTCTAGGGTTCACTGGAGCTGAGGGAAGAAGAATGAGAAGCAAATGAAATAAGCTGGGAATTGCACGAACTAAAAAATAAAACAATATATGGCTAAATGGCAAGACACACAGTCGTGTGCGCAGTGGAAATCTCAATTTCCACTCTCTTTCGCATCATACACAGAATATTCTCCCAGAATATTCATATACAAGCCACAAAAAGCTTCTAAAAGACTCTTCTACCCTTGAACCCTCTTAAAACTCTTTCCTATCAATGAAATTTTTTTTTTTACCCTTAGATTCAGAGTCTAAAAGACAATTCTATCCTCAGGCTATTACAGTGAATTAGTTTGAATGCATAGCTTTCTATGTTTCTTTCTTTTCTTTGCACAGTTTTCTGTGTATTGTACTTTCATACTCTTCTTAAAACATGTTCTTGTAGGTTGTGTCATGACGTTGCCATGAGCAAGCTGCAAATAAACCTCTTTTAAAGACTGTGTTCTAGGTAATCTGCGCTTGCCGACTCTGCAAACTATATTCGGCATTGAAAAAATTTTAAGTTCACAAATTGATGGCGGAATATGCATCCAGGTCATGATGCGATTGTTTAGTCCACGAAAAATAACTTTAACGTTTTTATATGTGATAAAACAAGGGTATGCTTTTTCTTATATCTAATTTTGTTCAGCGGGTTAAGATATCACAAGTTGTTTATTTAGGTAATTTACTTCTGCTTGTTTGCTGATCATTTTTCACAATGAGCTGTAGTTTTTATTTGTATGTTCATCTGTGTGTATAGACTCCATTGGAAATTCTAAAATCTATTCTAAGAGAAGATATTCGAAACGTATAAGCCTTAGTGCTACATTCCATTTTGGTTTTTCAAAGTTGATTTTATTGCTTTTTTTATCCTTATTTCTTTTTCTCTTGAATCCCAGATATGGGATTTATGTTCCTAAGCCACTAGCCCATAAGGAAACTTCTCTTAGTGAGTTTTTTCATGTAAGTGTTTGTCTCTTGAATTTCTTTTTCTCTTGAATTGCAGATATGGGATTTATGTTCCTTTTTTTATCCTTGTTTCTTTTTCTTTTTTTTTTTTTTTTGGTCGAATGAATGTATCATAAAATTGTTTGTCTTAACTGTATTAATCTTTTTTTTTTTTTTTTTTTTAAATTGAACCTATTTGATATATATTTGTCTGTTTTATTTTATAAATAAAGGTTGCTAGTTTGAGGCAAAGGTTCTTTCATTCTATCGCATCGGGAGGGCTTGCGGGAGATCGGCGCGGTGTTGTTCCAGCTTCAGGTTTGTGTTTTAGTGCACAGCAAATCTGCAAAGTCATTAAGGAGAATAAGGACCTTGACCTTCCTGCCCACAAGGCAATTTTTTGAATCTCTTTCCTTCAACAGATTTAGATTTAAATATCCCTGGAGTGGTGCTGTTAATATTGTACATGAAACATCTATTTCTAGGTCATGGTAGCTACTGTTCGCTGTGAAGAAATTGCAAATTAGAAGTATTCCAATTTTGCTGCAAATAAAGTACCAGATTTTAATATGTTCCATCTCTCTTTTATTTACTATTTTTAAATAGTTGATGTTCCATATGTTGGTGCCAACGGAATTGGCTTGAAATTGTCACAGGAGTGGTGTAAGTTGGTGGAGGCTATACAATCGGTACCAATTCCTGGTTTTGGGAAGAATCTCAGTTCAATTCTTGATACTAGTCTATCAGGGTAAGAGTATTTTATTTCATATAATATCTATAATTTCCTAGTAGCATTGTTGCACCACTAGTATATGAATTAACATGAAGACAAGAAGCTTTATATTCAGTGTGTGGGCACTTGTAAGTATATGCTTTTTCAAGTACTTTTTTTTTCTCTATCCATATTCACGTGCATTTTCAAAGTCACTTATTTTCTTTTCAAGTATTAAGTCCTCCCTCTACTTTTTCTTTGGTCAGATATGATGCAGAAGTTCTGTATTATGATGAAGTTGTCCGAACTTCCAAGCGAAAGCAGCTTGAAGAAAAATTATTGCAAGTAATACATTTTCCAGATTTAAGTATTATTGTTCTCTTTTCTTCTAAGATATCTGTGCTATGAAAATAAACAGAGGTTGTGTTGAATATGATGTCCTCATGATATACGTGTTTAGGTGGTGTTAACTATTTTTCTACATTTTGTTTATGTTTACTGATATTGTTAGCAGCAATCCGAAAAATTCATACATTTTGTCTGTTGATTCAAGACCTGTGGATGTGTGTTATATGCATTTTTGTAGGCTGCTGGAAGTAATTTTCATGGTATTTTGTCGTGACAACTATCCACATAGGAATCTAAAAATTTTGGCTTTATTTTTCTAACAAACTTCTTTGTGTTTAATACGAGTATTGATTTTAGTTTTTTTAGTATTATATTAGTCTATTTTGAATATTATAGAATTATATCAAATATTTATTAATATATTTGTACATTGTAAGTACTTTGTTGAATATTTATTTTTTAATAATATACATAAATTATTGAGTTATTTTTGTATTGCGTAAATCCAAATTGAAAAGTTTTTCAATTTGTACAGAAAATAATCAATTAAAAATGTATTAAATTATCACAAATAATAACAAATTTTAATTAATATCAAAATAAATGAAGATAAACGATGATAAATGTAATAATAAACGTTGATAAAAATAAAATTAAAAATCAAAAAATATTGGCAAAAATTACAAAAAATTATAAAAAGTCATAAAAGTGAAAAAACGCCGCTAAAATTCATATAAAACGCTAATAAAAGTGATTTTAAAAAACCGATACAATTATAAAAACATGGGTAAAAATGAAAAAAACACACTAAAAATCATTAAAAAAAACTAATAAAAATAACTAAAAAATGTTGATAAAAGTATAAAAACATCGTTAAAAGTCAAAAAATCATCGAAAATTTTCACACAGACAATAATAGAAAAATATTTTTTGCAGTAAAAATGGTTTTACCAACGTTTTAAAATGCCACTAAAAATCATAAAAGAATGTCGGTAGAAATTTGCCCTTTAGTGATATTTGTTTGGATGTATACTAGTTTTTTTTATAAACTCCTGTAAAAGTTATATTGTCACATGTTTTAATGGCATTTGAGAAAACGTTGATATAAATTTTAGTTTCATTTAAAAAATCACTAAAAGTTTAAAAAAAGGTCAGTAAAAATTTTTTTTGACATTATGTTTTTTTATTTGTAATTACTTTTTAATTTAAATTTAAACTCCATTAGATATGGATGATGATTGAAAAATAAAAATAAAAGCTGGAGATTTTGTTTTTACCAAATTTAGAAACCTTGATCATGTGGAATCTTCAGATCAAAACTTTTAGGCGAGAATATCTTTAATTATAACTTTCTCCACGTTAAATTTATCCAAGTTAACAATTTACTATAATCAAAAAACCAAAAGACCTCATCCCATCCAGGGTTTGTTTAGATGGACGTTCTCACCCCTAACTTTTAAAAATTTAGACATTTAGTCACAATGTATTTTTTTTATCTAATTCTATTAATTTTTATGAAATAATAAAAATACCCTTAATCAAAAAAATAAAAAATTATAATAAAAATGCAAAATAAAATTAAAATAATAATAAATATTAAATTATTAAATAATAATATAATTTTAAAATTTAATAAAAATGTTTTTAAAATTAAAAAATTTGAAAAACAACAACGACAATGTCCAAAAAAAATCAAACCAAATGACTAAAAAAGGTCATCTAGATTAGTTGGCCGTCAAATTTGATGGAGACGCTCGATCGATTGTTTTTTAGCATCATTGATGTCAAACCGCCTCCGTCAAAATAAGAAAAACCAAAACTAGCCGGCAATCTAATTAGGTGGTTTTTTTTGGGTCACTTAGTTCAGCTTTCAATGACTACCACTGTTGATGACAGTGACTATTTTTTCATACTTTTTAAACTTAATTTATATATATTTTATATTAATTTAAAAATTCATTTTTATTACTATTTTGTTTTACTTTAATATTTTGATTATTTTTAATTCTTTTTATTTAAAAAGACAAAAATATTTTATTACTATTAATATCTAACAATTGATTTTTAAATTTAATTATTGATTTTAGTTAATGAATAAGTGTTTGATTTTTTGAAAATTGAAGAATGAAACTTTATCAATTTGGGAAACCTTACGGGGGATTAAGTCTTTTGGACTAATCAAAATTATAATTCTATACTCTGTAAAATTAAGAAAATAATAATATACAGTGCACATTTACAAACAACATTATATTTAATTAAATTTTTTATTTAGATACAGAAGTCCTTAGAATAATGCTTCAATGAGGAAGAAAAATAAAATTTCTACGTATCCTATGTAAATTTCCGAAGCAAAATATTAAATATTGCATGGCTTAAAACATGCCTAAGCCTCTTATTTCTTGGCTATGACTCTGCACTCCTGAGGAAGGCCCTGAGGAAACCGTCTGGTGTCATTGCAGTAATTGTAAATCATGTAATTTTTCTGGATCCACTTGAGCGTCTTTTGGCTTGCCGAATCAAGCTCCTGAGAGAACCATGGATTCACGGTGGAGTTTGAATTGCAAGAGGATGCTCCATTAGCCCAAATGCAAGCATTTTCAGCATTGAAGTTCCTGAAGGAAGCTGTAAAGGGTGCCTGAGACCAGTCTGTTTTTACCAATCCCCCTCTTGTGGCCCAGTCATCAGCATTCCAAAGGCTGCAGTACATTCTCATTGGCTGGCTTCTCGGGTACGGAACTCCCATTGGTTCCAGGTTCTTGAACTCCCTGATCGGCCTGCCATCAACATAGAAGCTGGAAGAAAGGAAGCATAACAGATATAAAGCAAATACATAAACCAAATTTAACTTAACAGTTGGAGAAGTTAGATATGGTTTCAGGAAAACATACACAATATGGCCTGGGTTCCAGAGGATTGAGTAGGTGTGAAAATCAGCTGTAGGATCAAACCAGAGGTAAAATTGCTGTTCTCTATCACCTTTGCCCTGAGTGTAAACATTAGTGTGAACAACGTAAGGATTCCCACTCAAGTTTCCCAGGAATTCAAAATCTATTTCATCCCAAGATGACCCTGGTGATTTTAACTGCAAAATACAAAATCCACTTATTAGAATTAAACATCATGGCATAAAATTAAATTGGAACAAGAATAATAAATTTAAAGAATCTTACATAGTATGCAGTAACAGTGCCGGCAGAGTTATTTGGGACAAGTTTAAGCTGCATATCAAGCTTTCCATAGAGAAATTCATTCTTGGATTGGAAGCCAGAGCCAGATGCCTTGTCAAGAGAGAGAGTAAGAAGCTGGCCATTGTTGAGAATCTGTGCACGGCCGTCTCCCCAAGTAACATCGACGTCCTGATAAAAATTGCCAAATGAAACAAGAAAAGAGCTAGCAACCAAAAGAGAGAACAACAAAAAGGGTACTGAAACATATGGGTGAAAAGAAGAAGAAGAAGAACTGCAAGCCATTGACTTTGGCAAAAGTTGTGATTTTACTTAGATTTAGCACTCAGAATATGTTGACACACTAAGAATATGTTGATGCCTTGGCACTTTATAGGGCCATTTCACTGAATATTGTAATATACAGTTGGTTGGTGAAGCAAAGTGAGAAGTGAACTGGAAAGCAAAATCAATCGAGCTTATCGTTATTAAATTGGAGATCCTTTTCATAATATCAGCCAATCAAATTATTTGGAACTTCTTGGAATGCATTATTTTAAAGAGAAACAACATAGCTTCTTCCTAGTTTATGTCTACCTACCACAGATTCGGGCTGTTCCAAGCGTGTGGTTTGTCCCCTGACAAATTACATGCGGCCAAATGGACAATGAAAAATTGGTTCTAGTATCTTCTAGTGCGCACACCCACAAGTTTTGCCAGAGCAGCAACTAAATGTGCTTATGTTTATGCTATTTGTATAACCCAAATAGACTAATGGCAAACAGCCTAGATGGAGAGGGAATGAATAGGTTATTTCAACATCTTTTGAAAACATAAAAACTTATTTCTATTCTCAAACCAATCGACCAAGCACAATTTGTTTACTTACTCAAGTTCAGCAATATAAACAAAGTAATCAACTCAATCAACCAAGCACAAACAATATTAAGTACAGTGAGTAAATAAAGAAAGGGATTGAAATGCTTAATCGATTTTTATAATGATTTGGAGCTTCTCTATGCCTTCTACGTTCACTATTTCAAACAATCACTTGAAGATTTTCTTCCACTATCTTTAACTTAAAGATACAATAGTTTTTTGCTTAAGAGATTTTGTACTTCTTACACTAGTTTTTGAACAAGGGATTATGTCATTAACTTAATTTTTCAAGGATTATGCCCTATACTAGTTTCACAGGATTATGCCAAAAGGTTTATGGAATAACAGAAGAAAGAAATGCCTCTTAGTAGGCTTATACAATAATTCAGCTTACAAGGTTTCTTTTAAAGTGTATATGCTTAAATTTTAGAGAGAGAAAATAGTAAAATAGTTAGAGAATAAAATATGAAAGTGTTGGCCTAATTTTCTAACACTCTTTAACTCAAATCAGCTCCAATTTATAGATGGTGGGAAATAATCATTACTGCTAATTTGAAAGCTGTTGGAAACTTTATAAGAAGATGCATGGTCGTGTTCTCATTGATATGCATTCTTCAATGGTTATATTTTCTCCTATTATGCACCTTTGTACAAGCATGTGTTCCACACACACAATCGTGCATCTTCAAAGCTTCATGGTTTCAGTTTTTCCAAAAGCTCACATGACTTCATGCACAATACCTGTACAATCATCACACGATCAAGTTTTTACACGACCATGTTGTTTATGCACGAGCGTACACCCAATAAAGTTTTTATAACATAAGCATGGTTAGGCTTGCATGAAAGAGTCTAGTATTGCATCCTTGACTTATGACACACAGTCATGCATTCGACAATCGTACAATTGTGCATCCTTGCTTTTTGCTACATGGATGCTTCACACGACTTAAACAAGTCATGTGTTCCTATTATGGGACACATATGATCGTTTGGCCTACTCACGTACGATTGTGCATCGGGCTAAATCTACAAAAATAACCCTTTAGTCCTACTCTTGGCATGACCAATTCATGCAAGGATTGGTTAGATATTTTAACATATGTTTTTCACCAATCAAAACAGACAAGGGTCCAACAATCTCCTTCTTTTTAATTTGATGACAAAACTTATGTTAAAATACAATTAAGCACAATAACTTATATCAAAGAAAATTTTTAGAAATTTTATTTCTCCCCCTTTTTGTATGGATGTTTTCAATAAAATTAACATTTTCATGAATAACATATGATCCTTAAAGCATTTAGGGGAAAAAATTTACAAAAAAAAATAAGAATTTAAAAAATTTGGAAACAATTTTGTAGTTTTGTGTCAAGCACAATCACGTCAATGACATGCACGGTCGTGTGTGTATAATTATGAGACATGCACGATCATGTGTCTTTTAAGCATGATCTCGTAACTGGAGAAATGACGTATGCACAGTCATGCAACCTATATGCATGGTCATGTATGACCCATAAAACCTAGAAATCTATAGAAAACTATTGTTTTAACAAAGGAAGCTTTCCAAAATCAACATCAAAATTTTCAAAATTGATTTTTAATCATCTTAAATCGTTGAAATCAACTTAAAAACATATTTCAAACATGTCTAAGATCAATTAAAACATAATTGACATACTTGAAACCATTTTTGCAAATTTTGGGGATATATTGGGGAATAGAAGCCTTTTAAACATAAAATTGATCAAAACACAACAAATATGACAAATTTTGCTTATTTTGACCATAAAGGGTAACAATGTATGAATTCATGTTATTTATAATCCAAAACAAATTAACTTTGATCCATATTGACATGAATTCTAAATATGCCAATATTACAACAATAATATATACTATACTTGCATCCGTCCAACTCATCTACTGAATCATGGCAAGTATACATATATTCAGATAGACACAGTCATAACAAGGAAATCAATCATCATCATCAATCAAGTATCAATATAAGTAAGAATTGAAGCATTTACTTGGATTGATGATTCTTCCACACCAATTCTTCATTTTTTTTTTCGATGTAAAAGTACAAGGATAATTTTTCATCTTTTTCGTTGGTTAAGTCCTCTCCATTCCAAGTAGCAAGCACCTTCTTCTTGGATTTCTTATTTCTCATCTGAGAGTATTCTTGCTGGTAATGTCCTTCCTTTCTATACTCATAGCAAGTTATTACTTTTTCTTTCTTTTTATTCTTTTTGGATAAGAATTTGCTGAATTTCTTTGAGAGCATTTTCAAGTCTTCTTCATCTATCAAGCTCTCTTTGTCAGTTGAGGGCAAATTATCCTCATTTAAACTCTTCTCAACCTTGAGTGCAATATTCTTCTTCTTATTCTCTTCCTTTTCCCTCTTGGGCATCCACTTCATCTTATAAGTCAAGAGGCTTTCAATCAACCTATCTATGCCCAACATGGTCATATCCTTTAACTCCTTAATTGTTGTTACCTTCATGCTCTAAGTTTTTGGTAATGACCTTAATATTTTCTTGATCAATTCGATGGTTTTGAATCTTTTTTCTAAACCTTTCAAATCATTTACTAGATTTGAAAACCTCTTATACATCTTCGTTATGTTATCTTTCTTTTTCATTTCAATTCCTACTCGTAAAAGAGAAGCTCTACCTTGAACTCCATCGGTTGGCTTGTTCCTTCATGTGTTGTTTGGAGATAGTCCAAGCTTCATTAGTTATTTCATACGAAGAAACATGGTTAAATTTCATAGAGATTAAAGAGAATTTAAACACATCATATTTTCATCAAAATCATTTTCGTTTTATTGGAAAAAATTTTTCTCTAGTCAGTGGGACTAAATCACCTTTCTCAATGATTTTATATAGTTTATAATCAATGTATTGAATATAAAATTTCATCCTAATTTTCTATTGACTATAATTTTCACCGTAAAAAAAAAAAAAAAAAAAAAAAAGAGGTTTAATCAAACTTTGCCCCCCTTCAAAAATTGGTTTTGTAGAAAGATTTATCCTTTTTAAAAACCTTAATCTTTGACTATTAAAATCATTAGATTTTACAAGAGCCTAGACTTTAATAAGAATTGTAAAACCCTAATAGACTAATGGTAAATAATCTAAAGGGGGTGAATAGGCTATTTCAAAATCTTTTGAAAACTTAAAAACTTATTCTTATTCTCAAACCAATAAACCAAACACAATTTGTTTATTCACTCAAGTTCAACAATATATACAAAGCAATCAACTCAATCAACGAAGCAAAAACCATATAAAGTACAATAAGTAAGGAAAGAAAGGGATAAAAAGGCTCAACCAATTTTTATAATGATTCAGAGCTTTTATACGCTTCCTATGTCTACTACTCTAACAACCCTTCTTAAAGATTTTCTTTCACTATTTTTAACCCAAAGATACTGTAGTTTTTTATTCAAAGGATTTTACCCTTCTTAACTTAGTTTTTGAGTAAGGGATTGCACCCTTAACTTAGTTTTTTCAGAGATTACTCCTTACACTAGTTTCATAGGATTACACTCAAGGGTTTGTGGAATAACAAAATAAAGAAATGCCTCTTAATAAGCTTATACAAAAACTAAACCTATAAGTTTCTCTCAAAGGGTATATGCTTAAATTATAGAGAGAGAAAATAAAGAAGTAGTTAGAGAATGAAAGATGAAATTGTTGGCAAATTTTCTAACCCGTTCTAACTCAAATTAGTTTTAAGTTTAGATAATAGGAAGAGGTAGTCGTCATTACTAATTTGAGAGTTGTTGTAAACTTTTTGGGAAGACCCATAATTGTGTCCTTTTCCTACATAATCGTGCTCACATTGATATATGTTTTTTAACAGTCATATTTTCTTTCATCATGCATACCTATATGGGCGTGTGTTTCACACATAGGGTCATGTGTATTCAAAGCTTTATTACTTCAGTTTTTCCAGAAACTCACATGACTTTACACAAGATACCCATATGATCATCATACAATCAACCTTCTTCACTTTACACAAGTGTGTACCCAGTAAAGCTTTCATAACACAAGCATGACTAGGCTTGCACAAGAGATTTTGGTAGTGTGTCCTTAAGTTCTGACACACGATTGTGTATTCAAAATTACATGGTTGTGCATCTTCACTTCCTGTTATACGAATGTTTTGCATGACTTAACCTAGTCATGTGTTCCCTTTATGGGACACATACAGTAGTATAGTCTGATCATGCACGATTGTGCATCAAGCTAAATCTATAAAAATAACTCTTTGCTCCTACTTTTGTCATGATCATTTTATGCAAGAAATGATTAGATATTTTAACTTAAACATAGGGGTCAAACACTATTGTATAAGCTTTCCCTTCTTTAGGATTCTAAAAATATGTCTACATTTCCATGTAAGGAGCAACATTTTGTATGTATTTCTAGAACAATCAGCTACTTGAAGAAAACAATAGACTAGTTGGGCCCAACTTTTTCCTTGTTAACTAATATAATAAAATAGCATGTTAGTAACTAATAATCATAAGAAATTAAACAAAATTATTCTAAAGTTCCTTAAGCAAATGATGGGAAAAATGAATATAGTGAAACAAGAAACATTCACACTATAAGAAGGGAAAATTTTTGAATGAGCAAATTGAAACATTTTTTTAGTTTAATCAAATTGATTTAAACTACCATTGCCACTTTTAATCAAAAGTTATATGATCCACAATTTAAGTTAATCACATAAGAATATATCAAGTTTGCACAATCAAAGATTGTTAGTGAATTGTTAAAACAAATATAAACCTAAAGCGCTTTAAAAATAATACCTAAAAAAATAAAATGCTTTCTAAATCTTCTAAATAAGAAAATCCTAGCTTGTTTCTTAAAAACAATATCTAATAAGTCACTCAAATGATATTCTAGATATGCTTTTTTGGTTGCTTATCTTCATTGAAGTATGGAGAAATAATAGAAGTCAAAGCCACAAGATCATCACTGAGAGGAGGAATGACAGAGTTTGGAGCTCCTTTGTAGTTGGAAACCATATACTCAGTAGCATTATTTCCCTGATCAACTAGTAAGATACTCAAAAGTTTGTCTAAGTGGTAGTCATTAAATTGCTCATACTTTATATTATTTGCACAAGAATATGATTCAATAGGTAACAGTAAATTACCAAGAATCCTCTGGTTAATCATCAGATTCTGCCTACATTGAAAGTACAAAGACTGAGAACCTCCAACAACGCCTCTTTAACAGCTATGAAGAAATAAAAAACTATTCACATGATACAACCCCATTGAATTTCCCTTGAAATAGGAACTAAAAATTTGATAAAGGGAGTTAAGGCTTTCATGCATATTGAAGCTTCCTTGTTGTTGTTCTTCTATTGGCATTTGCTGAGGATCTTGAATTTGAACAAGAACTTTGTTTTTAGGTTCTTGATTCAGGATTCTACCATCTCTTGGATAACTTGAACCTTTGGAACCCAATCATCTAGTTGTAGGAAACTTGAGTCAATATTAACATTAAATTGCCCTTAACCTATCTCTTTCTTTAGTGATAAGACTTTCATCAACTGGATTGTGCAATAATTTGGCTTAAGTGTCATTAAACAGGTTTTTAGCATGATTAACCCATCCCAAGATACGCTAAAATTCTTTCTTATTTAGTTCTCTTAGCTTATTTTTAACCATTTTGACCTTCCCAACCAATTTGAACATAAAGGAATAAAGGTATGATTCTGGAAAAGTAACTTAACTTACTATTTTCGATTCTACTATTCTAAAAATTTCTTTTTTGAATTTTCTATGTCTCTTTCTCCTTTATGTTTATTTTTATTCTTAATATGCTATTTCTTTTCTTATTTAACTCAGAATACTTAATATGTTCATTTATCATTGATATTTTGCTGATTGGGTAGGAAAACCTTAAATTTTCACTAAGCGCATGGGTGTGCACTCTTAGATTTTACAAATCGTCGCTTGTGACTCACCACCCATGTGGAGCATCTTTTATATACCTAGAGCAATTTCATCATTTTTAAACAGTTACAATTCAAGTTGGTGTCAACAAGTACGAACGATATGTATGACACTAATGGTTGGGTATGCGTAGAAAGAGGGTTTGTTTTATTTAACTTGAGGAAAAAATGTTAATTTCAATTGAAAAGTTAAAAAAAGGCATTTTAAATTAATTTCCCTCTATTTTATGTTCTTTCTAATATATTATTATCAATAAGATAACAAAATTGAACTTGAAAGCTGAGTGTCTTTACTTAAGACAATAATTAATATTTTATCCAAATCCAAACTTTACCTTAAAAACTTATATAATATTCAACTTCAAAAATATGTTTACATTTTGGTCCCTAAGTTTCTTCAAAATCTAAAAGTAACACTTAGATCCTTATCACTTTCAACTGTTGAAACTTTTTTATTTCTAAAAAAAAACTATTAAAATTACAAAATAAGAATTTTGGTAAAATTAGAGCAATTTAGAGGCCATAAGAAAATGAAAAGTTGATAGATTATGGGTGCTTTAGACTTTTACAATAGGCCAAAAGACTATTTCCCACTCAAGGTTTGATAAAATAACGGCTTCTCACCCGTTAAATTTTAAAAGTCAAATTCTCACTTACCTATAAAAAATCATGTTAAAATTTACTTATGTCATTTTATCTAACTATTATAATAAAAATTTACTTGAGACATACACATTATTTTTTTTAAATTTGCTAAGGGTAAATAGATAATTTAATTTCTTGTTTAAAAAATAATCATGTTTACCCATATCTCTTTAAAAATATTTTATAATTTTAATAGTTTATAATATGATATGTACGTTCTTAATTTATTGTATTTTTTTAGGAATGCAATTGTGATTTTTGAAATTATTAAGCGATATATTGGAATTTTGAAACTTTTAAAACACCTCCAAAAGTTTTTTAAATTTCAAAAAAGTCCTCTTAAAACTCATAAAAACACTAAAAAAAATTTTTCAAATTTCGAAAATCCCTAAAATTTTAAAAAATTATATTTTATTTCAAATATATATCATTTTATCCTAATATAATAAGATGTATATTTAAGGTATAAAAGTTATTTTTTAAACTTACTTAGGATAAATAGATAATTTTTAATCTTATTTTAATTTTATTATTTTTAATTCTAATTAATATAAAATAAAAGTAAAAATATTTAACAAAATTTTAAAGATAAAAGATCATTTAATTTGAGGATTTTTTTTATTTTATTAATTTTAAAAAAAAATTATAGAAAAATTTAATATGAAATTTTGACTTTTTTTTTAACTCTTTACTAAATTGTTTAATGGATCAGTTGTCTCAAGCGGGACTTAAGTGTTAGGTTTGAGATACTATCGGGCCTTAAAACCAGACGAAACATTGTAAACAGAGGTGAATTCTTAGACATACTGCCTCCTGGGAAAGAGCCATGCGCTTTCAGAGTGACCACTTTGTTTTAACTTCTAGAAAGTTGATGATGAGTTTTAGGTCCCCAGTTAGCTGTGAACAATCTGTAAAGAAAGGTCTTACTGTTGGTGGGAACGCGTCAGGATTTCTATGAGCAGTCGGTCGATTTGGAAACTCTACTTTTCAAGTTTCGGAATTCGTTTGGTGAATGACAACTTGACAAATGAGGCGGCTCGCTCCGGCTGTAATTCCATTTCATTTCATTAATCTATTTACGTGTTTGGTGAACTAAGACCATCATTACAATGGTCCATTTATTAATTTGAAATCAATTAATTTTCTAGTTTATGATCTCATAACGAGAGCCAGCTATTCACAGCGCATAATAATTTCGTTTCCATCAACTTCAAGACCCACCAGGAACCTTCAATGGTTTCCTGTTTATTGTCCATTACTTATCCCTTCTCCTGCTATATAAACCCTGTTCATTATTCATCAGGTCCAACAAGATATCAAAGCTTCAGCTCGATCCATGGCTACTTATTCTAGCAAGTTGCTTATTTTTATGGTTTTTAGCTCTTTCATGCTTGCTTCTGCTAACTTCTATCAGAATTTTGATATAACTTGGGGAGACGGCCGCGCGCAAATTCTCAACAACGGTGAACTTCTCACTCTCTCTCTGGACAAAGCCTCTGGCTCAGGCTTTCAATCCAAGAATGAATATCTATTTGGAAAAATTGATATGCAACTCAAGCTCGTCCCTGGAAACTCTGCAGGCACTGTTACTGCCTACTATGTAAGTTGCTTTTGTAAAACTATAGTGATTCTTTCAGTTAATCAAAGTGTTATTTTAATCAAATCCTTGACGTCTAGACATTCTTCTGCTGCAGTTAAAATCACCAGGCTCAGCTTGGGATGAAATTGACTTTGAATTCCTGGGAAATTTAAGCGGTGACCCTTATACTCTTCACACTAACGTTTTTAGCCAGGGAAAAGGTGACAGAGAGCAACAGTTCCATCTCTGGTTTGACCCGACCGCTGATTTTCACACCTATTCGATTCTCTGGAATCCTCAACGTATTATGTAAGTTTCCACCATTCAACATTGACCATGCTTCTTCTTTGACCAAGAAACTTTTCGAGGAAAATCTTATTGACATGGTCTTGATTAACTTTGTTCTATATTTTTTTTTCCCAGCTTCTATGTTGATGGCACGCCCATTAGAGAGTTCAAAAACGCTGAGTCACTTGGTGTTCCCTATCTCAAGAGCCAGCCGATGAGGATATACTCAAGTCTCTGGAACGCCGATGACTGGGCGACGAGAGGCGGGCTAATCAAAACTGACTGGTCACAGGCTCCCTTCACGGCTTCTTACAGAAACTACAACGCCATTAATGCTTGCATCTGGTCTTCAAGCTCATGGTCTTCTTCTTGCAACTCGAATTCAGATAATAGCAACACTTGGCTCTCGGAGGAACTGGATAACACAAGCCAACAGAGACTAAACTGGGTGCAGAAGAATTACATGATTTATGATTATTGCAAGGACACAAAACGTTTCCCCCAAGGCGTTCCTCCGGAATGCGCAGTCAATAGCTCATCCTAGATGGAGCAAAACATTGTTGTAATTTTCTAATGCCGTTATTTGTCTATAGCTTGGTGATTCAATTTTTTTCTTCACGTTGCAGTTCTTTCATTTTGTGTAACTTTGATTTCTCGAAATAATATGTGAATCATTCTTTTATGTAATAAATAAAATGCGTGCTATATATTTTGGCTCTTTCGTGAATAAAATAAATTTGGCGTTTCGCGCACATTATTCTAAACAGGGACGGCTTTTAAGTAAGACTTTAACCCATCATCAACATATTGTATTAAATATCAACAGTGATGACTTCGAACAAATGTTGGCTAAAATGGAGAGTATAAAGACAAAATTATAATCATTTCTTGAATTAAGCTCTTATCTTTTGCACACAAATTATATATACTACAAATAAAATGTGTTTATATTTATATATATTCTTATTATAGGGAACAGGCTGAGAGAATTAAACTCGTTTTAGCTAGTTTCATTCCCAAAAATTGAACCAGGCCCCGATTCGTGGATCAATTTTTTCATCCTGTAATCATAAAGAATGTAATATGATTTTTGTAGTAAAAATTTTGTATAAGATCTATTGGTCATTTCCATTTGGTTTACTGAAGATGAATTGATTTAAGAAATAAGAGTGTTAATGTAAAAGAAAATTTTAATTGTTTGTTTGGAAAAATATAAAAGAAATTTTAGTTTGAATTACCAAAAAGAATTTAACATAAGAAATTATAAGAAAATTTTCAAAAATGTTACAAAACCTTAAAAAACTTCGATGTGTAAGCAGTTGCTTTGAAAACAGGTAAACAATATATTAAAAATGACGCCACACCAGCCAAGGTTTCTCTAAATCAATGACCACCCCAAACCTTTTAAAAAGTCAAATACCCAACTCTTAATCAAATTTCATTCTATTAACATTTTTACTGAAATAACTAAAATATCTTTCAATAAAAATATAAACAGTATTAATATTAAAATAAATTTAATATAATAATAATATATTTAAAAATTAATAAAAATTTAAATATAAAATAAAAATTTAAAAACAGTCACCGTCATCGGCACGTCATCGACAACGATGCTCACCATTGACCTAGGTCATTTGGTTATATTGGTAATCGGATCTAATCACCTTGATAGTGGAAGTAATCAGATTTGACCGCTTTCGCCATCAAAGATAGCTAAAAATGGCTAGTACATTTAAAATTGACCATTTTCAGCTATTTTTTATGACAGAGACAATCAATTTTGGTTACCTCTATCAGATCTTTAACTGTCAGATATGATTGTCTTTGATATCAAGACAGCCAACCAAGTACTTATTTTTTATCATTTGGTTAAATTAACAATAGTCAATACCACCAATGAGAGTGCTACGAGTAGTAATTATTTTTTAATTTTAATTTTTAAATTTTTACTATTTTTTAAATTTTTTAATTAATTATCATTATTATTATATTAATATTATTTTATATTTTAATTATTTTTAAAAAGACAATAATACTCCTTTAATTAATTAAGTTTAATGATTGATTTTAGTCAAAGGTGAGTATATGACTTTTCAAAAAATTTTGGATACACATTTTATTTAAGGAATGTTGGGTGGGAATATGTTGTATGCCCTAAGAATGAATGTTCGCATATACACGCAGAGTCTTGGGTGCACTTTCGTCATTTTTCTAAAATGTGATTTACTAAATGTGATCACTTGAAAGTAACGACGATGTTTCTTTCCATTCTTATAAACTCTTTACATATACAAAGAAATGCACAGTTCTCATAAAGTCTTATTACAAATAGAAATACTTTTTTAAAAAAAAAAAAAAATTTATGAATAAGTGAATCAAAGTTTTAGTGAAAACGATATAATGGGAATTAATTAAAAGTTTAAAACTATATCAACTCAAACTGAAATAAAATTCGATTAATTGATTTTTAAACTCATTATGATCAATAATCCATGTTAATTATATTATGTTACACACCTTTACAGCTTGCTCTTATTGAGTCCCAACAAATTGCTATTGGATCTTCCACTTTCATTTGCATGTAAAGTTGTGAAAAATATTCCCATTAAAGGGATACATTATTCGATTCGATGCACAAAGGAACAACCAAGTCTATCATTTACCAGCTCCCAAATTTTTTAATTTTTTAAAGATTTTTGTGAAATTATTTATTTTAATTTAAAATTTATATTAAACTAATTTTAATCTTATGAAATTTTTGGTAATTGATAGTGACATTACCAACTTTTGATTCTAGCAACTCTGAACTAATTTTGAGAATCTTTTATAAATGGATTAATTACATCACATAAAATGCGTTTATTTAAAGACCTTCTCATTTATTAAATTTGCAACCACCAAAATTAGACCTAACCATTATGATGTATCCAATCTTTGGTGAATTTGGTTAGAATTAAATTGAGTAAATAGATGATGTGGGAAGGACATCACGATTGGTTAACTAAACGGTTGACTACTATGTTTCGCAAACTAGGTAAACATTTTCCTTGGTAAAACTGAAGGCCGCCACATGCCATCTAACCATTTTGTTCCTAATTTCTCAGTCTAAACTTCAGAGGTGAGTAAATAGAAGTTCGACGGGGCCTGGGGCTCTGGAAACAGGGATCAGTTTGGGCTTTGTCTCTATGTGTGCGGCTTAGATTGGTCTTTGGCCTAGGTCTTACGTCGGGGTTAGGTGAGTCGCTCTTCGGACTCGATCTGTGGGTCCGTTTATTATTTGTTTGTTACATTATTAAAAATAAAATTTTATTTAAAAATTTTACCCATGAGCAATTTTTTAATTTTAAAATCTTTATTATATTTTACTATTTTCCCATTGGATCCTATCAGTCCCAAGGCCCATTCCATGGATTTGGGCAAACAGTATTGGCTAAGAGGCCGTGGTAGTTGTTCTCTGTGTCTCGTGCCTCATGTGGATTGACAGTTGGAGCAATTTTTAAAAGCCTCTTAGATTTCCTTATAATGATCCTGTAAAACTCATATTTATTGACTTGGAAACATAACTTAGCAGATAAAACCTTTAAACTTACGGTGGCCGACCCGCAAGTGCAGTCAACATAGCATGAGGCTCTTAACCTTACTTAACTACACACTGGAACATCTTTTAAATACCAAAATTATGCTTTGATAACAAAATTGTAACACATTTTTCCAAAACTATTACTCTTCGAAGAGAAAAACTACTTATTTAGACTAACTTAGCATGATATACTTAAAAATACGCAAAAATTAAACCTATGCATTATATTACCAAAATACCCTTCATTCAAATATCCAAAATGTCAAAAAATGTCCTTAAGTATAAACAATATACCTTAGTGTGTAGTTTACAACATAAAAACCTAATCATAACAGTTTTGTAATATTTGAACTAGAAAATATAAACAAATACATAAAAAGACTAATATGTCTTCATGCCTCTTCCACTTGTTTACTTACATCCTCACAACTGCCAAGTCTACTTATTACTTGCAAAATCAAAATAGGAAACAAGCGAGTGATAAATTGCTCAATATGTAGGAGAAAAGTAAATCATATAAATGACTCAATAAGTAGGAGAAAAGTAAATCATACACTTAGCTTTCATTCCTTTCCAATTAAACAGTTATATTCCCCTTGAAACTAGTCATCTAGAATACACATTTGGATTCTAAACTTCAAGGACATGGAATTCATGTCTTATCTTAATCATCGTTGAAACACCTTTAGTCAAATAAATTTGATTATATTCATACCTCAAAATTCTCTTGGCCATTTATGATACACCTTTGGATCTTAAATTGTGATGACATTTTATATGCAATGCATATAGAATTATTGTGAAAGCATTTTTTCTATTTAAAACATTCTCTATGTCGATTAGATTAGGTTGATATAGAGATAAAATACCTTGATCACATGAGTTGCATAACTGTACAATCTCTTTTCCTTACATCTATTGGATTGAAATGCATCATTTATGCCCTATTATAAGCGTATGTAGGAAGAATTGCATAGATTGTAGGCACTCTTGCTGTATAATATTGTACCTGCTTTTACTATAAATATCAATAATAGATACAATTACTATTATAGATAAAGTAACTAATATTTCCAATAATACGCAATAAAAATACCTAATACTAAGCTGAAATATAGCAACGGAAGATAAAGTGGTGTAAATAAAGTAGCATGACCCAAAAAAATAACTTTTATATATTGAAAACTCATACAAAGTAGTTATACAAGTACATGTGTACATATGTATCTATATTGTACATACATATGCAAAATATAAAACAGTATAAGCATGTAAACTGTAAGTATGCTATACAACTGAAAACTGGATCTTAGCCGGCAGCCATCTCCTCCTCTGAATCTCTACTACACTAACCTACAAGAGAAATAAAAGTAGGGAGTGAGTGATAAGTTCACCTAGTAAGCGTTTTCTATCTTTGACCCTAAATCGATCCTCCTCTAAAAATGACACTACAAGCATAATAAGCTGATTACCCTGAATATTGTTCAGCCATTTATATATTGTTATTCATGTACTGTTGTTCATATTTTATTGTGCATTCTAAGTTTATACTAATTCTAAATTTCATCTGTTTATTCACATGTTGAATAATGTTATGTTGTCTATATCATGTGGAAATGACATGCTGAAAATCATATCTGATGCCTTTGGGCTTATTTATAAACTGGTTTTATACTAAAAACTGTGATCCGAACATCTTAAAATATATGTCATGCTATTGTTATAAACTACTATAACTGAAAATCATGTTATAACTGAAAACAATTGTTGTGCCGCGTAGACTGACGAATATAGGGATTTAACACCCTAACCATATGAGTTTTCTATGCTGACACGTTGGCAGTAACTGACTAACTGACGCGTAGTAACTGAATCTAAATCTATAACTGAGTGCATAACACTGAAACCTAAACTGCTAACTGAATGCACACCAACATATGTCTATATATAATGGCTAGTACGGTCATAGACACTGATGCTGGCTCTCATACTGGGTGTATTGAAACTTACAAGTGCCCTCTCATATTCACCCCTGAAAAGATGTCTAAAATATCATACTTTTCTAACTAAAAACATGTAATTGGATCCTTGGATCCCTTTCTGAAAACACTGTATGGCATATCATGTTATGATATGTACATGATGTATCATGTATGCTTATTTGACTTTCTTATACTGAGTAATATCATTTATATTGAATTCACTATACATTTTGCTTGTTTCATGCTTAAAATCTCATTGCTACCTAACACATAAGCGTCCATAAGCTTGCACGGGTCGTGTGCCAATCGTGCAGCCTGGTCACGTTAGCTATTATGATTTCATTTGATTTTCTCATTTCATGTGTATGCACATCCGTGACATGCGAATGCACAATCGTGATCTAGTATTATTTTATCTTACACGAGATTGTGAACGCGACCGTGACCATGCAAAACATAACTTGTACAGGCATGTACTACAGGTGCACGGTCATGCATCTCACTCTGCTTCAAGATGGTCGGGGCTGTTCAAGCTTATTTCCATCCAATTTCTTACCAAACTTAAGATCATCATCATCAATCTATTTCCACATAAAATACTTTTTATAAACACATGTTTATCATACCAGTACCATCAATTCTCATATTTAATCAGTCAAGCATCTTAAAATCATATATGTAAATTTCAACATACACATCAATCATATATCACTCATCATTATCATTTTCATACCATTGATTTTTACATTTCTCATACAAGGAAATCATAAGCATACTGGAATCAATCTTAAACCCAAGCAAAACAAACATTTCACATAAAAAAAAAAGGGAAAGAGGTAAGAAACACTTACCTCTAGCCATAACAACTTTTTTTCTCTCTCAAAGAAGATCTTACTCTCTAGCTTGGTTGAAAACTTCTAGACACTGCTCTTCTCTTCTAAGGTAAAGGATCTCTAAAATTGAAAGAAACCTTGGGTGAAAATAAGTTGGAAAACGCATAAGATCAACTTAAAACTATGACAGCTAACTCACTACGTACGCACTATCATGTGCCTCAATATGCACGGTCGTGCATGGCTGGAAAAATGCAATAAAGCCATTTTTCCATGCTTGTATGAATAACCTTCCAACAAGATCATGCACAAGCCATCTAACTCAGGAAAAATATTTGTTTCACTCCTGAACTTTCTTAATTCTAATTTATACTATAAATCTCACTTTTAACCCTAGATTATCAGCCTACAAACATTTCTAACCTTGGGATATTACATAGATGTCCGTATGTAACAACCCTCGTGAAAAGATATTAGTAAAAATTTTCATGAGAAAATTTTTTTTCATATATGTTTATGAAAATCTGAAAAACTATTGAACATGTTCCACATATGTATTATAAGTGTATTAAATTCATGTGTACCATGAGATCAAATCCCACATATGTACTATAGAGCTATAGTCTTACATGAGTACTATGAGATCAATTCTAAAATATGACTCTGCACCATAAGTTTGGGAAAACATGTTAATAAAACTTATCTCATGTAAACTTATGGGATATGCTTTCTTGAAAACTATGTGCATGCACTCAAGCCTCTTAATCATATAACTTAAGCTCACATCTCACTTTCACCTTTTAACTTATATTTCTTTGATGCTCTAACTTATATACATACTCTTGGCATGACTTATTATTACAACATACACTATTAGTAAGGCAACCTTACAAATAGATGATCATCTTCCATGCATGTCTATTAATTCTTTTACTATAACATGACCGTTTACTTACTATG
Source organism: Anacardium occidentale (assembly GCA_026122585.1). Lineage (NCBI taxonomy): Eukaryota > Viridiplantae > Streptophyta > Magnoliopsida > Sapindales > Anacardiaceae > Anacardium > Anacardium occidentale. The sequence continues at coordinate 376,676 of JAJEJH010000324.1, read as the reverse complement.
AATGGATTTTCATTTATTATTCATCCTAAATAATTGTAAACCCTCCCTAGTTGAGCTATTTCTAAGAAAAAATGGTAAAAATTTTTCCAAAAATAACACAACCTAAAAGAAAATTTTTTTATCCTATTCATAAAAATTATAATTAACACTTCTAATAACTCAATCACAATTTATCAAACCTATCAAATAACTAGATTTATACAACATAACATATCTCAATCATAGACATTCACGAATGGGAAGTATTTGCCCAAGAACCCGAAAGCATCATTGCAGCTCTTATCATAGAATTCTATGTCAATACAATTGACATTGTGCAGCATAAAGTGAGAGTTTGAGGGAAGACCGTCTCATTTGATGTACACACAATCAATTCTTACTATCAATTGTAAAAGCCTAGCTTCACTGCTTGTGATCAGTATACAGAGCACCTGACACTTGAGCAAATCCTTCAGAAGCTTAAAGATGGTGGTGCTCAATGGACATATAGAGATGAGGTACCTAAGTCCTTTAAAGCCAAATTTCTATACCACATGATCTAGATATGACAATATTTTATAAATGCCCGATTGATGCTAACATCACATGTAAGCGACTTGGATCGAGACAAGACAACTCTTCTTTGTGCTTTTCATGACAGAATCTTAATTAATGTTGGGACCATTATTCACTCCATGATTAAACATGCTATTACTCATGAACATGTAACTTTTTTGTTTCTTAGTTTGATTATAAGATTATGTGTTTGAGTAGGTATGTCATATGCCCTAAACGAACATTAAATCAAGACTGACCCAAGGTTGAGCAGATCCATGATGGCCAACTTATTGGCCTGACTACGTTATACTAGGCCATCAAATGATAGACTATCTTTCTCCATAGCATTGTAAGTACTTGAGTTATCTAGTATGGACCCAATTTACACCATGCAGTTATATCTTGCTTCCTTCAAACTTGATGTCCAAGCTTGTCGCCAAGAGCACACAAAGATCCTTAGAAATCTAGAGGCAATGTACCAAATACAATAAATAATGTGTGTAAAGTGGGGAATAGACACAAGCTCGATTCCCCTATTTAACCATTTGTTCTCTCAACAGCAAGGACGAATGGTGCTTAAGCCTTAGCATGACGAGGGCAATGATGGTGATAATAAGGATGACGAGGGAGATGGTAATGAGGGAGACAACAAGGGTGATGATGATGACGATCAAGGAGATGATGCTACAGACACCTCGTCGGCTACTTTTTAATCATGGTTATGTTTTTTATATGCTGCCTTTATATTTCATGACTATTTATGTGTTGTCTTTGAATCCAGACGCTTATCCTTGTGAATAGATATTTATATGTTTTGTATAATTTTTTGCTACTTGATGTACTAATTGCATTTGTTGACAATATTTAATCTTAGTTTCAATAGGAAATTGACTTTTTGTTACATTGAGAGATGACTACAACACCTCACTACACTTCATTCTTAAACAGGAAAGTCATTTTAACTTTTTTTTTTCTTATATATCTCTCATTCACCATTGGGACAATGTCTATGATGTGTTGGGGGTGGGAGAAAACAAAGTTAAAACTAGCATTTCTATTATCAAGGGCTTAGAGGGTTTAGTTACATCATACACGAATATATCTTTAGGATTAAGAGACGAGCAAAAAATATTTCATTCTTTTTTGTTTTCAGTTGAAAGAGTTGTTTTTATTTTGTTTTTTTTAGCTTTATCTTGATAAGTTGATGATTACAACTAATTGAGATGAAGTTTCAATGTAAAACAAGTCGACGTTGCCCCAATCAAAAACATGGAGAGATGGATCATTGCAAAATTGAGGCTCCTGGGTACAAGGTAAGAAAGGTTGAAAAAAATTTAAACCTAAGAAGTGTATTAATGTGTTTCATGAGTACAAGTAACTTTAATTTTGGTATGACTTGGCTAAAGCATTGTCTAAAGTAGAAATATACGATCCACTGTATAGACAAACTAAGTCTCGAAACCAATACAAAAAATTGAAATAAATGTATGCATATTTGAAAAAGGTAACTACTCTAATATTTTAGAGGTATAATAAGTTGGGGGTTGGCTTATCCACTGTGAGTGACCTCCACACTAAATCACCTCAAGAGATATGAGCATGCTAGGCACCTTAAGTCCATTACTTGCTGAGTAACCAGGTGATGACACCATAAATGTTAGCATTCACATAAAAAGGCCAGTTAATGACTTAAGGATGAAGAAATTAAACCCTTGAAAAAAAAAATGTCGATGATGGGTCTTGGGAATTTAGAGAGCTACTATTGTGTGAACAAAAATTTGAGCAACAGATGATTAAACGGCTCGAAAGAATTGATTTTAGGGTGACTTGGACTTATGAGTAAGACATGGATCATTTTGAAGGTTGAATTATGAGTGAGAGAATGCAATAGAGGATAGGTGTCGATAAAGCAGTGATGTAATATTTTCAAAGTGGTTTTGTACAGGGTGACATTAGTAAGTAATGTGTTGATTTTAATTGTCGATATTTATAAGATAGTCATTAAGCTAAAGTTGATAAGTATGTAGTTTTGTTTATTTTGTTATGTGTGTGTAGTTTATTTTATGTGTGTTTCATCTTTTTTGTTATTTGTTTTGGAAAGATGTTTGTAAGTAGCATCGTTAAAAACCCTCATAAAACTATAACTCGTTCACTAAGGTCGCATAGGAGTTTAAAGGCTTGTTGTATACACTAAATGCAACCGTGACAACCTACAGAAGTGGTTTAGGTAGTTAATTTTATAAGTTCATAGGTCATCTGAGTTAGTTTAAAAATTATTCACTTTCGTTGCTAAGGACTAACAATTCGCTAATTAGGGGTTGTGATGAATAATGGACATACACACATTTTATTATTTATTTTGAGCGAATTTGGGTGAGATTTTATAATTTCACTTTTGAATTATGCAAATTTGGAATCACGTGGTTGTCATTTTTTTTTTTTGTTTGCAAGAATTTACATGATTTCAAGCCAAAACAATGTTAAATGGGTGTGTCCGAGACCAAGAATCACAATCGAGGCAAAAGATTAAAGAGCAAATTCGAAATAAGTTAAGCAAGCTTCATCCTACAATATGAATGAAATGTGTGGGGTAGTAGCTACATGCTACAGCATGATGCCACAACACAGATAAACGCTTGCAATGCACGTAATGCAGAAGCTAAAGGTTGCGGCATCATACCGCAGCACCAAGAGCGCATGCCATGAAGCATCAGGTTTATGCCACGACATACTCAACAGCATGTTGTACAAGAACATCATGCAATAGCATGCCTAGTAACAACCTAGGCAAAATCTTCATGCAGCGACATGGGCATTTTTAATAGAGTTTCGATTTTTCTAAACTATTGTCTAACCCTAAGTATATATATTAATTGTAACTTTAGAAAAAAAAAGGGGAGAGTCATCTTAGGAAAGCTTTGGAGAGATTTTTCAAGTAATTTTAGTAGATTTTCAATTTTGTTTGAAGACTCAATCAAAAGTTATTTGGATTGCAATTGGGAGACAGATTTTCATCAGATTTTAATAAAAGATTCAACAAGTTATTGAGTTTTATTTTTATTCTTTATTATGCTTTCTCTGAATGTGATTGGTTATTTGTGTTTAATGAATAACTAAATAATTTTTGCTAAGATTAGGGTTAGCTAATTTATGAACGTGTAGTGTTTTCGATTATAATTTACAAGCATGTTATTTCATATGAATTTGTATTCTGAACTTAATGCTTGTTAAAAACTTAACCAATTTTTAATAGAATCTCTGTTGTGTGATTGAGACCAAGAGGTGAGATAGCATAAAGTAGCTAGAATAGGATCTATGTTGTGTGATTGAGACCAAGAGGTGAGATCACATAAAAGAAGCTAGAGTATGAATCGTGGATTAATCGAATATAGAAATATATTTAATAATACATACAATAGTCATAGACACAATAGACTTGTGCTAAAAGCTAGTGAATTCCATAAAACTTAATGTATTTTCATCTAATTAAACCTACATAGAGATATTTAGGTTATTAGATTGTTAAATATGATTAATATTGCTTGAGAAAGAATATTGATCAATTTAAGGAATTTCGTTGTCACATGAATAACATAAGATATTCAGTCGTATGAAAAACCTACCTTGAAGTGAATTAGTTAACCCGAAGTCTTAGTATCGTCTCGTATATTATTATTTGATTTACCTAGACATGTTTATTATTTGTTTGATTTTAGTTTTTGTTCTAGTTTTTGTTTTATTTTCGATCTTTATTCGAGAGTTTAGATAAAGTTAGGAATGATGTCATCTTGGTATTTGCTTCACAATCCCATGGATTTGAAAACCCTTAATACTTTTCATATTACCTTGAACTAGTACAGTTGCTAGGAAGTTAGGGTTTAAAACTTTAACGTATATGATCACCTTATCATTGAAGAAAGAAAATGATCGAGGGCTTATAGACAGGTTAGTTCGATAGAAGAGTCTTTATTTATATAGAAGTCTCAGATCTAATGGCTCAAGGATGGAGGCTAAAACATGAGTTATTTCTTTAAATGCCTTAAGCGAAGAAAGAACAGAAATTCCATTAAAGGTATCAGAAATGTTAAAGGTGAGTTTCTTCATGGTAAAACATAAATCAAAGATGTTTTAGTGAGCTACTTTAAGAACATCCTCACAGGGAATGGTTATGAGATTACTAGGGATTGGATACTTAGGTATATTAACTACAAAATCCTTAATGATGTTACCTGGGATATGGTGAAAGATATCTTGATTGAAAAGATGAAAAGCACCCTCTTCAACATGAAGCATAATAAAGCTTTTAGGCTTGATGGTTTTGGTGCCTTTTTTTTCAAGAAAGCTTAGGAGGTTATCGATGGTGATGTTATTGATGCTATTAAATTCTTTTTTAACAGTAGATTTCTACTAAGGGAAGTCAATTGTACTATCATTGCTCTGGTGTCTAAATGTGATAACCTTTCCTATGCTAAGGATTTTTTACTCATTGCTATTGTAATACCATTTATAAGTGCACATTCAAGATTCTAGCCAATAAACTGAAAGACATCCTTCCTATGTGTATGAATAAGGCCCAATCTATATTTATCAAAGAAAGACATATCAAAGATAACATCCTCCTTTGTAATGAGCTCTTTAACAAATTTTATAAGAATTTTTTCAATAAGAGACATTGTGCTATCAAGGTAGACCTTATGAAAACATATGATATAGAGACTTAGGATACTACTTGCCTCAAGAGACTAGGGCTTCCTCCTATGTTTGTTCATTGGATCAATATGTGCATCATTTCCTTTATGTTTTCTATATGCATAACTGGAGAACTTGAAGGATTTTTCAAGAATTCTAAAAGCTTTAGAAAGAGAGAGAGACCATATCTTTCCATATTTGTTCATTATTGCGATAGAGGTCTTTTCCAAGATTATGGAGAAGGAAGTCAGTAAGGGTAAGTTTGAGTACTATTAAACGTACAAAGACAATAAGATCACCACCTATGCTTTTTCAATGATCTCATCCACTTTTGTAAGGTGAAGGAAATATCCATAAGAACTTTCAAAAAAGTGCTTGAAAATTTTCAAAGTTGGTTATGATTAAAGGCTAATAGATCTAAGAGTAATATATTCCTATCTGGTATGGTTAAGAGGGAAAAAAGGAAACTTATTGACTTGCTTGGCTTTGAAATTAGAACTATTCTTTTTAAATATCTAGAGTTCCTCTAATTTCTTCTAAGCTTAATGAAGAGGATTATAAACATTTTTTTAATAGGATCCTTACCCGTGTACATTCTTGGAAAAACAAACATTTATCCTATATAGGTAGCCTTGTGCTCATTAAAGCTATTCTTTTTAGCTTCCAAATTTTTTGGGCCATCCATTTTCTTCTTCTTGGTAAGGTTTTGAAGGAGGTAGATGTCAAGATTCACAACTTCTTTTGGAATAGAGAGAGGTTAAATAGGGTTACAACTAAGGTTACATGGAATGATGATTGCAAACCTTGGGAGGAAAGAGGTCTCAAATTAAGGGCTAGTAAGGAGTGGAATAAGACGGCTATTACTAAACATTTGTGAAATATTATTTAAGACTATAGTTCCTCTATCTAGGTTTATTAGATAAAAAAGAACAAAGTAACAAGGAGAATCATATAAGATATTCAAAGTACAAGTTATAATATCTAGCATACTATTACTAAGATGAGCTATGGAGTTGTTACCTGTTATATTTGGTGTGAGAGGAACAATAGGATTTTTATTAGAGGGACCACTACCAAAAATCAAATGGGCCATCAAGGATATAGGAACTAAGTTAACTAATCTTTACAAATAATTAGGCTCTACCCAACAAGATCTTTAAAAGTTGAGAGAGGGGAGGGTAATTGTGTGAAACGTTTGTTTATGTTGAGAGAAAGGGGAGTGTTAGATGAAACTTAAGTTAATTTGGCATCCTACGTGAGTGGTTTTGAAAAGCCTCAAAAGGACAGTCGTGTTTTTTATTCTAACATGTTTTTGTTCTGCAGGAAAAGAATCTTATAAGCTTCAATGCTAATTGGGAGTTACTGAAGCAGAAATCTATGTTATCTTTCTTTCTCAAGGTTACCCGTAAATAGTTATGTGCTTTAAAGGGTTGGATAATTTTTTGGGGGATAATATACTACTGGCAGCATGGGTCTTATGTAGCAGCTCTGGGACAGAGGAGTTGGGCTTCTAAATAACCAAGGGAAAGCTGTTCTTGATTGGTAGAATTATAGCCTTAAGAATGGTAGGATGGTGATTTGCCTTGGCTGCATGCACTGTATATATGCACTGTGCATGTAGCTAGACGAGACAAATTGCCTTGGCAAGTTGTTCAAGCATGCCGATGAAAAGCAAGAGGGCTGGGCAATTACCGTAGGCTGCGTGCACTGTATACGTGTACTATGCATGCAACATAAAATGGCCAAACTCCTATGCCCACCCAAGGTTTTATGAAGGAGCCACTCTCATCCCCAAACTTTTAAAAAGCCAAATACCGATCCTTAATCAAAGTTAAACGGTTAATTTAATTGTCAAATATTAAATTTAACTGGTTAAAAGTATATTTTGTATTTTAAAATAATGTTAATATAATATTCAAATAATAATAAAAATTAAAAATAATTTAGAAAATCAAATAAAATTTTAAAAAATAAAATAAAAATTAAAAAAGAACCATTGTCGATGATAGTGTCGATGGCAATAATGACTGTCGTTAATCTAATCAAATTATCAAAAAAGATCACCTGATTCTATTGATAATCAAATCTGACCGTATCGATAATAGAGATGGCTAGAATTTGATTGTAGCGGTCATATCTAGTCACCTCCATCATAAACAATGGTAAAAAATAATCAATTTTAAATATACTGATTGTTTTCAATCATTTCTAACTGTAAAAAATCTGACAAAAGTTAGTAATCTTTGTCATCGAAATGGTCAGATCTGACTACCAATGAAATCAGATAATTGTTTTTAATTATTTGGTTAGGTTAATGGTAGCTACAACTGGCGGTGGTGGTGGCATTTTTTTTAAATTTGTATTTTATTTTTAAAATTCTTACTAATTTTTAAAATTTATCATTATTATATTAATTTTTTTATATTAAAGTTTATTTCAATATTAATATTTTTTATATTTTATTGAATGATATTTTAATTACTTCAATAAAAATGTTAATAAAATTGAGATAAATTTTATTAATAGATAAATATTTAATTTTTTAAAAACTTTTAGATAAAAAATTGTTATTTAAAAAAACTTTGGATCGTTTGACTACAGAAGATTGGTATTTTGATGGCCTCAATTATCGAGCGTACAAGAGCTACAAAGAGGAACTGCACGTGCCGGTTTATGTGGACGGCATTGACAGATGCCTAATTGAAGTTTGTGGCTGGGTGAGAATTAAATGCCGCCTTGTGATTAATTCCTCTGGGGAGGTTGTTATGTTTACGGAAAGCATGAGAACTAGTCACCTGAACCTGGACTGGACGTGGACTGCATGCTATGCTATTTGTATTGACTGTTACTTAAATTTGGAAATTAATGAATGCATTGATACTCTGGATTAGGGCTGGATACGAAGCGAACCGAGCCTGAATGCGAGTATGTTCGTGTTCGCTTCGTTCGTTTTTCGGCGCTGCTCGTGTTCGGCTCGGGTTCGACGAACAAGATCGGTCGGTGTTCGCGATTCGTGTTCGGGCGAATGAAAAAGTCTGGATTCGTTCGCTGGCTCGCAACTGTAGATGCCGAACGAACGTGTTCGCCATCTGGAACGAACGGACGGAGGGTGCTTTGCCGACAAAAACGCATAACGAAGAAGAAGAAGAAGAAGAAGAAGAAGAAGAAGCAACTGGGATGGGACGGAAGGTGCGTTGCTGACAAGAAGAAGAAGAAGAAGAAGAAGAAGAAGAAGCAACTGGGATGGGACAGAAGGTGCGTTGCCGACAACAAGAAGAAGAAGAAGAAGAAGAAGAAGAAGGCGTTGCCGACTAAAGCACCTAACGAACAGTTCGATAAACCGAACTGTTTGTTAATTGGTTCGAATTCGTATTCGTTCAAACTGAATATTCGTCCCACATATTCGTATTCGCGTTCGCTTCATGTGAGGATTGTGTCGTTTCGCTTTCGAATGAAGCGAGCTCGAAAACGAGTCCGAACGGGTTCGCTTCGAATCCAACCCTACTCTGGATGCATCATAGGCTTTTCTTCTTTTTTCCACGTTCTGCTTCTTTCTCGTTGAAGATTGGGGTCCTTCTTTCTACGTCTTCACATCTGTCACACAACGCTAACAAAAAATTCCCTGAAAGGACATTCTTGAACGGTCTCTGATGGAAAAGCTCCTGAGATTCATTCAAGTTACCGATACACCCATATCCGTTGATCATTAAGTTCCAAGAAAGAGACCACCTCTCCCCGAGAACACTGATGGAACAACCAAACAAAAGCTTTTTTGAGATTTTGACTGATCGTGTACATGTGGATGTAGAGATCAGACTCTAACCCAATTCTAAAATACAGGCAGGGATAAAACAATTGGACCTCCAGAATAATATATGCTTGTATTCTGATTGGGATGGGCTACATTCTTTTAGTGTTTACAGGCCTGTATTTGGTTAAAGAATGGCCTAATATGGATTATAAAGGCTTGGGCTTAGAGCTAGAGAAAATAATCTCCCTATCTCTTGTAGTTATGGGCAGGGACAATTATTATGGTGATATCTTAAGACCTAGTGTCGTGGGCTGGTGGCTTCGGCCTGGAGGAGTTCTATTGATTGTAGAGAAAGGCATGTGTTGGACTGATCGGGGCAGGCTCCTCTTATTTAAGATCTGCCTGCTTGGTAATCATTTGAGGAGAAGGCTGGGCGATGTGTACCTTCCCTATGGCCCGAGTGGGAATGATTTGTGTTTATGGGTGAGACCCGGCTGGAATCAGATGAGGGCTGGAGTATGGGCTCATGAGACTAATATGGGTTGGATCAACTGCATGGTTAATAGCGGATCCAAAGCAGGTCGAGATGCTGTAAGGATAGTTGTTGTGGACTGGATCTTTCATGCTTGGGCTGGACGGCTCCCATTTTTCGATTCACTTGATGGGTTGCGCTCACCTTTGCTATTGCTTGAAGGTATTAAAGGGCTACTTGGGTTATACTTATGTAGAGGTAGGCCGTGCTTTATCCAGTTGGTACGGGCTGTACATAATCATTTATTTGCTACTGGGTCTAATATTTTGGGTATCTGTTTTGCAAATAATTTTGGGATTTGGCCTCTTAATTTTATATTGGGGCTAACCTTTTTGTGTGTTCTACTCTTTTGATAAAGGCAAGCTTTAGTTTATTTTTTGATTGCTTAATCTAGACTCTTAACAAAGATTTTAAGTTTTTGTTTTGGCTTGCCTTTAGTTCTCTCGGGGGTTTGCCGTTGCGGCTTGGTTGTTTGGGCTTTGCCCTTTCGGATTTTATTAATATATTCTTTATTTACAGCAAAAAAAAAAAAAAAAAAACATATTTCTTAAAAATTCTTGCAATTTTCTTTATGAAATCATTTTATTTCTTCCAAAACCTAAAGAAAATATGAGAGAAAAGAGAGAGAAACGTTTCGACTCCAAGGAGAAGAAAACGGAGAAGTGTAATTCATGTTTATCCTTTAATTTTCGTAATTAATCTTAATTTCAAAAATATATCTTTTCAAAAAATTTCATCCATGTCCATATGCAATTTATCAAGAATGATGTTCTTAAACATATAAATTACTTTATGTCATTTCTTTTAAATGTCTATTTTATCCCTTAAATCTTTTTTAAAATGACCATTTTACTTTAAGTGTAAAATATCACTCTTTCATATACTTTCCAAAAGAATTTTTAATAAAACTGTTAAAGTTAATTTATATTAGGGATTTTTTACGTATTTGAGTGTGGTGTGACAACAACTCCTTCCTTCATGATCATTCATATCTTAATTAATAAGCACAACTATGCATTTCCTTAACTGGTTATTAATGTTTACATCATAAACATTCTTAAAACTCTCATTCATGATTGCACATGATTGTAAGGGTAGTGTTGTCATTTTGAAAACATGAATGACCATGTGCTCTTCTACATAGTCATTCAACTATAACTTATCCAACGTGTCACAAATGATCACACGTCTTTTATATGATCATCTATCATGTATCGATGGTTCTATCTTGATTGAAAACCAATCATATGTGTCTTATGCATGCATAAATAAAACCCCAATTGCAGGTATTACATGATCATTCTTATCCTTGGAAAGATTGTTCTTATATGTCTAGAACAAAATTTTATGGTTGTCTTTGCTAGATTTCACACCATTTCAACACTATATGATTTTTCTAAGGTTTCCATCACAAATATACCACTAAATAACTTTAAACATGCTTTTAATCAATGTGTCACCAATCATATATAACTATAGTACCATTCATCATCCATTATCATTTTAAACACAAACACACACACACACACACACATACACACAAACACACACACACACACACACACATACACACATACACACACACACACACACACACATACACATATACACACACCCATTTAAGTTGCCAAATATCATTTTACAATCACTAAACCTATATTGTATTATATTCCCATAAAAAAAAATCACATTAACACCATAGATCTTATTTTATAGAACATAAACAATAATAATAATAATAATAATAATAATAATGATAATAAAGTCTCTTACTTACTTGGACTCTTGCTAGTTGAGTATACTGCCAATAATCATCCTTTCATCGCTAAAATTATGGGCGTTATAAGTACCAAATTGTACATAAAGGATAATTCCTTGTTTGAAAATCCAATTCTCTATAAGAGTACAATTGGGGATATACAATATCTTATCATGATTAGGTTGAATATTTCTTTTAATGTTAACAAATTAACTCAATTTCTTAATTCCTTTCACTTTTGAATTGACAAACATATGAAAGAATTTTTAGGTATATATATTAAAGGAACTCTAAATCATGGTCTATGGCTTAAACCTCTTCTTGTAAATGTTAAGGTATTTGTAGATGTAGATTGGGCATGAGATGTTGGGAAAAGAAGATCCACTAGTGGATACTATGTTTATCTAGGCTATAATATTATAAGTGAAGTTCTAAAAAAAAAAAAAAATGAAATAGTTATCTTACCATCATCCATTGCATCAAAATATAGGGTGTTAAGTCAAGTTGCCATTGAGATATCATATGGCTGAAAAGTCTACTTATTAAAACTAACACTTCTTATTTTTAGCATGTAGTAGTTTAATGTGACATTCCAAGTGCAAGCTCTCTTACCCTAAATTTAACCTTTCATAGTAGGACTAAGCACATAAATATTGATGTGTATTATATTAAAGAGTGGGTGGTTATAAATTGCTATAAAAAAAATGTTTTTCCATAAATTTCCAAGTGATTGATGTGCTTACAAAACCTACTACAACCAGGTTTGAAATGTTAAGAAGTCAGTTGTGTGTGCTTGAAAAGTTTATTATAGTTGTACCTATTGTACACAGGAGTAAAGAAACAAAAAATGCAAAGGAAAGTGGTATTTTGATACTAGGAAAGTAGTGTTTTCTTATGTAGAGAAAGTAATGAAGATTTTGATTCCAAAAAAGATACTATTATGCTATTAATTTATTTATTAGTTAGCTAACAAACTCTAACTATGATGATTAAAGTTTAAACAAGGGATGAGATGGTTGAGGAAGTATAGTTTTGATGGAATTTTTTTTTATGAAAATGTATATTGTTGATTGGGATGAATAGAGAAGAATATGTTCAATCTACAAGAAATGAAGAATATGACAATTGTGTTACCGGACTGTATTCTTTTCCCTAGCAAGTCAAACAAGTTTACATAGTTTGTGTCGAGTAAGGATATGAAAAACAAAGTTCTTAATAAAAGTGGACGATTATTATTATAAATGACTATTATTACTTGACAAGAGAAAAAGTGGAAAAATAACATAGGTTTGTATGTTTTATTAGTAACGCATGATAAACGTCATTGTTTTAACAAGGCAATATGTTTAACACTGTTGAAATGTCTTCCACCTCAGTTGCTTTCAGTAGTTTTTTAATTGTAGAGTTTTTTTTTGTTGTTATTCAATGGGCAAATTAAAGTTGAGTTATAAATTTAAAGTGTAATTTGCCAATGTCAAACTTTGCTTTGACAATCATGATTCTTTAGGCATTTTGTATATAAACACTTTATGAAAAGTTATTCAACTTTAATAAAAATTAGGAGGAATTTTTAAGATGTTTAAAGTTTTATTCAAATCTTTTCAATTAGATGATCTCATGATTGTTTCATCTTCAATAGAGACCTTTGTTTTCTTTGTTTTGTTTGGGTTTCCATAAAACTTTGATCTCTTACAACTTTTAAGGCTTCTAATGAACCTTCATTGGTTGTTTTGCCAATAATTTCTAGGATTTCAATTGAATCTTTAACACCTCTTTTGGATGCAACTCCTAGAATTTTAGTTGAATCTTCAAACACCTTTATTTTAGGTTGTAGTAAGAATGTTTCACACATTCTTCGATGTTTTTTGTTGCTATCTTCTTAGTTAGATGCACATATATGTTGATATTGATATAAAAGCAAGCTTTCACTTTGTTCTTTTTTTTTTTTTTTTTTCTTGACTATGTTAACTTGTTATTTACATAAAAAATAAATATGTTAACTTGTTATCTACATAAAATATAAATAACAAAAGACAACTTCTTAGATAAGAGCTAATCACTAATTATACTCAAATTAGGAATCATAAATTTGACTCCTAATATAAATACACGAGCTTAAGTAAATTAGAATCCAATATATTTTTGATTGAATAATGGTGTGTCTTTATTATAACATATTGTGATTAGACTAATGATAATTGTTAGTCATACTAAAAAATTTCTTTCTAACAATCTTTAATAAGTTTAGTAAATCATTTCTATAAGCATTTACATCTTTTTAAATTACAAATGTTTAAAAATGAGATTAGTAAATGATTTATACCATTGACGAACATTAAAAATTCTAAAGAGCTAGTATGTTTCAAGAAGAACACCATTAGACATGCATTAATTCTTTGGTTAGTTATAAGGGGAAAATTGATTACTAAAGTGAAGCTCTTAAGATTTGGCATGGTTGGCCAAGCTACTTGCTCCTTGTGTAATACTTATATTGATACCTTGTTTCACTTGTTCTTCCACTATAACGTGAGAGATGAAGGGAGAAGCCATGGGATAGATATGTAGAATAATACAAGAAAGAATTGGAAGACAAATAGCCTTAAAAATATAATTTGTAAAGGGGCATCGGTGTATTCCATTTGGAAAGAAAGAAATAATTGAATCTTTTTTAAAAGGAGATAAAATATAGAGATGATGGAGGCCAAACATCAAAAGATTGATTAGAGAGAAAGCATCAAAACTAAAAAATGTGACAAAAACTAGATAAAATAAAAGGATTGTACACAAATGAAGCCTTCCAAGCTACATCTTCAAGAAGAAAAGTTTAGTTATCTTCTCTCTTGAATCTTATATTTATTATTCTATGTAAGATAGGCTTTTCCATTGGTGGTATGTAATGACTTGAGGCTAGAATGATAACTTAGGATGGAAGTTAGTGAGGAAAAGTGAGATTTTATGTTTAAAAATTAAGTAAGTTTAGGAGTAATATGGTCATTTAGGGGCTTTTTTTCAACTCATACAAGTGTCACCTTTAGGGGCTTTTTAATATGTCACACACAACCATGCACCCTAGGATACATGATCGTGCATGATTATGTTGTGATATGGCTATAGAAAGCATGTTTTAATTCAAATTCCACAGACAACCATGCACCTTAGGATACATGATCATGCTTGATTGTGTTGTGATATGACTATAGAAAGCATATTTTAATTCAAATTCTACATAATTTTCATTGTACATTTTCTTGAGTTTTCTAGAGAGCTTTCACCAGAGAGCAGAGAAAGAGGTGAAGCAAGGTAAATCATAATTTTTTACACCCAACCTAATTTAATATCGAATTTTACAGTTATGACATCAATTTCACAAATTGACATCAAAATCAAAAGTCTCCAAATTTAAAAATATAAACCCTAACTCCAAAATTTCATTCAAATTTTAAAAAAATTTAATCTAGACAAAGAAGTTACTGCTCTAATAACAAATGTAAGACACAATACATACATGCTATTAAATGATAACCAAACAAAATTAAATTTCAGAGATAGAAACGTACCTTCTACCATAGAATTTTCTTGGTTTTACAAATAAGATTCTATAATTATTCATCTAAAAGATCCTTCTCTTCCAAATTGAAAATTAATGCTTTCAATTTTACACTAAAATCTTTGATAAAATAGGTACTGTATTCAGTAAAAGTTAGAAACCAGATTTTTAGTGTTTTGTAATATTTTCATACACATCTATTAAATGTAATTGGAACCTTTATATATTAATTATCAGAAGGCAAATTTGTCCTTATCCATAAAGTGTAAAGACCATATTTCCATCATATAAAATATTAGAATTAAATCCTTTAATTTTTAAATAATTCTACCAAAAATTGATGAATCTGTGTATAATTCTTCGAATGAGAATTGCACTGAAAGAAGGTTCTTATCTCATTTATTCCAACCAAACTAGTTAAATAGCTTGAGCGGCAACAGAATGCGGAACCCAAAGGTCCACACGACAACGGTAAAGAAATCTACACCAAGTAAATAACAACTCAAACAATTTAAATTCTAACAGAAGAACACTTCCCCTTGGCGCGAAACAGACTCCACCTTCATTTTCTTTATGTGAAACAGACTGCCCATTCCCGATTGACTTGGTCTTGTATGTACACCCACGTCCCACTTTCACACCACATCGTCCTCATGTCTAAGATTCTTCCTAGGAATTCTGCTGGACCTCTGTGGTCCACTAGAGTTTGTAAACAAAACAACGAATGAAAAAAGAAATAATTGTAGTGCATCGGAAAAATTCATTAAAGAGGATATAATAGGCAACAAAGCAGTTGACCTTCGACATATGAAAGTAATATATGCGCAGACTTTTCTCGCTGAAACCGTGTATCAATTCATATATGGCAAAGCCTAATGGGACGGCAGCTTTGCCTAGCAGAGTAAATTATTTGTTCATGGGAGTCCACTAATTTAACATGCTTAGAACTCAGCAGCTTCTTTGCGCACCAACAAACAACCCTCACAACCCATCATAATATTTCTCAAGTTTCTTATTCCTTTATAAATCCCTCAATTGTTCAAACAAATTCATTATTTTGGGAGTCTGTTGCTTAACATAAAATATCAAATATTCGCAATGGCATCTTCTCCGTCAAGTGTAGCAGTCGGTCTGCTTATATCAATACTGACTAGTCTTTTGACGGTTTCATCCGCAGGGAAATTCTACCAAGATTTTGATATCGTATGGGGACAAAACAAAGCTAAAGTCCTCAACAATGGCCAGATCCTTACTCTGAATCTTGACAAGGAGTCTGGCTCAGGTTTCCAATCCAAGAATGAATATTTATTTGGAAAGATCGATATGCAGATCAAGCTTGTACCTGGAAATTCTGCTGGCACGGTCACTGCTTACTATGTACGTTTTCTGTATTCTATTGCAGTATCTTTTCTCATTTTCGGTTTTAATTTTATTAATAATCAGTAAAGGGATCCCTTTATTTTCTTTTGCAGCTATCCTCAAAAGGAGCAAACTGGGATGAGATAGACTTTGAATTCCTCGGAAACGTAACTGGTGAACCTTACATTCTTCATACAAATGTGTTTTGTCAAGGCAAAGGCAATAGAGAGCAACAGTTCTACCTGTGGTTTGATCCTACAGAAGATTTTCATACCTACACCATCCTTTGGAACCCTGAAAGCATTGTGTAAGCGTATATATGTGTGTGTGCGCGTGTGTGTGTGTATAAAATATTTTGCAAACACATTAATGCGATTGATATTTAGTAAATAAAGAAAAAAAATAGTGGAAACTGAACTTAACTATGAATGCTATTAATTGAATATGTGTCACTATATTTTTAAGAGTTTATATAGGAGTTCATGAGGGAGAGGATTTTAAAAGAAAATAATTTTTTGCTTTTACTATCATACAAAGAAATTAACTTGGTCCTTGTGTTTCAGCTTCTATGTAGATGACATTCCCATTAGAGAATTTGAGAACATGGAGTCTTATGGCATTCCTTTCCCAAGGCACCAGCCAATGAGAATTTACTCTACCCTTTGGAATGCCGATGACTGGGCAACTAGAGGAGGGCTTGTGAAGACAGATTGGAGCCAAGCACCCTTCACTGCTTCCTACACAAACTTCAATGACGACAATGCTTGTGTTTGGACTTATGGGCAATATTCTTCTTGCGATTCAAATAATGATAATGTTAATATTCCCTTTTCAAATTGGCATGCTAAGGGTGCGTGGTATTGGGAAAAGCTGGGCTTTGCAAGGCGAGGACAGATGAAATGGGTACAGAAAAACTATATGATTTACAATTATTGCACTGACTATAAACGATTTCCATACGGTCTCCCTGAAGAGTGTAATATCAAGAGTGAGGACTTATTCTAAGGGAGCTGATCGTCTGTTACACTTGATTTTGTCCCGTTTGTTTATTTGTTCACATTCAATATTTCTGTTCTTTCCTCTATCAGATATATCTTCAATAAAGTTGTAATTGAGGAAAAATCATTTTTATGTCGATTTTTGCGAGAATAATATGAGGAATTCTTCAGCTTATATTTTAAAATATTGTAGTCTTGTTCTTTTGAAGGAAAAGGGAAATATAACAAGGATTCACCGATTGCTGATTGACAATCGTCCGTGATCAAGGCCAGGTATGCTATTTTGCGAGTAAAAGACTGACATAAATCATGGTAGAGAATAATATTAATTAACTAAAATTTCACTAAACAAATATTTATAAGCAATATTTTATATATATATATATATATACTACTTAAATTATATAAAAATCAAAGAGTATAGAAAACACTTTTAGCTTACAGAGAGACACATAAATATATATTACTCTAAAGCCAAAGGGTTCTCCGCTTCATGCGAAAATGAATGATAACATGAGATACAATCCAAAACCTTTTAGTTGCTCTTATCAATGAGCACGACCACAAGAAGATATCACCAAGTTTTAAAATGTTAAGATTGTAAGAGAATTTTAGAGTGTTATGTGACTCACTACAATAAAATCCGTATTTAGTATCAGAAAATTAACATAAAAAAAAATCCAATTTCAATTGGTATAGGATTAGATTCAGATTAAAAGTAAGTAGAGAGTTAGAATCATATTAAAATTTGATACAATTTTTTCATTATAGTATTGGGTATTCAAGGATATGACTCAAAGCAATAAAAAAATGTTGGAAAACACAAATAAAAACAAAAACAACGAAAAAAGACATATCTTTTGTTGAAAGAAAGACAAAAAAAAGATCTATAAGCCTCTCCCCCACACTTAAAATTTACATTGCCCCCAATGTAAAACCCAAATGTAGAAAAGAGATATTATTCAAATGCAGAATATATATATAAAAGTCCTTTCGATTGCCTCCTAAGTAGTGCCTTTGTTTTACGTTGTTAGCTTGACAAAAATCTTATTATTTTGAGTAAATTGGATCCTCCAAGTTCACGACCTCACCATTCAACACTCGAAAACCTTCATAGAAAGGTTTGAGTCTATGGCCATTCACCTTGAATACCTTTCCTATCCTTCGACTTTGAATTTCTATTTTACCATGATGAAACACATTATTAACAACAAATGGGCCAACCGAACGAGAATAAAGTTTACCTAGAAATAGGTTAAGCCTCGAATGATAAAAGAGAACTTTTTGTCCAACAAAAAAATTCTTCCTCGAAATCTTCTTGTCATGGAAGTCTTTTGATCTCTTTGTAAATCCTAGAGCTCTCATATGCTTCATTCCTCAGTTCCTTCAGCTCTTGTAATTGTAATTTCCTTTGTTCTCCAGCTTCATTCATATCCTAGATGCATTGCTTGATTGCCTAAAAAGCATTGTGCTCCAGTTCCATTGGATAGTAACACGACATGCCAAATACCAACCTGTATGGTGACATTCCAATAAGGGTCTTGTAAGTAGTCCTATAGGTTTATAATGCATCCTCTAGTCTCACACTCCAATCTTTTCTATTTGGCTTAATTGTTTTCTCTAGAATGGATGTAACTTCACAATTTGACACCTCAGCTTGGCCATTACTCTTTGGGTGATAAGACGTGGACACCTTATGCATAACATTATACGTATTAAATAGTGACTCCACCACCTTATTATAGAAATGAATGCCTTTGTCACTAATAATGACCTTTAGTATTTTGAACCTAATAAAGATATTAGAGTTTATAAAATCTACAACAACCATTTAAAGACATAATCAATAGCCGAAAATATGTACACATTACCAAAAGATGAAGAAAATGGGCCTATAAAATCAATGCCCCAAACATTAAAAATTTCAATAATTAAAATAAGAGTTTATGGCATTCGATTTCTATGGGATATATTACTAGTATGCTAGTAATCCTAACAAGATTTACAAAACAAATATGCATCCTTAAACAAAGTCGCCCAGTAAAATCCATATTTTAAAATTTTACGAGTTATTCTCTTTGGCCCAAAACAACCTCTACAAGCATAAAAATGATAGAAGGTTAGAATAGATAAAATCTCTGTTTTAGTTACACATCTTCTTATTACCTGATCAGTGCAAAATCTCCACAAATATGGATTGTCCCACATATAATACTTGACATCATGTTTAATCTTATCCTTCTAAACCTTTGAAAAATCATCAGGTAACACTTTACCAACTAAGTAATTGATAATTCATGTAAACGATGGTAGTACGTTGTTAACAAAAAATAGATACTCATCCGAAAATGTCTCAAGCAATAGTAATTCCTCCTTTTCATGATCAGAATAAACTATTACTTTAGTGCCAAGCAAATAAGATCAAAATTTTTCAAAAGCAAAAACAATAGATAATAGCTATTTCTTAGTTGTGGAATAGTTTATTTGAGTTGTATTTAGAGTCCTCAAAGCATAGTAAATGGTATGTGTAGCCTTGCTAATTTTCTATCCCAAAACAACTCTTACAACATAATTGCTTGCATCGCACATGTTTTTAAATGGTAACTCCTAATTTGGCGATTGAATCACTGGTGTTTATATCAAAAGCTCCTTGAACTTGTCGAATGCTTCCTCATAATCTCCATCAAACTAGAATGGCTCATTTTTTGTAGAAACTTACATAAAGGCAAAATAATCTTTGAATAGTCCTTGATAAATCTATGATAGAAACCTAAATATTTGAAAAAGGATCAAATCTAGCACACATTTGTAGGGAAGGTAAAACAAAAATAATATCTATCTTAGAATTATCTACGTCTATCCTCCTTACTGAAATAATGTGCCCCAAAACTATAACTTGTTCCACTATAAATTGACATTTTCCTAATTCAACACAAGGTTAGTTTTTAAACATCACCTCAAAATTTATGTAAGGTTATCTAAACATCTATCAAAAGAATCATCATATACACTAAAATCATCCATACATCGTTATGAAATAATACCTCGATGATATTCTTTCTATAGTCAGAAAATATACTAACCATACATCGTTAAAAGGTTGTTGGAGCATTACACAATCTAAATGGCATTCGATGGTATATAAATGTACTAAATGGGCATGTGAAAGTGATATTCTCTTGATCTTTTAATGTAATCACAAAGTCACTTAGCAAGCGTTTCTAAATTCAAACACTCACAGGTCCAAAACAACTGACTACGTGACTCGTCACGTAGGAGATTCTGTTATACTGTTTTCTTATCTCTGATTCTCTTTATATACCGAATTATATCAATTTTCTGTATTATTCTTTGTCTTATTCTGTTTTGTTTCTTATAAGATACTATACATGACATGAAATGTATATGTTGAAGTCATGTATATACTGAAAAACCATAAAACTCGCCCTTAAGCCTGATTTTCTGAAAAACTTTCTTTTCTGAAAACTCTTTCTGATAATAAAAGTTGTGATTCAAAGATCATAAGTATATACATATAATATAGCTAAAAATAGTATTAGAAAGTACTATATCTGAAAATATTTGCTATGCTGGTCAGACTGATGAATATAGGGATTCGACACCCTGACCGTGTGAGCTCGAGTCCTACTAAATCTACTGATGCACAACCAACACTCTCTCTAATGAGCTTGGTCAATGACCATGTCCTCTCTAACGGACGCTGGTTTCCCTCTCTAGCGGGTGTGCAAACTTACAAGTGTCATCTCGTATCCACTCCTAACTGATATATGAAATATCATATATTTATACTTTAAAATCATACTGTTAGATCCTTAGATCCAGTCTGAAATCATCTAATATGACATGTCGTGCTCAATACTAATAATCATGCATGATATGTTGTTTTACCATCTTATTACTGAGTTCTATGTGCTTAGAAATGGCTTAAAGTGGCTTAGTTTCTCTTTTAATCTTTTTTTTTTTCTTAAGGTGCACGGACGTGTGTTTTTGTGTGCACGGGCATGTGTCAAGGCACACGGGATCGAGTGCTACTCGTGTCTCTGGGCATGCTAGCTTCTGGAATATTTCTCAAACATTCATGAAACCTTGGCCAACCACACGGACGTGTGGTGTAAGTACACGGGCATGCATAAGTTGGCACACATGCATGCATAAGCTAGCACATAGGCATGTATCACACTGCACGGACGTGTAGCTGTCTCACAATACTCTTGTGTCTTGCCTATATGGACGTGTGGAATTGGGAATTGACACACAGACATATGCACTCGGGTACACAAGTGTGTGTTTAGATTTTCATACGTATATGAATAACATGCAAGGTCATGTTCCATACAGAATTGAGGCCACACGAGTGTGTATCTCGGGTGCACGGGCGTGTGCTCAACCCATATTTTGTAGAAGGTGTCTGAAAACCCAGAA
This sequence comes from Anacardium occidentale, assembly GCA_026122585.1. Taxonomy (NCBI): domain Eukaryota; kingdom Viridiplantae; phylum Streptophyta; class Magnoliopsida; order Sapindales; family Anacardiaceae; genus Anacardium; species Anacardium occidentale. The sequence continues at coordinate 355,061 of JAJEJH010000324.1, read as the reverse complement.
ATTCTCATACCAAACACATCCACACTTCAATCCAACAAACATAACACTCAATACTACTGCTAGCATGCATATATTCATCATATCATCATCTCAATCACGCCACATATCATCAATCAAGCATATAACACATGTATACAGAATATACATATATAAATCATGGAAATGGCCACTCAATCATCCAATAATTCATCAACTCAAGCTCAAGCATGCTGATAACATCTCAAACAAGCACACAATGGTTCTTCATAACTCAAAACAGTAAAACATGCTCTGAATACAGTGAAAGAGATAAGGAAAACACTTACCTCGCACCATGCAAGCTGGACCTCTCTCTCTGAAAGCTTTTGGATCTCTAATCTAGAACTGGGCTACTGGAGGATTTCTCTCAATCAATCTAGGGTTCACTAGAGCTGAGGGAAGAAGAAAAAAAATAAAGGAAATAAGCTGGGAACTGCATGACTGAAGTAAATAAAAGAATTTATGGCTAAAAGGCAAGACACACGGTCGTGTGTGCGGTGAAAAATCCCAATTTTCACCCACTTTTACGTGTACATGGAATATTCTCCCAGAATACTCATGTACAAGCCACAAAAGGCTTCTAAAAGGCTCTTCTACCCCTGAACCCTCTCAAACTCTTTCTTAACAAGAAAATCTCTCTTTTACCCTTGGATTCAAAACCTAAAAAGACAGTTCTACCCTTGGGCTATTACAACCACTTGCCCTAGATTCACCCATTTACTATCTAAAATCGGATAAATTAACCTAACATCTAAAATTTTTAAAAGTTCATTATTCACCACCTCTATCATTAAGGTATTTAACCTATATTGGGCTTCCCTTATTGGTCTAGCACCTTCTTCAAACAAAATTTGATACATATTTATAAAAGGGCTAACTCCCTTAATGTTAGCTGTAGTCTAGCCATTTGTTGGCTTATACCTTTTTAGCACCCAAATCAATTTATCTTCTCGACCTTGAGTCAAGTTCTTGGAAACGATGACTAGTAATGTCTCATTCTCTCTTGGATATGCATACTTCAAGTAGACAAGCAACGGCTCCAATTCCAAAACAAGGGCCTACATAATAGAAGGTAAAAGTTTTTTATGAGTAACATGTAAATGAATAAATGAAACTACATACCTGTTTGGAAACACTACTAAGAAGTGCAATGCAGCCAATGTCTCTTTCAAAACCTTACTCAACTTTATCTCTTTTTCTTTTTCTAATTCTAGATGTTTATTAATTACCACCTCAAAGTACTCTCTACTTATCAACTCAAAAGCTTGCTCTGTTAAAGAATCAACAACATAAATTGAAAACATTGAATTTATATCACTAGGATACCTTATAGCCTTATAAATATTGAATCAAATCTTTTTACCATCAAACTCCATCGTGAAGGTACTCTTATGTACATCGATCATATTTTTTTGTTGTTTTCAAAAATAGCCTCCCTAATAAGATAGTTGTAGAGTTAGGGGAAGCCTTATCATCCATATCTATAACGTAAAAATTTGGAAGAAATACTAACTTATTTACCTGTATTAAAAAATCCTCAATCACTCTATTGGGGTGAGCATTAGTATAGTCAGCCAATTGTATAATAACACTAATGGCCATAAACTTTAAAAAGCATAAATATATTTTGAAATAGCACTAAGAGATGCTCCTATATTGAAAAACCTTAATGGCTAGAAAAATAATATTAGAGGGGGTGAATAGGATTATTTAAAAATTTAATACATAATAAAGAGAGAAAGGGATTAGAGAATGCTCAGCCGATTTATAAAGGTTTAGAGCTTTGAACATAAGCCTCTTACGTCCTCTTCCTCAATCAAACATGATTGAAGTTTCCACTATCTTTCGAAACCCAAAGATGCATTAGTTTTTGAATAAGGAAATTTCACCCTTTTTATAGTAGATATATTGATATGAAAGAAATTGAATTTTGCCTATAAATAGGCTGGAAATCTAATGAATAACACAACTCTCTCAAGTTTTTGTATTTGTAAGCTTTGGAGAGAATGTAAGTAAGCAATGAGTGAAGAGTAAGTAGATTGATTGTATATTTCGTTTCTCTAACCTTTTTCACTTCAAATATGTCTCCTTTTATACTAAATTTATTGCCTGAAGTAGCAAAGATTCATTTGCCTAGCTTTCCATTTGTTGGAATGGTTGAAAAAGTATGCTCTGTAATAAATTTTATGAGTGCACAGTCATGCTCCTCGAGTGCACGATCATGCTTACTGCATTTATAACCTCAAGCTGGCTCCCAATGGTCAAATTTAAGAAACCAGCTAATGGTGCACAATCGTGTGCGTTTGAAGCACGGTCGTGCTTCATGCCTTCATGACTTTGGCTTAAAATTCCAGAAGCATACACAACTTGGCTACACGGATAGCACAGTGGAATCATATGAGTAGAAATATGGCTTCACACGGTCATGTGAAATATTTGCATGGTCGTGTGTCTGCTATGTTCTTTTAAGTTGTATGCACGATCACCCTTACACGACTCCTTTGGTAGTGCTCTTCATTCTTCACCACACACGGTCGTATGTCTATTACATGCTGCATTGACTGGCTTCCTTTGACTTCATACACGGTTTTATTACACGATATGATGTCCTGTGTACTTTATGAATTACATATACATTTGTGTGTTCGAAATATGCATGATCGTGTGCTTGACTTTAAAGTTTTGACCATGTACGGTCATCTTGCACGGTTACATTGATGGTGCTACATCTGTGTTTTGCATGCACACGGTTGTGCATAATAAATGCACGATTGTGTGGATCCTGAAAAATTTCTTTGAATATTATAGACCCTAGCATGGTTTGCTACATGGTCTCATGTTTTGGATACACGAGAAGTCTTTTGGTCAAACACGGTCATGCTAAATTGGCACACGATTGTGCGAGACCTATAACCTGTAAAAATAAAGCTTTTCTCCCTTCTTTTGTCATGGATTAATTCATACAAGAGATTCATTAGAACTTTAATCATATTTTTATCATCATCAAAACATCTAGGGCTCAATATATATCTAGAAAGACCCTTTCAAATTTGGTGTTACCTATTATAATTAGAATGTAAACATACTTGGGTCCTTATATTTGGGAGGTAGCTTTCTTTGAAGAACTACTGACATATTCTCCCCCATACTTATCTTTTCATCATCCCTCAACTTTATTATATTTTTCCATAATTGAGTCACAATAAGCACAGGTGATCTCCCACATGTTTGGAGTCAATCACTTAACTTTAAACTGACAATCATTTTATAAGGCATGTAATTAAAAATCATACTACAAGCCATCCTTATTAACATATACATTTTTAAGTTTCACACTCCTCTCTTAAGTTACACTATCATTAGCAACTAGTTTTACGGATCTAGTATAACCTTTAACACCTAAGAGTAAAGATCCTCCATATTTATTGAACGACTGCACAATTGACCCAAATCTTATGTCCTTTTAGTCACAGGAAGTTCCTTACTACCATAAACATTTGATACTCTTATTTCCTCATGTATGAAACATTTATGCCCTACACTAACCTATAATCCACCATCATACTCATCTTTATCGGCTTTCTTATAATCTGATTCGTCATTAGGAATATTATTCATCTCATCTTCACAGTTGAACAAAGCCTAGGTCAATTCTATATCCTTTTGTCCTTAAACCCAATCTTTTGTCTTTGTATACAGTTGCAAAGTTTCCTCTTACCCTTTATTAGCAATATTAAACCTTTTTTTTCTTCCTATTTTATGCATGCTTTTACTACCTAAACATTACACCTACTAGTTCTTCTTTTACATTCTTAACAAATTGCATATAACTTGTCCTTGCTTTTTTACTAATAGTAATATAAATAGTTAAAGGTACCTTTTTCGTCCTGGTAGACAAAGCCATAATTGCATGAAAATTGTAATAATCTCTAATCTTATATGAAACAATTGGCCTTATATTTCATAATTCTTATACACGTGAATGTCATAACAACTAGCAATATTTAATCAAACATTCAATTCCTTCAATAAACCTTCATAGTCAGCTGTCGACACAATACTTATTAATCACTTCTCTACACCTTCGTACCTTGTTGTCATATCACGTTATCCACCTCCTATCAATAGACATGCATCCTTTCTTGGTTAACTAACCCTAAATATATTTCTAAAATAACTTCAAAAGTGTCTAAATTTAAAAAAAAAAAATGAATTTAACCCCCTAGTTCACCATTTCACCCCATTTGACTCTTGATTTACCGTTTACCCTCAATTTATCGTCTAGTTTATGCTTACTGTTTGATTTACACTTATTTACCCCTAGTTTACCATTTAATTTACTGTTTATCTTTTATTTACCTTGTTTAACCACGATTTATTACTTACCCCTTGTTTACCATTAGTTTACTCCTAGTTTTATTATTTACCTTCTTGTTTACACCGTTTTATCCTCAATTTATTGTTTATTCCTATTTTCCCCTAATTTACCACTTATCCTTTACTGTTTTTAGAATTAACTCATACTACGACCAAATCCAACTAGCACATAATGAATTACACATAAATCAGGCAAAAAATAAGTTTCATCTAATAACTTATAATTATATCTACTTAATCTTACTTAAAATCTTAAATATAATAGATTTCATAGTCAACCTACACCATCTTACTTATATGTGTTGTAAACATTATAATGAAGTCATATTTACTTAAATTAAAATTCAATGCAACAACCTTCAAATTCTCCAACCGAATTTTTGAACTCTTTTTATTATGCTTTTTTAAGTGAAAATTGTAAACAAAATTTAAATTAAAAAGGGTAAAAGAAGAATAAGATTGGTATTCTCTCCTATAATATGACAAATTTATATAAATTTAATTTTTATATAAAATTGTATAAGTGGCCGATTTTTTTGTATATTTTAATTAATTTCTCTTTATTTATTTTCTTATTTTTTTTTTTTAAGTTAATCCATGTTTATGATATTTCAAAATAGATGCTTAAGCATTAGAATTCAAAACAAAGAAATAAATTAAATTTTGACAAAGTTGAAAATAATTCATATTGTATGTCACATACATTTTAGTGATATTAAATTATTATAATGCTTTTTTTTTATTATTATTTATGTTGATTTAGAGTAACAATATTATGCATCACAAGTTTTATATGTCAATGAATATAGAAAATAAAAACTTAACAGTTTATTAATTTCAAATTCTTATCATTATTCATTCAAATATTTTTTGTTAAAAATAAAAAATATATGTATCAAAAATATTACAGATACAAAAATAATATGTGCATAATTATATGAATTGAAAAACAAAGATAATGGCTCAAATTTTTTGGGCCTTTAAATGAGCTGGAAGGTTGGTTTTTGGTATCTTGGTCTACAGACTTATTAGAAGCCCATCATCTGGCTGCTTGCTCTGTTTTATTTTGAAGAAAAAGAGGAATAAAATTACGTATAGCGTGATACATTTATTTAGTTCAACTGATTAAATGGCATTGAATTTTAAAAAAAATAGAAATTACGACAACAACATAAATCCTCATGTATAACTTCAATCCTCTAGTGAAATATAAAAATACAACAATTGATGTTCAAAATTAGAGTGAAATAATGTATAAGTACATGAATTAAACTCTACATCAAAAGAATAAACAAACAATTTAATTAATTAGGTCACCTCTCTTTGGCATAATATTCAGAAATCAAGGTATATGATATAACTTAGAAGGCTTTAAATTATCCGTGACATTGAAATATTTCAAAGTCTCAATCCACTTCTCCTGATTCTTCAACAAATGCACAGCAACAGTGTCCGGCCAAAGCTCATGTGTACATCTTGTGGGCGGCACTGGAAAGTTGTACATCGACCACTTAGCGTTGTACCGGTTTTTGGCCCTATGGCCCTCGCGGATCCAATCCCCGAATACCTTATCTTCGGGTCCTTCGAGGTGATTTTTTGGTATATCAGAAACCCTAATCCACTCCACAATATCCCAAGAGACTAAATATCCCATCCCCGACATGTAATGCACAAAAGGGTCCATGCTAGGGCATGGAATGACATAACCATAATATAAATCTTCTCTAGGCAATGGCTTCAATGAATTTACTAAACTTTGTAGCCTAAAATAAGCATCATCATCACCTTTCATTACGTAATGGTAAGGAGGATTAGGCCCACCCGAGACATTGAAAATTTCAGGCAAGCTTGAAAAATAAGTATAAGTTTTGCCCTTGTTCATATTCTCTTTGCAATTCAGAATTATTATATCGTTATAACGCATTATCTCTAGGGCAACAAGTACCTTTTGATCATCCTTTGTTAAGTTACAAAACACAAACTTGACGTCAACTTGTCCCCCCACCGGTGATTGCGTCCCGTAGATCATACGCAAGAAGTGGCGACGGTGATACTGATCTGGAAGTGTCAGGATTCCGATGAGAATCCGAATATCCTCTTCCGAAGAAGTAGAAGAATTCTTCGTTAAAGTATCATTGCTTAATAACGGAGATTCATCATAATGCGAAGATATAGAAGAGTTTATAATAGCGCATTGACCGAGCTTCAATAAGCTGTCGAATCGAAGCTCATTGATGGAAGCTAAGACGCATAAAAACACAATGAAGAAAAGAGAAGAGAGAATGAAATGCCGTGTATTGTTTGAGTTTTTCATAGTTGTAGCAAATGCTTAAAGAGGGTTATGGTGGGTTTGGTTTAATATAATGAATATGAATGGAGAAGCCTTTTTTGAATGAGAAGTTATTATAGAAAAAGTGTTTATATCTAGAGATAAAGCATAAGCTAGATGGTCAGTTTCTTAGCTTAATTTATTAATTTGACTTTTCATGAGCATGAAGACAGGTTTGATTGAGTGATGGGGGGAGAATCGTGAGCGCATGGAGGAAAGCATGAAGTTTCAATAGATGAATGTACCATTTTGTCCCTTATTTTGTGTAAGGAGGCAACATGATTCCTGAGTTTATGCTTGCATAACGTCATGGGAGTTGATAAAATGCATTCGTAGAACATAAACGTTTTTAAATTAAAAAAATAAATAAATAAAATTGCAGACTAACCCTAAAATCATATGCAAACGATTTACTTCATTTCTAAGGAGTTTTTTGTCAGTTCAAGAGATTTTCTTTTTCTCCCTAACTTAGTGGGGCAGTAACTCCCATTTGAAAAAAATCAAACATGGAAAAAAAGTGAAAGGAAAATTTTTAATGGAATTAAGCCTAACGTTGCCTACAATTTATCTAATTTTCTTCGTTGGCATGGTTAATTTATTCATTTGTTAAATTAGGTGTATTAGCATGAAGCCATGAACATGGTGTTCTTGGCGTTTCTGCTCACCATTCTTGAAAATAAAGAAAAACCCGTTGACTACTTAAACCCGCTTCTATAGTGATCCAAGAAACCATATCACAACTTTATATAAAAGGCCAAAGGACTATTTCCCACCCATAGTTTGAGGCGGGGACAAAGTCCCACCCTCCAAGTTTCAAAAGTCCAGTCTCCCACTCATAAAATAATTTTTTATAATTTTTATGCTTAAATGACTAAAATACCCTTCTAAAAATAAATATTTATAATAAAATTATAAAATAATTTTTAAATATAAATAATTTTTAAAAATATTTAAAATTTTTAAAATTTAAAAAATATTAAAAATTTTTATTAAATTTACAGCAGCCAGCGCCGCCAGTGTCGCGGCGATGCCTGCCGCTGAAGAGGTCAGGTGGTCGTTTCTGACTATCTGGTTTCAGGGGACGCCAGATCTAACCTCCCCATTTGGTGGAGGCGGCCAAATCTGGCCACCTCAGTTTTGGAGGAGGCCGTCAGATCTAGCCACCTCTGCCAATAATAAAGGCCGGAAACGGCCGCTATGATCAAGGCCGACTATTTCTGGTCGTTTCCGACACCTTCTTCTGGCGGAGGTGGCCAGATCTGGCCGCCTCCGCCAAAACTAAGGCGGCCAGATTTGGCTGCCTCCACCGAACAGGGAGGTCAAATCTGGCCTCCCCTGAAATCAGGTGGTCGAAAAAGACCACCTGACCCCTTCAGCGGCGGCCACCATAGCGGCACTGGCGGCGGTGGCTGCTGCAAATTTTTTAAAATTTTTAATATATTTTTAATATTTTTAATTTTTTATAAAATTTATTTTATTTTTTATAAAATTTTAATCCTAAAATGACAATATTACCCTCCTAAATGTTACTGTTTTCCATTTTATTTAATATTAAATTGTTTCAGAGATGAGAGACTGGGCTTTTGAAACTTAGAGGGTGGGACTTTGTCCCCGCCTCAAACTATGGGTGGGAAATAGTCCTTTGGCCTAAATAAAATACCCAAGTCAGATCATCATACATGTTAGTGCTATTAGAACAAAATGATTGAGTTGCCACCAAGGCATTTTAAAGAAATTTTGGGACTTCAGGTTCCAATGCAATGCAACTTGAAAACCTTGACTAAATTAGATGTATGACCAATTTATTATAAATTATTTACTAAAAAAACAAAACATTATTTCGTACCTTATAATCCAATTTTCCGATATTAAAAGGTTGTAATTGGCCTGAATGTTTTTGAATCTGAGTGGTTGTCTTAAATGAGATATATTGGAAAAAGCCTTCATGCTCTCTCCAATTTTTCACATTCCGGTGATTTAACTACAAGGTTCAGGGAATTTTTGGCTTTCTCCTGCTTCTCTTTAAGGTACTGTTTCTTTGACCCTAATTGCTTCATTTAACACTACCTAGAATCAGAAACATTCTGTTTCAGACGTCTAAAATAGAGCAATTAACAGAAGACACATTGAAGCTAATGCTTATATAGAAATTAAACATTCAAAATATGTACAACTGTACCTCTTGTCAGGAAATTAGCAAATGGTCACAACATTATTCTGTAGTTTCACGTCGACCTGCTGATTACGCAACAGAGTTTTATAAGCCGCATCTCGATTCTGAATTGTCATTACAGACAAGGGTCACTAGATAGATGAAACAACGGCCAAAGGCACTTGGTTTGAAGCGAAAAATGTTAAATCCTCAGCTGGAAACCCAAACTACTCTTATCATCATCAATAAAAGCCGCACAATATAATAAAATCTTTTCATCATCGAGAATCAATTTTCAAATGAGGCACAATCTAATCATCATCTATAGGAGCGGCACACTACCTAGAGTAATGCTTTCTCTCTATATATAAATGGTTCAGTTTCCACACTAATTAATCATATTGTTGAAGGCGCTACCATATACACTAAATTTAAAGAAGAAACGAATACAACTGCCTTTCCATCATCTATAAAAGAAAAGTATTATTTGGTAAATTTTACTCAAATTTGCTGACTTTAATTTGTTGATATAATATCAGTAACCAGTTGTTTTAAAATTTCCTCTCTAAGAAAAGCAACCGGGTGAAGAAACCTTAAGTACAAATTCCTAGTTAGATGAAAAACCACTATGCACTTGCTTCAACACATAAACGCACACTACCATCAAAATTCTAGCAAGAAATGTGTCAATATCTTCAGTGTTCCAAAACTTTGATCTTTTCAAGACAATTTTGCATGTACTGAACAGTGTCCTCGGTGAGGTGTTTTCCTGGTACAAGCTTTTAATGCTCTAACTTGAACCTCTCGCATTTCAAGGCAGCATCCTTACAGGCCTTGATGATACTCCCACTTAGATCGAATAAAGTAAATAGCACTCGACAGTCTCCAATACTTCTAACTAAAGTATTCACTGACCAAGCTTTCTGGTAGTCCTCCCTTGAGGCTCTGATAATACATACTTGACTTGGAATGATCCAAACATAGAAGCTAAACCAGAGTCTCCAAAGTTGACAAGAATATTGTTTTTGATTGCTTTTGACACATAAAAATTGGGTAAGAATAATGGGATCACCATCAACAAGCTCTCTGTTTGGGTCCACAAAGACCACCATTACCATATACCTTTTTCTAAATCCCACCATGATGCTTCGTTGGGTTGCACTTTCTTAAATAAACAAAATTTGAAGAATCTCAGAACCGTCGATTGTAACTGAATTCCATATAAAATATTCTTCAATGAACTGAACTATTATTTAAAAAATATCAAAACACGGTACATTTGTAACTTTAAACATGATATAGAACGAAAATATTAGATGTTCAATGTTAAATGTGCAAGGGTTGTGCAGCAAGTAGGAAATCTCATACGCAAAAGAGTACCGCTATAACAAAACAGAAATATAACTGGAATTGACAGTTACAAGTATTATACACTACTCTGTATCATATTAAACAATAAAATAATAACTTTCATGTCAATTGGCAGCCACTATAAACAGTGTAGCATGAGAAGCCTGTGATACAGTCTGAAATCAAGCAATTATTCATAATACCATGGGTTACATCACAACTGTTTTCACTTAAATCGGACCATTTGTTTGAAAGCACGCAGAATCATTTTTATTTTAATAAAAACAATATCTCTCGACATATGCATCCGGTCAGAAACTGGAGACCACTGCCAGAATATTCTGAATCAATAAAGATGCAACAGTAATTGTATCACTTTCTTTTCATCCATATAAATATTGCCACTGTCCACATATTTAATAATATGTACTGCAGAACAAGTTATTCAGCTCTGCTAGCTAGAAGACGTTCTCCAAAATTCAAAACAAAAGCTTCATTGTAGGTTACAATCATTTTCAAAAGCTTAGTAATATCTAAGTAGATCTATCAGAAACATGAAGAAGAAACTATGAGAGCTCCAATATGATAATAGGAACACAAAAGATTACTTAAATTGAAGAAGAGTCGCTTACAATGATTTGTAAAAAGTATGTTTATTAAGAACCCAACGAAAACACTACAATCTAACCCAGCTTTCGGCCAAAATATCTTCAAGATTGCCAAAACCAGAACAAGTAACCGAGAGATAACAGTCAAACTTCCCTATAGGCAGGGTGAGTGATTTCAATCGAAATAAATATATTAGGGGTTGAGTTTTGTTTTACTTCAGCCTTTGACATAAAAATCGTGCTGTCTATTTGAAATCATAACTAGGAGTGTGCAGATCCGGAGTTGAAAAACAAGGAACCGCAATTGACCGGTTTCGGGAATCAGGAACGAGAGCCGGCCAAGGTTGGTTCCCACCTAGAACTGACATGGACAGTTTTGGTTCCGGGTTCGGGGTTCCTATTCATTCATTTTGTTTTTCCAATTTTCCGGCACGTTGCATTTCATATCAAATGGACAATATTGAACTTGTACAGTACAGAATAATACTTATGCGTAGCGCTAAAAGGAAACAAATGAGAACAATTTTTCATAAATACAAACAATCAACGTAATTGGAGCTAGGCCTGCAACATGAGGAAGAATTATTCAATGTAGATTCATAAAACAATCAGTATAAAAAAAATAGATATATATATATATATATATATATATATATATATATATATATATTAACGGAAAATTTGCAGAATAACTGGGGAGAAATCAGAGGAGTAACCGGGCTTCCTTATATTGGTTCAATAACCCTTCTGGATTTCAGCTAATAACTACTCAAGTAACTTGAAAATATCAGTGTTGGTTAAAATTAGTGGAAACAGAGGAAAACGGCGGAACTAATTTGTATCTCTTAGTTATGTCTGCTAAAATTTCGTTCACTCATTTAATCAATTAATCGAATTCAGTCAATTAAGCCGTGTACGGATCAAGAAAGTAATAACCAAATAAAACACAGGAAATTAGCAGACGAACAGAGCGACAATTAGAAGCTTATCGTGCCTCCCACTCCAAGCAATTAGCAGCCGAATGCACGACGAACTAAAAGTCAATAAGATGCCGACTGCCTTTGCTGAAGCATCGAATCGAAACAGACATTATACTTATCATAACATAAGATACAGTTGATTGATGACGAATCGATCGAAACAATACCCGAAGGAAAACTGGTAAGAAGCGACGAAAGCACCTTTGATGAAGAATCGACGAAGAAGGTTAGGAAGCCTGGAGATATAATCCAATTTCGGATCCGACTTTGCCTTCCTGTTTCTTCTTCTGGAGTCGTCTTCAGCAACGGGCAATGTGCATTCATCATTAGTCTTGTTTTATTTTTAATTTAAAATGGTCAAATCCCATTGCCCATATAAACTTTGATTAAATGAATGTATCACCTTTAAGTTCAAAAGTATTTTTTTCACCTAGCCCCCAAATTCAAACGTTAATTTTTTTATGCGCATTTTTACTGGGCTAAATGACTATTTTCACCCAAAGTTTGACTTGAGACCATGAACTTTCCTGATTAGTTTGTTAGCCTACTTAATTGGTCAATTTAACTTGTTTAACAAAGCAAACGTTAAATCGGCTCGATAAAATCTAGGTTTGTTACACAATTCAGTGAGACTTCCTGAGTCTAATAGTGAAGGCTAATGGCTTAAGGAAAATAGTAGAAAAACTTATTTAACAAAAATTCATTTCAAATAAACAAAATAATTATAATTTGATTATAATTTACCAACAAAAAAAAAAAATTTGATTATTTTGCATGTATAGATTATCAAAACCATGACAACAAACTTTTTTATATGATCTATATTGGAAAAGGACAATAAGTTGGATGATACCAACTATTTTGAATGATATCAAAATATTAGGATTGTACTAATTAAACATCCTTGAAGGGGTTATACCACCTAAGTTTGGTCCAACACCTCCAATGAGTAATAAAATGACTTGACTGATGTCCAATGTCTCATGTTGACATCGATGACATTTAAATTACAAAAGCAACATGAAAAAGTGGATGTTCCATCTATTCTTCTTTATCTCTAACAATTGTTTTCCACTCACGTGAGAAGTGAGAGATATGAGGTGTCTAAGGCTTTATATAAGACCAAAATGACTGAAAAACCTCATGTTGTGTAGGACCCATCGCCACGAGTACCCCTGCTACTGAAAGATACTGTTTCATTTATTTAACAAACTGGAAATTGGGTACCCGCGACGGAAATCCTACGAAAAAGAAACCTACTGCTAAAGTACATTGCAAGCGGAAGCAGAAACTGAAACTGAAAATACAATGAGCCCATGATGGCTTTTCCATTTATACAATTGTTCTTTACATAGTTCTGTACATCTGAACATATACAAAATACATACAAGACCTCACAGGTCCGAAACTGAAATAAAATACAATTGAAACTGTGGGTGGGGTCCCTTCTCGCAAGCCTCAGTCCACCCGCTCCTCGCCAGCAACAGCAAAACCTGAAAAGGAAGGAAGGAAGAAGGAAAGGGATGAGTGATAAAGATCACCCAGTAAGTATTCCTTACTTCCTTCAACCCAAGCAAGCAACAACATACACACATACCTGGCCTCGGCCCTATTCATACATCTAGTTGCTTGCTGGTGCTAAAAATGATTTATCTGAATGATTACTGATTTCTGTATTTCATTATTAATGTATGTCATGTTGTAATGTCATGTCATACTAAACTGGAAACTGAACTGACTGATGATGCATGTATCTGAATCTATACGTACCCAAAGGTACCTGTTGTGCTGATCAGGCTGATGAACACAGGGATTCGACATCCTGGCCAAGTGGGCAGAACATTCTAGCTACAGGCTAGAAAGCTGAAAATGAAATACTGCTGAGCTGTCTGACTAGTGTCAGAAAGCTGGGTCCCACAGATGCCCCCTCGAGTTCACCCAAAACTATAACCCATACATTGGGTTTTGAGTGCTGAAACTACTGAATTCGGATCCCTCGATCCTCTTTCAGGCTACATGCTATGTTGTGATATGCATATGTTACATTTCTTATCTGAATACTGGTTTATCTGATGATTATTAGCCCTTGGATGGATTATCAAACCTTTAATAAGTCATTTTTGCCTTTTCTGGAAAAATCTACTGAGCACACGGGCGTGCAAAGAAGACGCACGGGCGTGTAGGCACACACACGGTCGTGCTGGCCAAGGGCACACGGGCGTGTGCCTAGACACACGGGACCGTGCGCTGGCCGTGCGGCAAGGCGTGCAAGGTTCTGGAATCTAGGCACATTTCATGCCAACAAGGGACACACGATCGTGTCCCTCAGGACACACGGTCGTGTCCCTACAATTCAGACGGTGTGCACTTCATGCACACGGTCGTGTCCTTGCAGAAACAAGGGCACACGGCTGTGCGTCTTGTCCTGCTTAGACAAGGCTCGCCTGAAACTGCAGGAAACCAAGCCAAATCTTAACGAAAATCAAATTAACTGATATCAAACATCCAAGGCACTTCAATATACACATATTCATCATCAATTTCATCATTCCTCACTCCTAGCACAATCCACCATGGAAATCTCGTATTTCTCTCACTAACACACTCACAATCAAGTAAGCATGCATTTTAGGTGGAAAAATCATCAAACAAAACATCATATCATCATCATAGCATCATACAAACTTACACAACATGTCATAATATACTGGAAACGTCGACAAACGTTTCCAAGCATCAACAAACAAGCTGGGAACACAAAGAGAGAGTAAGAAACACTTACCTCTCGCCATAGAAGTTGGAAACACAAACTCAAGCTATTCTCTCTGCTCTCTTGCGATTGGGAGCCGTTGGAAGCTGGATTTCATGCCTAGGGCTGGAAGCTACTGAAAATGAAGATGAAAACTTGGCTGAAAATGGGTGAGAATGCATTAATCTCTCGTCTCTCTCCTTTTTTACCCACCTGCATGAGCGTGCAGGGAAAGGTGCACGGGAGTGCACCAGGGAAAATGAATATAATCCATTTCCCATATTTTGCATGATTAAAACCTCCCTAAAGGAATCATACGAAGGCCACACAGCTTTGGAAAACTTACTAACTCACCCCTGAACTCTTCTAGACTCTCAAACTTTTTCTGAATTCTATTTCTAACCCCAAAACTTTACCCCTAAGGGCTTTTCTAACCTGGGATGCTACATGTTGGCCCTCATGTGATCAAGATTATTAGTTATGTTAAGATGTTGACATTCATGAGTTTCATAATGGAGAATGACCTAACTAGTAACCTAGGCTACAATTTTTGTTTGACTCGTATTTGTAGTTTATAATGAACTATAACATGAACGGCATGGAAAAGTCCCTTGGTGAACTCTTGAATATGTTTTAGATGTTAGAAAAATTACTAATGTGTTTTTGGTTAAAGTCAAGACAAGTAAAGCTAAAGATAAGGCTAAAGTCAAGCCTAAGTCCAAACCCTAACAATAACCTTCTATTGCTTTGTAGCGCATTGGTGGTGTAAGAAAAAGAAAGGTTGTCTCGTTCTTTTATGATAAATTCAACCATTGAAGAAGACATTACAAAACCTTTCTAGAGAGTAACTCATTGTGTTAATGAGAAAGACTAAGTCTTTTATAAGGAATTTACAACACTACAACAGAAGGGACATTTATTGATGGTTTTTTCCCGATGTTTGTACAAACATTGCTAAAGGTTTCAGTATTATCATATATTGTCAATTATTTTAAGTGCCGCATTAGTATTAATCAATAGCAGTGTTTTAAAAAAGTTAGTAAAACCCATTAAAAAATGCATTAAAGGTCCATTATCATCCCTAAAAAGCAATACATTTTCCCTCACCGCACATTTCATTCTTTTGCCACACACTTCTTCCCTCTACCGCCGAACAATGAAGCCGAGCTTTCTTTCTGCCATGAATCACCCAACTGAGTTGTCTTTCTACTGCGAACAACGTAACTGAGCTTTCGTTCGACGATAAACATTCTATCGTTTGTCATTGCTTTGTCTAAGACTCATCACCATCGTTTGCCCGTTAAAGCAAGATTAGTCTATTCTCCTATTTTGCTAAATTGAGTGATTGTTGTGGTTTGTTATATAAATTCCAGCCAACTAAAGGGTTGGTTTGCGTGAAATGCTTTGAAGTGTGCATTGTGGGATTGTATTAGTGTCTGAAAATTTTGAAGTGTAAACTGTGGATGTGCATTGGCATTTGAATAACCTATTGTTGATTCTTCAATCTTTTTTTTGTTACTCATCGATTGAAAGCTAGTTGAATTAATGTAGAATTTTTGTATATTCTCGCCTATTGTTGCAGTTAATCTTTTCAAACAAAATATGTATTTGTTTACTATTTCCTTGGCTCGCACTATATCCTACAAGCATAAATTTTTCGCTATCAAAACAAACAAGCGATATATATAGCAAAATATTTCCAACTCTAATTACAACAGTGCATCACTAGAGGATGTGCCATTTCAGTTTATATATACTCCGAATATATAAACTGGACTATGAATCATTTTACTTCAACAAAAATATATACTCTGAATATATACTTTGAATATATAAACTGGACTTCGAATATATAAACTACACTATGAATCATTTCAGCAAAAATTTTAAAAGCCTCAACTCTAATTACTCTAAATCATTTTACTTCACCACTTGGATTGTGAGCTGTGCATGCGTCATTTCAATTTACATATACCATTTTAGTTTATATATAAGAGTTTGTAACATAATTTCTAAGGCTCATGAAAAGAAACTAGCTGTAATAAAAAAAGGAAGGCAATGCTTGAAAACAAAGAGTGTTGTTAAACCAAGTACAGAGATACCCCGGTTTATATATAAGAGTATTTCAATTTTTAACCTAATTAGGTTTTTATTTTACAATATTATGCATATACCTATATACAATTATTGGAGACAAAAGAACTTAAATACAAAATTAATTAATTTTTTTTTTTTTTGTCTTGAGTGCTGTTATATTAATTATAACAATTTAATCGAACAGCAAAAGAAATCAATTATTCTCCAAAGGTTTTCGTCCCACATCGAACGACCTTCAAATTATGGTGTCATTCTTCAATCATTACCAAAGTTAATCTTCTTTATTTTGTTATTAATTTCATTACTTCAATAGTTATTGCCGACACCTTCTGCTTGTCCCTTTCTTTTATAATAAAGAGGAAAAAAAAAAAAGAAAAAATGGAAGGCCAAAGAGCGATGGAGAAATAATAGAAATAATAAAGATAGTTCTCACTTGTCTATCGGTTGTCAATGAATTATTTCTCAAGAAAATGTCATATATATATAAAAAAAAAAAAAAGGCAAAAATCCTTGTGCATCTGGATATTTCAGTATTTGTGCAACCCTTTTTGGGGCGACCTTCAACATTTGATGGAAAAAAACAAATCAAAATCACCATAAACCGTAAATCTTATCTAATACATAATTAAAAAAATCTAGAAAACTCATTAGGATGACAACAATAAAGAGGTAGCAAAAAAAAAATTTATGATGTTGAGAGAAAGTCAAGTAACAGCATAAAATGATCAATAAAACAAATGATAAAGCATCATTACAGACCTCTAAATACAGGTAACCAGCTTGAAGTTTGGCTATATATGCATTGCACAAAACCTCTGCTTGTAAGCTTCATTAAACCAAGAGTATATTAAGAATAATTAGCATATCAAGAAGCTATGAATAAATGCATGCAAAGAAAACAAAACTTACAAGCTCTTAACCCAACTCGTTATCTAACAAAAATTCCAGAACAAGCTTTCTAGATTTAATTTGATATATGCATTAAGAGATGAGATACATACTAAATAAAGGCTAAACTTACAAGCTTGGTCTACTTATCTCAAGTGTTTAGTCTCATTGCAAGTTATGTTTGTCCACTATGTATCTAGATTAATTACGCTATTGTGTACTTAAGAATCCAAAATTTGTACTTAATATATGACCTAACAATTTAATTTCAAACTTAAACAATCAACAAAATCTACTAAGGAATGAAAAAATGAAGAATGAACACATAAGAAAAGTGTTTGAGATTAGTTGTTAAAATATAATGCACTTTCATTTTGCATGATATTAGTCACAGTGTATAATCTAGTTTTTGGTTACTTTAATGAGAACGTGATGATTTGAAAATAAAATATCAAACACAGTGGAAATGAAATTAGATATGTCATGAATTTCTAATGCAGTTGTATATGCCAAATTGATGTAGCAAGTGCTATTGAATGTTGTCTATTATAGAGTCATTTTGAGTTAAGTACTTAAACATTTGTAGTCAAATTAATATAGCAAACTTGAAAATACAATTGTTAGTACATATTTATGCATTTCTGGTCATTCGTGTTTAAAATATTTTTACTATAAGATTGAATGTTGACGTGGGTTCATATTATTGTACTTGACCTTACAAAGCATAAGTAGAATATAAATTTCATGTTTTATTTTTCTCACATCCTTAATTTCTTTTTACAGATAAAAATATCAGAATTTTAGCTTAAATTAACCAACAAACTTCCAGACGGTTTCTATGAACTTCTAACTATATATTTTTTGATTATATTAGTATTTTAATTATATTACGTTAGTATTTTAATTGTATGAAAAATTTTATTAATATGCTCTCGAATTGATTTAGTATGTATTCTCAAATGCATAATTGGATTTTACATTATTGGAATTGTTTTTTTATTACTCTAGTCCATTTACAAAAATATCATATTGCTTTTATAGGATATATATAATGGAGAACGAAAAAAAGTATGAATAAATAATTATTTTGTAAAATGCCCACAAAAAAAGGCCACTACATGCCAATACAAACACGGTTATAAGCCCAAAAAAGCGTCTTTATAAGCCCAAACAAATGTCGCTATAAGCCTAGATAAATGCTGCCATATCTCCTAGAAAAAAATTGCTATAGGTTTATAAACATCACTAAAAATCATATCACAAGCGGATATTTTGTGGGAATAAGGTTTGCTGGTAGGAATTGGGTTTTACAGATGCTTTAATATGCTGGTGAATTAAAAAAACCACCGACAATTATCCGACCTATAACAACATTTCTTTTAGACTTTACTAGTGTTTATTTAATTGTCAGTAAAACTTATAGTGACGTACACTTCAACAATGAAAGGTGGAACAATGGTAAATTTTTTTGTGGCATTTATAAATGCCACTAAAAATCAAATTAAACGCTGCTATAGGCCCTTTTTGTTGTAGTGCAAATCGTTCTTTCTTATTAACATATACTTTACTAAGGCAACCCTCAAATGACAACTCCATAGACTTTGTAATCAACCACAAACCTATTACGCATTCATATTGACCATGTTTAGACTAGCTAAATAAAAATGGCAGGTCTATTCTGACTTGGTTAAGCAAAAACCGATGTTACAGAAATATTCATCATTGGTATCATATTTAGTGATCGATAAATATTATTATAATGACAAGAATATTAATCGTCGATATTATATTTGGTGACTGGTAGATATTAATTAAATAACGTCGAGAATAGTCATTGTTGTTATTATTTTCAATTACCATAATTAATATTATAGTGACAAAAATATTAGTTATTATAACTACTTTTGATTTTAACAATAAGACATTTTTTTTTTTTGTCATTAATACTTTTAATGGCATGCAATAACGAGATTTTTTCCATCATTTAAAATCTTTAATGATGGAAAATCCACTTTTAATAACCATTTCTTCCTTTGTTAAAAGCCTTTTTTTTCTATAGTGTCATCTTATTAATAATCACAATATATTTACAAATTATATAACTATACAGGTAAATCCATATAAGTACGTCAATAGATACATGACTATAGGCACCAAGCCTAACAATAAAATTACTCATATAACATTATATGACATCAATTCTCAGTAATAAACAAATAAAATGCATCAAGATAATCAAATGCATCATTGAATCTTGCTTAAGCTAATCTTGATCATCTCAATACCATAATCATTATAATTTTTCTCTTTAGTCCTCTTTCAACCTTAAAACACTAACTCAAGTTAAGTCCTCATAAATTTGTCAAAGATTCATCACATTCATCATAATTCATCAATGTCAAAATATAATCATCAATTTATCTTGAAAACATCCTTAAAGAGTGAAAGAATTTCTAACTTACCTTTGCTTGTAAACATGCTTTGTAAGAGCATAATTTTTGAAAATTGGTAATCATGTGTTTTATTGTTTTTTAAATAATTTAAATTGATAATAGGGGTAAATAGTCTATAGGCTTTATTTTGGTTTGTTACGTGTCAACCTAAGAGACTACCATGTGTATAAAACAAAAGGCATGAGAATTTTTAAAATTCTCATCATGTATAATCATGCATCTTAATTGCATGACCATACATGTTGTGCTTTGACACATTCTATATAAAGCAGCTCTGTTTTATTGAATTTCATAATTTTTCAAATTTTAAACCTTGAATATTCTAGAAAGGGAGTAGTAAAGAGTATAAAGAGAGCTACATCATAGCAGATGATTATCGGTGGTTAGAGCTTGAGCTAAAAAGAGAAAATGAGTTAATAAACATTAATAGGTAAGTAATCTCTTAAACTTTGATGTTTAATCTTATTGCTATGATAATGACTTATTATAATCTATGAATCCAAGCATGAATTGATGTTAATTAATATTTTTTAATCATGAATTACATGTAATTAAGCAAGAGAAATAATGATTAAGCATGCAAGAAGCTAAATCTAGGTTAAATATAAGAATTATGATATGTTATATTTTGATTTATTTAATTGCTCAAAGCTGTAATCTAAGGTATGTTCTCTTCTTCTTTCAAGTGTTGTTGATGATAATTATTGATTTCAAAGTAGATTCATGTTTGATTGATGTTGATGAAATGAGTATAAGCATGATTAATGTAGTTATTGATCGTATAAGCATGATTAATGTAATGATGTGTTTATGAGCATGATTAAATATGTTTTGACTTGGTAATAAATGTTTAGTGTTAATTTGATAATGTTATATGATATTAAGTTGTTGTAACAGCCCAAGTTTGGAAATGGTAAATTAGGGTGGGAGTTGGTAAGAAAAAGTAAATTTTATGTTTAGAAATTGAGGTAAGTTTATTAGTAGAATGGTCATTTAGAGGCATTATTTAGCTTATACATGTGTCAACTTTAGGAGTTACCATGTGTACAGCATAAAAAGGTACAAAATTTTTGAATTTTTATTATGTGTGATCTCGTGCTCTACTTGCAAGACCATGCATGATCATATTTTGGTGCGACAATATAAAGTGTGTTTTATTTCAAATTTTGGCATAAGTTCATTTGTTTCCTTATCGAATGTTTTAGAGAAGACTTATCACAAAGTTGAGAGCGAGTAGAAGTAAGCTAAGATGCAAGCTATAGTTAAAGAAACATTTAGAGAGAGTATGCATTTATAAGTTTTGAAGTAAGCATTTCTTAACCTTTTATCTATTTGATAATGCTACTGTGAGTTTTGGTTGCACATTATGACATTACTGGGTCATATTGTATCAATCGAGAGTATTTTAATGAATTTGAATAAAGTAGAGGCTATGTTATATTGGTATAGATCAAGGATAACTAAGAAGGTTAGGAGTTTTCCAAAATTGGCTAGTCATTATTGTAATAGCCTAAGGGTAGAATTGTCATTTTAGGTTCTGAATCCAGGGTAAAAGAGAGATTTCCTTGGTAGAAAAGAAGTTTGAAATGGTTCAGGGGTAGAAGAGTCTTTTAAAGCTTTTTGTGGCTTGTACATAGATATTTTGGGAGAATATTCAATGTATGGCACGAAAGTGAGTGGAAATTGAGATTTCCACTACACACATGACCGTGTGCCTAGCACACACGACTGTGTGTCTTGCCATTTAGCCATATATTCTTTTATTTGTTTCAGTTGCGTATTTTTCCAACTTATTTTATTTTTTTCTTCTTTTTCCCTCAGTTCCAGTGAACCGTAGGGTGATTGAGAGAGATCTCCCAATAGCCCAGTTCCAAATTAGAGATCCAAAAAATTCCAGAGAGAGAGGTCCAGCTTCCACGGTGAGAGGTAAATGTTTCCTTACCTCTTTCACTTAGTTTCAAAGCATGTTTAGTTGTTTTAAGTTGGGAAGAACCATTGTGTGCTTGCTTGAAGTGTTATCAGCATGCTTGAGCTTTAAGATGATGAATTATTGGATGATTGAGTGGTTAATTGCATGTTTATATGTATATTTCTTTGTATACATGAGTTATATGCTTTAATTATGATATGTGTTTGAGATAAGTTTGTGATGACTATATGCATGCTAACAGTAGTTTTAAGTGTGTATTGTTGTTGGTTGGAAGTTTGGAAGAGATTAGAGTAGGATTTTTGGGTTTCCAAGCGTAATCTATAGAATCTGGGTTAAGCACACGATAGTGTACGCGAGGTGCACGCCTATGTGACCTCATTTATGCATGAACACGGCCTTGTATAGCACTCGTGTATGTATAAAAATCCAGACACACATCCATGTACCTGAGTGCACACGCTCATGTGTTTAGTCCCACTTATGCACGCTTGTGTAAGCAGGACACGAAAGTGTTGTGAGGCAGCTACATGCCTGTGTAGTGTGAGACGCGACCTTGTGCCTTGTATGCACGCCCGTGTGTTCGTAACACACGCTTGTGTGGCTAGCCAAGTTTTGATAAAATAATTCTAGAAGCTAGCACACCTAAGTACACGAGATGCACAAAATCTCGTGTACATAGAGACACATGCTCGTGCACCTTAAGCAAAGTAGAAAAAGAATTTTAAAGAGAAGCTAAGTCATTCTAAGTCATTTCTAAGCACACAGAACTCAGTAATAAGATGATATAACAACATATCATGCATGATTACCAACATAGATCATGGTATGCCATATCAGATGTTTTTAGAAACTGATCCAATGATCCAATAGTAGGATTTTAAAGTATATATATATATACAATGTTTTGATATCAATTAGGGGTGGATATGAGGGGGCACCTATGAGTTCGCACACTTGCTAGAGAGGAAAACCAGTGTCCACTAGAGAGGACATGATCATTAACCAAGCTTGTTAGAAAGAGTGCTAGTTGTGCATCAGTATATTCAGTAGGATTTGAGCTTACACGACCAAGGTGTCAAATCTCTGTATTCATCAGTCTGGCTAACGTAATAGATATTTTCAAATACAGTACTTTCTGATACAGTTTTCAGCTGATACAGTTTTTAGCTTATACTATATGTATATATTTAAGATCTTCAGATCACGGCTTTTATTATCAGAAAAAGTTTTAAAAAAAGAAACTTTTTCAAAATAATAGGCCCAAGGGTAAGTTTTATGATTTTACAGTATACACATGACATCAACATATACATTTCATGTCATGTATAGTATCTGATGAGAAACAAAGCAGAATAAGACAAAGAATAATACAGAAAACATATGCACTTCAGAATATAAAGAGAATAAAAAATAAGAAAAACAGTTAAGCGATGGTTTACGTGATGAGTATGTAGCCAGCTGAGTTGAGACCAGCGAGTGTTTGAGTTAAGAAACACTTACTGAGTGACTTTGTCACTCACTCCTCCTTCCTTGTTTCCTTTTTGCAAGTCAGTGATTAGAGAGGGTTAGGTTGGAGCGAGACAACTGTCAGATTTTAGAGATATAACTTAGCAGTAGATAACATGTTTGACTTGCATGCTTTTGTTTAGTTCTCATGTATGTATGTGTGTATTATACTTTAGTATACGTTGTATGAGTAGTATGTTCTATACATGAGTAGTCTGGGGATTTTACACGTATATTTCAGTGTTTTTGGCTTACTATTATAGTAAATTATATGAACAACTTTTATATTTAAAAAAATTTTAAATTCAATAGCAATAGCAAATTTTTACTGTAGAGATATCTGTCATAAGTATATTTTATTTATGATTTACAGTATATTTTCGTAGCGCACAATGACTTAGGGTGGGGTCGCTACAATTATAGGAGGTTCATTGAGAGTTTCTCGAAGGTGGCTAGGCCATTGACTACTTTGATAAGGAGGAAGGTTCTTTTTAGATGGTTTGATAAGTGTAAGGATAGATTTTATGAGCTAAATGAGATATTGATGAGTGCTCCAATGTTAGTTTTACCTGAGGAGGGAATAAAGTATGATATATATACATATGTGTCTTATTAAGGTTTAAGAGTAGTTTTGATACAAAGTGGTAAGATTATTGCTTATGCTTCAAGACAGTTAAAAGATTATGACTTGAGGTATCCAACATATGATTTGGAGTTAACCACTATAGTATTTACTTTGCAAATCTAAAGATATTATTTATATGGTGTCAACTATAATCTCTATTTTGATCATAAGTCTTAGGTTTTTTTTTCACAAAAGGAATTTAATATGAGATATTGTAAATGATTAGAGTTGTTCAAGGATTATGATTATGAAATTAGATATCATCTTGGTAAGACTAATGTGGATACAAACGTTCAAGTATAAAAGTGGTTTTATCCAAGGTTTCAGTTTAAAAGGAAATTCAGAAGGATATCTGTAATAATCAAACTAAGGTTGTGACAATTAGGTTCACATGACTATAGATTAAGTTGTCTTTGATAAATTGATATGAATATGATTCATAGCCCTTTAAGGCAAGGAAGTGTGAGCATATTTTTATCTAAGCCAGTTCCGTCATCATTTTTAAACCAAATACGAGTAAAAAGTGACACGTTACTCAGGAAGTGTCTTCTATCTCCTATATATTGAAAATTAAATACATATATAGGTATTGATACTAAAAATACAAGTAGAGGCTCCCCTAAGTAGTATCCCACTCTCCAACCATTTCGTGCTTCAAGCTTAGCTCCCTAAAACACTAATCTACAAAAAAAGAAAACTGAGGGAGATGAGTGACACGTTACTTAGTAAGTATCTCTTATCTTTACCCTCGTGGTAGGCTCTAATCTGATTAATACTAACTTGTGACTAATCACAAGGCTCTAAGCATCTTAACTCAACTGGCTAGCTACTAACATGGAGAACTTAACTAAGTTCCTAACTAACTTAATGATTTCTTCTCCTCTAGCTTATTTTACTACTCATACTTTACTTTGTAATTTGACATAAGTACATATATAAGTATACATATACAACTCAATATGAAAAGGAATTTAAACTGGTACCATTTAACTTGTTGAGTTCTCTTTTTAATATTCATTATCCTTTTCATCTTTCTTAATTAGTTTCTAAGATCTAAAGTACTTTTGAGTTCTTATAAGCTTTAGCCAAATTCTTTTAGGTTTTTGCTTATGACGTATATCGTATAGTTATTCTCTATTATGTACTATTTATTATTCATAATTAACTTCTTTCGTATCTTACTATTTGTATTATGCTATGTATTATAGTATAAAATATGCTAAAATCATGTTGTTTGCCCTTAGGCCTGTTTACTGAAAATATTTTTTGAAATAAGTACTGTTGAGATTCGAAGATTTTATAACACTAAAAAACTGAATGAAAATTATTTTTGAAATCTTTGTATATTCGAAGATACCTACTGTGTTGATCAAGCTGATTGTAAGACCCACTGTTGTACATACTATTCTTAATATATTATAGAAATTCATAAATTTATAGAAAACTTTGGATCGCACACATAGTAGTGGTCTCATACCAAAGTTTTTGAAAACATAACATAGTTAATTATTAATAATTCCTATATAGTTAAGTTATAAAAATATATGGTAGGTAATGAGTATATGTACACATCTTCTATATATATATATATATATATATATATATATATATATATATATATATATATATATAATTCATAACATATTACAAATAGAACTCTACACATGTGCAAGCAACTAACTTGTACTTAATGAAACCAGGATCCCTCCCTCAACAGTTGGCTTCAACCCCACTCAATACCCTGTCTATGAACCTAAAAATGAAATAAAACTTAAAAGAGTGAGTGATATAATCACTTAATAAGTGTTTCTTAACCCTTGGCTTCATTTCACATAGTTTATTATTATAAACTCTAGATATATTTTGAACTACATAATGAAATACATGACATGGTAGACAGTATGCTTGAATGGAAAGCTTATTTATAGACTTGTCTCAACCTAACTGTAATAGCCGAGGGGTAGAATTGTCTTTTAGGCTCTGAAACTAAGGGTAAAAGAGAGATTTTCTGATAAGAAATAAAGTTAAAAGGGTTCAAAGGTAGAAGAGTCATTTAGAAACCTTTTATGGCTTGTACATAGATATTTAGAGAAGAATATTCTATATATGGCATGAAAAAGAGAGAGAATTGAGTTTTTCATGGGGCACACGATCGTGTGTCTCGGGCACACACTAGTGTGTCAGGTGAGAGGCACCATAAATGTTTTATTTTTCTTATTTTTCTACCCAATATTTTCCCTCGGTTTTTCTCTTCTCTGTTTCCAGTGAACCCTAGGCAAGAAATCGTCTAACCAGTAGCTAATAATCCAGTTAGAGATCCAGTAGCATCAAGAGATAGAGATCTATATGCACTGGCAAGAGGTAAGTATTTCCTTACCTCTTTCACTTGGGTTTACAACATGTTTCTCTTATTTGGGTTTTCTATGATGTTTGATGTATGTTGGAAATGTTATGATTTGATGTTGAGAATAATGTTTTGGATGATGATTTATGACTTGATTAGAGAAATGTTTGAGATTGTATGCTTGGGTATGTATTTATGAAAAAAGTGAGATTTTTATCATGCTTTATGTTGAATGGATGAAATAGGAATGCTTTTTGGCATATATACTTGTTGTATGTATGATGGATTGAAATGTGCTTGAGTTAGTATGAGATTTGAGGGTTTCCATATGCTTTCTACAAAATCTAGGTTAAGCACACGATTGTGTATTCGAGGATACATACCTATGTGGCCTTATTTCTGTATGAACATGGTCTTGCATGGCACCCGTGTGCATAATCCTAATTTTACATGCTCATGTAGGCAAGACAAGGGAGCGTGTTATGGCAGCTACACGCCTATGTAGTGTGGGACACAAACTTATGCATTAGATACACGTCTATGTGTCCATATCATACACCCATTTGGTTAGCCTAAAATTTCCAAACTGATTCTAAAAGCTAGCATAACCAAGGACACGACTTGAGCACAGTCCCATGTGACTCTACACAAGCCCGTGTGCCTTAAGAAAGCTAGAGAAACAATTTCAAAACACTTATAAAGTAAAGATAAGCAAACTTAATCAACTTTAAGCAATTCCTAAACATGAAAAGACTTAAAAATAACAAGATATAACAGCATATCATGCATGATTATTAATGTATAAAGTACAACATGCCACATGAGATGTTTTCAAAAATGGATCTAAGAATCCAAAAGTATGATTTTAAAATATAGATACACGATATTTCAGACATCAGTTAGGGTTAAATATAAAGGAGCACCTGTGAGTTTGCATGCCCACTAGAGAGGAAAACTAACATCCGCTAGAGAAGACATGGTCTTTGACCAAGCCCGTTAGAGAGAGTGTTGATCATGTACGAGTAGTTTTATTATAGGTTTGAGCTCATACGACCAAGGTATAGAATCCCTTTGTTCATCAGTCTGGCCAACATAGCAGATATTTTTTAGATACAATAATTTATGATATAGTTTTTAGCTTATACTATATGTATGTATTCAAGATCTTCAAATCAGAGTATTTATATCAAAAAAAAGTTTTTAAAAAAGAAAAAGTTTTAGAAATTAGGCCCAAGGGCGAGTTTTATTATTATTTATCATTTACATGAACATTAGAGTATGCATATCATGTCATGTACATCATTCATAAGTAACAAGACAAAGAAAGACAAGAGCACTTCCAAAAACAAACGAAATAAAACAATAAAGAAATAAAGAAATGAAAATTCAGTAAAGAATAATATGAAAGGATATGATATGAGTTTGAGTTTGACTTATTAGTGTTAGAGATAGGAAATTCTTGCTGAGTGATTTCGTCACTCACTCATTTCCCTTCCTTTCTTTTTTACAGGTCAGTGATTTAGAAGATTGAGTAGGGGCGATATAGCTATCAGTTTTTTTGGGACATGGCTTGGTAGCAGTTGGCATTGTTTTGGCTCACATGTTTTATTCCTTATGTATATGTGTGTATATTTTATTATAGTTACACTATATGAATACTATGTTTTATACATGAGTAGCTTGGGAAGTTTAAAAGCATTGTTTGACTTCTTCTTATTATTATTAATATTAAAAAGTTATTTCAACTTCTGCATATTTAAAATCCAAAGGTTAGTTGACTTTCTTGGATATTTTTTTATATATGTTGATTGATTATGGTGTCATACATAGTTTTGTATTCAGATGAGTGATAGAGAGATTAGAGTTAATCTCTCTAGTATGGTAGAGAGAAGTGTTTGTGTTGAGATTTTAGATGGGGTTATGATAGTGAGTGATCGGGTATTGGTAGACAGAAGGTAATCATTATAGGAAGAACTTAGAAAATAGATCTAATCATGTTGGAGTTAATTGATTTTGACATTATTCTAGGTATAGATTTCTTCAGTTGTTACGGGGCAGAGATAGATTGTAAGAGGAAAAATGTTAAATTATAGTTAGACCCTGATCAGCTCGTTTTTGATGAGGGTAAAGTGGAGACCACTCATTTCTTGTTTATAGGCGAGGAGATTATTGAGTAAGGGATGTATAAGGTACTTGGTTAATGTGGTATGTAAAGATGTAGTTGAGTCAAGTACCGAGGAGGTGCCTATAATTAGAGAGTTTTCAGATATTTTTCCTAAGGAGTTGCTAGGATTACCCCCAAAGCGAGAGTTAGAGTTTTTGATTAAGTTACTTCTCGGTACGGTTTCTAAAGTTCTGTATCGGATAGCTCCGACTGAGCTTCAAGAGTTAAAGAAGTAGTTACAAGAGTTGATTAATAAGAGGTTCATCAAACAGAGTTGCTCGCTATGGGGTGCTCATATTCTGTTTATAAAGAAGAAAGACGGATCACTAAGGATGTGTATAAATTACAGAGAACTAAACAAGGTGACAGTTAAAAATAAGTATTTGTTGTCTCGTATAGATGACTTGTTTGACTAATTGAGTGGAGCTATAGTATTCTCTAAGATATATTAGAGGTCTAGGAATCATCAAATCAGAGTTGTAGAGAGAGAATGTACCTAAGACTGCTTTTAGGATGAGGTATGACCATTATGAGTTTGTGATGATGCATTTTGGTTTGACTAATGCTCCTACAGTAATTATAGACTTAATGAACCAAGTTTTCCAAGACTGTCTAAATAGATTTATGGTTGTATTTCTTGACAACATCTTGATTTACTTGAAGAGTGTAGAAGAGCATAAGGAGCATTTAAGATTCATTCTTTAGAGATTGAGAGACAGACAACTTTATGCCAAGTTTGATAAATACGAATTTTGGTTGAGTAAAGTATCCTTGGACACGTGGTTTCAGCAGCGGGTAGTTTAGTGGACCCTAGTAAGATAGAGGTGATTTTGAGTTGGCCGATGTCAAAAACTACTGAAGAGGTAAAGAGTTTCCTTGGACTAGTTGGATATTACAAGAGATTCATTGAAAGCTTTTCCAGTATTGCGAAGCCATTGACTGCTTTAACTTGGAATGAGACACCTTTTGTTTAGACCGAGGAGAGTAAGGCTTAGTTCCAAGAGTTAAAACAGAGATTGACGAGTGCTTTAGCGTTAGCATTGCCTTAGGAGGGTATTGACTATAATATTTATACAGATGCTTCTTACCAGGGGATTGGAGCAGTGTTGATGTAGTTTGGTAGGATGATTGCCTATGTCTCTAGGCAATTAAAGGACCACGAGTTAAGATACCCTACGCATGATTTAGAGTTGGCTGTTGTAATGTTTATCTTGAAGATTTTGAGACATTGTCTTTTTGGTGTGAGATGTTACATCTATTTTGATTACAAGAGTTTGAAGTATTTTTTCACCCAACGAGAGTTAAATAGAAGACCGAAGAGATGGTTGGAGCTAGTAAAGGATTATGATTATGAGATCATATATCACCCAGGTAGAGCTAATATAGTAACTTATGCTTTGAGTAGGAGAGTAGCTTTATCTATGGTTATAGCTCAAAAAGACTTATAGCATGAGATGGCTAGGGATGAGATTTAGGTAGTGATAGTTGGGTTCTCCAGACTTCAGGTAGCTTCTACCTTGTATGATGACATTAGGGTTTCTCAGAGGGCTGATTCTTAGGTTCATAGTATGGTTCAAAAGGTCTTCAAAAGTACAACACCAGATTTTAAGGTTAAATATGAGATTTTGATGTTAAATATGAGATTTTAAGATTCAGAGATAGAGTTTGTGTGCCTGAGTATTCAAAGTTGAGACAGATGATTTTGTCAGAGGCTCACGATACTGTCTATTCAGCGCATCCAGGTAGTATGAAGATGTATCAATATCTTAGAAAATTAATTTAATGGTCTGGTATGAGAAGAGATATTACAGATTATGTGGCTAGATGTTTGGTTTGTCAGTAGTTCAAGGTAGAGCATCAAAGACCTTTCAGTTTGTTACAACCTTAAATATTAAGTTGGCAAATGATTTAAGTCATCAAGAGTTGCCATTTCAGACTTTGGATTTTCGAGTTAAGTCCTTAAGGAATAAATAGATTCAGTTGATCAAGGTGTTGTGGAGAAATCGAAGATATGAGAAGGCTACATGGGAGGTTGAGTTTGAGTTCAAACAAAGATTTTTGGAGTTATTAATTTTTAGGGATAGAATTTTATAAGGAGGGGAGAATTGTAAGAGCCCATTATTCGAAAATTAGTAATTAGAGTAAGACAAACGGAGTTTTTTTTATGTTTTTAAAATGATCTAAATTGATAATAGGGGAAAAATAGTTTATTTTGAGTCGGACACGTGTCATATGAGAGGCTACCACATCTATAGTGCAAAAGACCTGAGAATTTTTAAAATTCTCATCATATATGATCTTACCTCTTAGTTACACGATTGTGCATGTCATGCTTTGGCATACTCTATATAAACCAACTTTATTTGATTTAATTTTATAATTTTTCATATCTTAAATCTTGAATATTTTAGAAAGCAAGTAAAAGAGAGTAAAAGGATAGTTACACCATAGTAGATTGTCGTTGGTGACCAATGCTTGAGCTAGAGAGAGAAAGCAAGTTAATAAGCATTGATAAGTACGTAATCTCTTAAACTTTGATGTTTTATCTTGATGTTGTCATGATGATTCATTATAATCTATGAATCCAAGCATGAATTGATGTTAATTAATATTGCTTGATGATGAATTACATGTAATTATGTAAGAGGAATAATGATTAAACATGCAAGAAGCTAGATCCGGGTTAAATGTATGAAATATATTATAAGTTGCATTTTGATTGATTTAATTGCTCGAAGCTACAATCTAAGGTACATTCTCTTCTTATTTCAAGTGCTATGGATGATGATTATTGATTTTAAAATGAATTTGTGTTCAATTGATATTGATAAAGTGAGTATGAGCATGGTTAATGTAATGATGTGTTTATGAGCATGATTAAGTATGTATCGATTTGGTAATGATTGTTTAAGGTTAATTTGATAATAAAATGCAATATTGAGTTATGTTACCAAATGGTTTGGTGATGATCAATGGTTGTTTAGTTTAAATCTATTGAAGTAGTGCATAATGCATGACCATGTGTAAGAAAGGTACACAATCGTACATTGGTATCTATGGCGTCACGATTGTGCATGTTATGCATGCATGGTCTCATAGAACATTGAAAGTGTTACTAAGATGATACGAATATGAGTTGGTGATTCATGGTCATCGATGTGTTAATTCCATATCAACTGGAATTTAAAAGGTTATAGTCGTGCAAGTTTTAGTTGCACAACCATGCATGTTGTCTAAAATAGAAAAATAATAATGTTATTTTAAAGATTTAGTTATATAGAACATCTTATGCATTTCAAGACATGGCGTGCCAAGAAAATTATCACACCCATGCTCAGGTATATTCAAAAATCCCTAATAGAAATTACCCTTAATTATTTTATTAGAAATTCCTTTGGAAAATGTATAAAAGAGTGATATTTTACACTAAGGATAAAATGGTCATTTTACAAAGATTTAAGGGATAATGTGGGAATTAAAAAGAAATGAGATAAAGTAATTTATATATTTAAGGAGGTCATTCTTAGTAAATTGCATGAGAACATAGATGGAATTATTGTAAAAGATGAAAGGTAATTGTTATATTTTGTATTAGGGGTAAAATGGTCATTTTAAAAAGATTAAAGCAATAAAGTGGACATTGAAAAGAAATGGCATAAGGTAATTTATATGTTAGGAAGATCGATTTTGGTAAATTGAATAAAGGGTATAGATGTAATTTATACAAAAGATGAAGGGTATTTTTGAAAACTAGGTTTAATTAATTAATTAAAAGGGATAAAGGTGCCCTTTTTCTTCCATTTTTCCTTCTTCCCTGCAGCTGGACGTTCCTTACTGTTTTCTCCTTTCTTTTCTTCAATTTTGCAAGAAATCAAGATGATTTGTGAAGAAATTTGTTAGGATTTTTCAAGAAAAGTGTTTCCATCATCATCTAAGGTAAAAATCTTGCAAAAAAATTGTTAAAATTTTATGTATTAGGTGATGTTCTAATTTTTTAATGGTGGATTAAGAATTTAGAGGGAGAAAAACTATTCAAAAGAAGAAGAAGAAGCAAGGGAAAAGCTTAAAGGTAAGTAAATTTGATTGGAAAAGTTAAGTTTCTCATCTTAGAGTTTATGGAAAAAAATAAATTTTTGGGATTTATTAGTTTTGATAGTTAATGATAGAAGAGATAAATAATACTATAGAGATGAGATGAAATAACATTAATTTTAGAAGAAAATATTTGATGTAATTAAGGAAGAAAATTTGGTCATGTAAAAAGAAAAGGTAAAAAAAAAAAAAAAAAAAAGGATTTGGAGTGAATTTGAGGTTAAATGATTGAATATATGATATTGATATGTTATGTTATGTATGTATGATGAGAAACGTAACTTGCTATGTAAACTTGGAAAATGGATATAGTGATATGGTAAAGTTAGAATATGATATTAGTAAGTATTCAAGATGTATTCATGGCCAAGTTCGATAAATCATGTAATATTTATATATATACAAGTTGTGATGACTTAGTGTTTGTTAAGATGGTGTGACCTAATTTATTTTTACTAAGCTTAAATGATAAATATTAGATCATGATAACTTAGAAGTTAGTAATGGCTAAGTTACACCTTAATAAATCTCATGTTTATTTTTGTATTAATAATGAACGAGGATGTTTAGCAAATAAGAAGATACTAAGCAGAATAAATTTGATACAAAGATTATGTGAATGTATAACAACTAAGAAATGAGTATATACATACATATACATATTTTTCATGATTTAATAAGTTAGTAAGCATTTATAGAAAAACATTTTCTTATTTATAAACTTAAGTTTTTCACACAAAGTTAATGTTTATAAATTTAAGTTTGTAGTCAGTGAAAATGCATAAAAAGTATGTACATTTTAAAGCAGTTTTACAGTAGACTATTGTGATGGGGACCTTATGAGCACCCTCGCATGCATGTCGCCAAAATGAAATGACTTTAG
Organism: Anacardium occidentale; assembly: GCA_026122585.1. NCBI lineage: Eukaryota > Viridiplantae > Streptophyta > Magnoliopsida > Sapindales > Anacardiaceae > Anacardium > Anacardium occidentale. The sequence continues at coordinate 321,516 of JAJEJH010000324.1, read as the reverse complement.
ATTTAGATGTATTGTACAATCCCTTTAGTGTGCATATAGGATAAAGATTATGCCTAGACAGTTATGTTGCTCATATAACCCAAAGTTTCGAATCCATGCCTCAGTTTAGTCTAATTAGCAAGTATAAAAAGATTTTAGAAAGGAGTAAGAAGTTTAGAAACACGTGTTTTAGAGCTATACAAACATACTATAAAGTGTATTAAGTATATATTATGTTATGCATGTCATTTATCATATTTACGTACTTATGGTGTTATATCAAAAGGAAAGATTTTATAAAAATTAAACAAGATCTAATAGAATAAATGTATAGCCAATTTGATTTACTTACTAAGCTATTAGTGCTCATCTTGTTAGATTTCATTTATTTTGTAGATACTCATTGAACAGTAGTCGAAGAGAGTCATGGCTTAAGCACGGGCATGACATGCATTTCTATTAACATTAAATGGATATATTTTGGGATTTTGAGATATTGTAAATATTTTTATGTCTTATATATAAGTTTATGACGTTTGGGTTATCAATTAAATATATCATCTAGAAAATATTTTTACATCTTTTGCTAATAAAATCATAGTAAACAAGGATTTATGTTTTATTTTAGTTAATAGTTGAGTTATATAAATCCGGTCATTTGGTAGAACTGGTAAATTGTGATGGAATGATTAAAAGTGTTTACTATGATTTTTTTTTATGAATAGGATAGAAAGAAATTTTCTTTTGGGTTATGTTATTTATAGGGAAACTCTTGTCATTTTTCCTTAGAAATAGTTCAACTCTGAAGGGTTTACAAAATTGGTTTTTAAGAAATGATACGAAAATGTTATACATGTTTAAACCATCGGATTGAATTTGCATATTTTATAAAAAAGTAGAAAACATGTTATTTTAAACATTTTTTAGGGGTGGATATAAGGGAGTATCTATGAGTTTACATAACCATTAAAGAGAAACTATATAAGGGAGTATTTATGGGTTTACACAACCATTAGAAAGAAACTAACATTTGTTAGAGTAAATATGGTCATTGGTTAAGCTCATTAAAGAGAGTACTAGTTATGTATTAGTACAACTCATATAGTTCGGATGTCAAATCTTTGTGTTTATCGACCTGATTAGAATATGTGTTTTTATAAAAATTTTATGAAAGTTTTGTTTAAAGATAATATTTATATAATAAGTTTTATGATGAGTTTTATGATGAGATTTTTCGATAACTTATGATAAGCTTTAATGATGAGATCTTTAGATTAATTATGATAATTTTAAAAATATGATTTTTAAGTATGAAGCCTTTGGGCTAAGTCATGGTTTTAGCATGTTTTCAACATGCCATTCATGTCATAGCATGATTAAGGAGAAAAGAAGAGCAAGACTTATGAAGAATTAAGAAAGAAGAATAATACAAGATAAGACACATTAAGTTAAAACATTAAGATAAGAATGATAAATTAAGAAAGACTAAGACTTTTAAGTTAAGAAATCAAAAATTATGGTTATGTATATTAAATTTAAAAGTTTGCTTGCTAAGTGAATTTTCATTCATTCAAATTTCTTTTTTTACAGGTTACGTTGTTTTGCATATTTAGTAGCATATAAGAGGCTATAGTTGTCAGGATTATATTTAAGTTCATTTATAGTTTGTGATATGAAATTTACGTACAAATCAAGTTTTCGGTTTGTGTTTTCGAAATATTTATCATGTTTACATTGTAAACAATATTATGTTTCACATTTTATGAAAAGTCAAAAAAGATGTATTATTTAAAAAAGAGTTTATGTATGTTATATTTAGTTAAGTTTATAACTTCTGCATTACAAGTATAAATGTGGGTTTTAAGATTTCGACACATATTTTAAAAAAGATATGTAATAATATTATATTAATTAAGTTATGTATATATATAAAACTTTGACCATGACAGACGATTGACAACAACAAAAGGTTCATAAGACTTTAGGAAATGTGTTATTTGAGAAGAATGTGTTTCTATGAAAAAATCACAGAAAACAACACTTGGCAAAGCAACTAACATGTATGGTCATGCATGTGCAAGCACATAATCATGCATCTGTCCCTTAATTGGTTTTTTGCCTTTTCATCTTGTACATGTGGATGGATCACTAAAGGCCTGCCACATGTGCAATTGTGTAACTAACATGCATGGTCATGCATGTGCAAGCGCATAATCATGCATCTGTCCTTTAATTGGTTTTTTGCCTTTTCATCTTGTACATGTGGATGGATCACTAAAGGCCTGCCACATGTGCAATTGTGTGTGGGCTATACACTGTTGCTTAGCCTTAAAAATGACTATTTTAACCTTTCAAAGCCAATTCAAAGCCCTTGATCGAAGCCTAAGACTAAGAAATAACTATAATGCCTATAAACGTGCCTTTGGGTGTTACATTTCAACAATAATTAAAAATGATATAGAACACTACAATCGATATAGAGTTATGGGTTAAAAATTTGTAGGATTAAGTGTTTAATTTAGGGTTTTATTAAAATATTAGAAATACGAGTAAAATTGTTTTAATTAAAGTAATTGGTTATATTGATATAGAGTTACCATTGATGATTATTATTTTTTTTTATAGAAATTAATATCCCTTTAAAAATGACTTTGCTTATATATAAATAATTATATATATTTAAATTTTGTATGAAATATTCGCACAGGTATAAATTAAAATTTAAAACATTAATACAAATCAAGTTTACTGTTTGGGCACTTCAAAAAAGAAATTTGAAATAAAAATTTTCTTAAAACAAATACTGAATCACTAACATTAAATAATATTAATGTATTTAGTTCAGATAATTTTTTATTAAAAATAAATAACAGATTATTTTTGAATATGGATTATTTAAAAGATTATTAGATATAAATTAATATAGTATTTAATAAAATTAATATATGTAAATAATTATTGTATTTAATTAATTGAAATAATATTATTTTATTTTTATTTTAAAAATTATTAATTAAAAGTAGTATTACATTTTAGTTAAACTAACATATTTATTTTTTTATATATGGTATAAATATTATTAATATTAATAATACATTATATTTTTATGTTTAAAAATAATAAAATTATTTTTTAATTTATTACATTATTAAATAATACAAGTCGCTAAATTTATAGTTAATATTCTATACAATACAAACTAATTGTCACATTATATAATACTTCTCATGAATAGAAGACAATTGCATATGATCTTATTTACGTTATACAGATAAACCAAAGAATAAACGAACACGAAGAAGGAAAATTCAAATACAATCCGAAACAAGAAAAATCATTAAAAACTATTAAAGAAATCACATCCTAATGCAGAATATAATTTGAAAATTCAAAAAAAATCAAACACTTTGTGCAATTAATTAAATCTGTAGCAGAAAACCTCTCAGAGAAACAAAAAACATAGGCTTCTTCACAGAAAAGAAATTCCATACTGCAACCCTCAAGGAGAAACAGAAGATCCAAAGCTATTTCCTCTACAATAACGAAGCTCCAAGGATATCTGTCTCTCAATCTGAAGCTGTTTATGAAAATTAGCAATAAACATCTCAGCTCTCTTGTCAATATCATCTTGATCCGAAGGGTAACTTGTCGTTCTGTGAAGGGATCCTGACCTCGAAACTGAACTCGTCTCGTCCCACGACGACTCCATATCGTCTTCGGTGCATGCCCTCAAGCCTGGACGGTCGTTACAGCTGAACAAACGGTTGCTTGAAGAAGCACCGATCATCGAAGCAATACGCCACCGATTTAAGTTCAAGCTCAACAATACTTTCACCTTCTTAACAGCCATTTTAAGGCGGCTGAGCAAAGACCAGCTGTTCTGTCCCATGTTTACTTTGCTAACAATTGGCTTGAGAATCGTAGAGTTTAGTTGTAAAAATAAGGAAGCCAATGAGGGCTTAAATATAGAGAGATAGATGTGGGCTCCAAGGAATTTCCCGATGCTGCTGAGAAGTTTTTGATAAAGAATTAGAGAAAGCAAACGAAGTTGCCGCGTAAGCTGAAATAATAAAATGCGTATAAGATTGGACTATCGTGTCACGACCGAAATCGGTCTTGCCAATCTTGTGATAGATGAAGGGTATCTGGTCAAAGGCTTATTTTATTTAATTTTTTATTATAAAAGATGGCAAAAATAGATTTTTGCATTGCATAAGCTTTTATAATAAGTATTTATTATTAAAGTAATTCTGTTCAAATATAAATAAAAATTAAAACCGCTGACATCTCCATCCATTTGTATAAATCCTTGATCAATCTGCCTATACTGGAGTAGTTATAGTAGTTGAAAACTCTACATTTCACCACAATTCTAGTTAATAAATACACGTTTTATATGCGTATTTTGTTATTTTACATATGTTTTATCTTACTTTTCGATTAAAAGTGTATAAAATATATACAAAAAAAAGGAGAAAAGTTGAGCCAACCACTAAATTAAAAAATTTAATTTCAAATTTTGCTTAATACAATATTTTTTTTTGGGTAAGTAAATTGCACCCACTACATCTGAAAATTTTTGGTTAAATTAGTTATCCTTTACAGGAATAAATTAATTAATGAATAAATATGTGTGGTAGCGCACTCAGTAAGAGCATGTAAGTAATCCCCATTTATCATTATTTTTTCTTTATCACGGTGTAAATTGTTTTAGCATAGCTATTACGACAGCCTAGGGCGGAGAATATTGCGCAGCAGCCGACGACGGCTGTGGTGGTCAATTACAAAATTGTTTTGAGGCAGCCAGACGCAACTGTAGATAACTCCTCGTGCTTAAAAATTGGAGCTAAGAGCTACAAAGGAAGGTCAAACAAGCTTGCACAAGTAGCCTTGTGGTTGTGGCTATTTGCCAGATATGGAATAGGGTATTTTTGGTCATTTAGCTATTGAAAATAATTCTGCTCAAAATTTCTACTTCTTGCTGGTATTATGCGTGCCCTTATAATTTATTTCAAAAATTTCTACTTTTTTTATTTTTTTTTTCTGAAAAGAGACTTTTTCGCCAATTTAATTAAGAATAGAAGGCCTCTAGCTATGGTTCGCTATTATAGGAGTTGGCACAAATGGTATTTGTCGAGAGTGCGAGTGATATAAAGATTGTAATAGACAGTATTGAGGTCATTATTGTAACATTTTCCTCTAGATATATTGCCTTTTAAAGGTAAGTGCCACAGTACTCAAAAATGGTTTCAAACCGTTTAAAACGTGCATTAATAAAACAATTTATAAAACCATACTCGGAATAAAATAAAAATCATACTGGAAAAAAATTATCACATTAAACTTATACGAAAATGCAAGTACCAATAAAAGTGTTAATACATAATCTCTCAAATAGATATATGATAAGTCCTACCCCAGTCCTTCTCCACACTGGCCTTCGTAACAACACATGCACCTTCCTCTAAATCCAATTACATCGTGATAAACCTGCTTCAGTCGTGTTGGATTTATATCATATTAGTGGATAATGTAACGAATTGACACAATCAAATTGTAACCAAAGCAAATTTTGGATCATTTAAGGTTTTTTCTAATTTTGCCAAACCGCCTATGTGAGGGAGATAAGGCGAAACTTTAAGGGAGTGCACAAGACTTCACTCGGGGGTGGAAGGTAGTGATAATTCCGAGACTGTTAAGGGATAAATTATTATACCAATGGTTGGGGGAAGTCCCCAAAATTGACCCGTTCTCTTGCGGCAACTTCAGGAAACGGTGTCGTCGTTAACGTATTCGAAAAAACTAAAAGCGCAGCTAGTTTCAGACTCTTAACTGGATCAAACGGAAAGCAGACTTCCCAAAGGTGTCCATCACGAAATCTCCCATAATTTAGTCATTTCATTAAGTCTCCCCACTGGATCCCACCTGTTCCTCATTTTAGTCTTGTCATTTTCCCAGAAAATCAAAACGAAAACCGTACCTCTTCTTTTGTCGAGAAAATGTCGCACTCACTCAGTGACAGCATACCCCTCCACCCCTCCTCCCAATGCGACAATGACGAGATCGAAAACCTGATTCACGCCAGCGTCCAATCGGTCCAATCTACCGTCCTACCGGCTCGCCCTCCAAGTCCGACCCGGCCCGCCACGATCCCTGTCTCCTCTGCTTCGTCCGCTCCTTTCATTAATTCGAACCTTCCTCCGCTTCCTTCTTCGTTCAATCAGAGAAGCTGCCATCTGTCCCCGACGTGCTTCCGCCGTCGACGAAACCTGCCAGTTCTCTTTCGAATATTGGGGCTAGCGGTTTCGGGCCAGCTCCAAACACGTTGACAGAGCCGGTTTGGGACACGGTGAAGAGAGATCTGTCACGAATTGTGAGTAATTTGAAACTGGTTGTGTTTCCGAATCTGTATAGAGAAGATCCGGGAAAGTCGCTGAGAGATTGGGATCTGTGAGGCCCCTTCTTCTTTATAGTTTTTTTTGGGCTCACTCTCTCGTGGTCAGCCTCTGTGAAGAGGGTCAGCGTTTAGTTTAGTTACATTGATTTGGCTTGGTTTCATAATTTATTAAATAGTTTAGAGAATGTTAGATTGTATAATTTAGATTGATAGAGTTGTATTCTGAACTTTAGAATTATTTTACTTGTGATCAATGTGAGTCGTTAAAGTTTATGCGCAATTACTTGGACAATCTAAGCATACAATTTCAACGTGAAAATGTAAAAAGGAATTTATTAAAATAGATGATGAGGCAATATATCGTTTAGATACAGCTTGTATAGGGGTTTTTATGAGCAAAAATTTAGTATCGCAGTAACCAGTGATTATTGTGGCCTTGTTGGGTTTCTTTGCTCTCAAACTAAGTTGCCACGAGGATGTACTGAAAAATGGGTACTGAAATAACTAGGGGATTCCAGATAGTAGTAATTTTTTTTCACTAACTTGTCTCATGTTTGTGCATTTTAAGTTGAAGCTTAAAGTTTTTTTCATTGATGAGAGACCAAAACTTGGAGAAGTTAAAGGATTGGTTTGATATTGAAAAATTATCCAAATTGAGATTATGGGTGTTTGCAGTTTCTCCCAAAGTGTAATGTCTGATGTTATTCTGTCAGTTTCGACTAAATACAAATTTTTTTTTCTAGTATTGTCCTTTTTCTTTGGATCATAAGATTTTCAATTCCACTTGAAGATTTCTGATTATTTATAAATTGCAGAATGTAGAACTTGACTTAGATGATCTGTTTTTTGTGTTTATTTATAAATGGTGCCTTTGCTGGCATATTGACTTCATATTTTTGGTTGTGATATAAATTCTGTTGTGTTGGAAATCGTTATGAGTTATAGACATCAGTTAGAGGAGATGTCATTTGTATTGTATACTTCTAAGATTGTACCTTCATTCTTTATATTTTTTCTGGGTGGTGTTGGACTTTAATGGTGGGACTTTGTGATGAAAATGTGGCATGGGAAGGTTTGGTGATGTTTAGAAGGAACAGTTGAACTTAGTAGAGCCTATTCTTGAGTGTTGGGATTGAGGTTGAGAAAGTAAAACTAAACTTTCACATGTTGACTATAAAAGTGGTTCTTGAGATGTTTTCAAGTAATCTAATTGTTAATATTCACTTGCAGATGGATAGATTAAAGCCCCTTAAAGCATATGGTTTCAAGTGTCTTTAGTATGTTTTTATTTTGATAGAATAAAGCTATGGATATGGGGTTGCTCGTGCTCTTGTCACCACTAACTGAACAAAAGGGTTATGCATCCAAGTTGCAGTTAATGTGTTTATCTCAGATCAATACTTTAAAAACTGTGGCATTTCCCTGTAAGATGTTAATTGTTCATCCTTTCCAAAGAATCAGTTGCTATTATGTTCATTCAGGGTCTCAATCAATTTAATTGATAATAGAAGGTTTTGACTAGATCTGCTCAAACAGTTTTTCTCATAATATAACCTATTCTGAGGTTTTGCTTACTGTAATGGTATGTTTAGTGTACTTTTTTAAATGGTCTGATGATTCTTGGAAATTGCTATTATCTTAAATAAGAATTGTCTGCTTCAATCCGGAAGCTGCACATAGTTGATTTCGATCTTGCTTATAGAAAGAAAGATCTTCCTTATTCACTGTGATGGTCATGAAGATCTAATATAAATTCAATTAATTTCTGTTTTTAAATCTATCTTTCTTGTTTTATACATGTCATCAACTACTTGCTTGATCTATTCTTTTGTAGTTGGGTTTAATCCATATGCTTCTTGGTAGTTGGGTGTAATAATATGATTTCTTGCTAGTGCCAGTCTGAATTTTTTGATGTATTGCCTTACCGTAGATCTACAACTACAAGTGGTTCAGGATCCAGTTCATCTTCATTTTTGACTGACTTGTTCGAAATTTAACAACTGATTGCTTAGTTGATTAAGTCCTTTCAATGAATGTTTTTGTAGTTGGGTTTAACCTATATGTGTTTTTGTAGTTGGGTGCAACCACATGATTCTTTGCAAGTGTCAGTCTGAATTTTTTTTTGTATTGCCTTACTGTAGATCTACAAGTGGTTCAGGATCCAGTTTATCCTCTCTATTAGACTTGATTCTTGCTTAAAATTAACAAATGATTGATTGATTAATTGATTAATTAAAGCCTTTCAATGAATTTTTTGATTGGAGAAGCCTTTTAATAATGAATCTAGTTTCTGTTCCTCATGATGATACTGAGATAATTGTGTTGGAGACTTTGTTAGCTTGAGTGGCATGTTTTCAGTTCCTCTCAGTTCTTGTTCCTGCATGATCATCTTCCTATTTTGTGTTGATAACATATCATTTCTGAGGTCCAATTTGTAGTTTCGAAACAATCTACTATGCTGATCTTACTCTTATTTCTTTTTGGGTCAATTTATTAGTGTCACCAAGGTTTGGCTAAAATATGGGTAAAACCTCCTTGATTTCAAAATTTTTAAGAAACCAACTTTCATACATGAGCAACCAGAACTTTCATCAGAAACCTCCCCTGCAGGTTCATAACATTTTATATAAATTTCTTGTAGCTTGGTTACTAGGACAAAAGCTAAACGAAGGGGCTTTGCTTGTTGAAATTATTCTTTCCTTTTCTTAAATTAGGATAACATAAAATAAATAGTTGTCAATGCTACTACTGTAATTGGGCCTAATATTCTTCTATGATATGGAAAGTAAATAATGCTTCACATCATTGTGTAAGTGGCATTCTTATTTTTCTCAAATATATTTAATTAGTTACTATCGTTGAGGCCATCTTTACTTTTTTCTTTCACCTTGCCACCATTAATCTGGATTTAAGTAGGTTTCTTCTGTTAGTTCAATGTATGCGTGGTATAAATTTTATTCGAATGGAAAAATCTAAGTGGATTTTATTGAATTTCTGCTTTTCCCTATTTTTCTACCAGTCTGAGGTATTCGCTGTTGCATTTGCACTACTTGCAGCTGGTGCTGTGATATTGACATTGAACGTGTTGCTATTGGTAATGGCTTCTCTCTCATGTGTTGGTGTTTGTGTCATAAATATTAACTAAATGCATCTAAACTTTTGGTTAAAAAACAATCTACTCAAATTTTTTTTCTGTTGACCATTTTGGTCATGTTTTCTTGGGCAAAATACAATTTTGGAAAATGCAAAGGCATGCATGCAGAATTTGGGAGAATTTTTTAATGTATCAAACTTTACAATATACAAGGTATACATAGGGTTTACAAACTCATAGAATAGGAAATAAGATCCTATCAATAGTAGGAAATTAATCCCTATTTTATTAGGAAAGAAATAATTCATAGGAGGAAAAGAAATCAGTGAAGTTTTAGGAAATAAATTACTTCCCAAAATCTTCTAAATATATTTCCTAAACTTTTCTAGATCTCCTAATTCTATACTCCTCCTCAAGCTAGGTTGTAGACGCTAATTGTTCTCAGCTTGGATTTGAGATCTTCAAAGTTGGTACGTGGCAATGCTTTACTGAAGATATCAGCAGTTTGAGAAGAAGAGGGCATGTAAATTAATGAAATAATTCACCATGGATTTTCTCTTTAATGAAACGGTGATCTATCTCCACATGTTTTGTTCTATCATGATGTACATGATTCTTTGCAATACTTATTGACTTGATTATCACAGTACATCTTTATAGACTTGTTTAAAGGAACTTTTAATTCATCAAGGACTCTTTTTAGCCGCAATCCCCACAAATTCCATGAGCCATGACATTTAATTATGCTTCTGCACTACTTTTAGCAATAATATATTGCTTTTTACTCCTCCATGTTACCAAGTTTCCCATACATAGGTGCAATAGTATGAGGTAAATCTTCGATTAATGACAAAACCAGCCCAATCTGCATTTGAATAGATCTGAACATTTCAACTTTGAGTTCTCTTAAAATACAGTGCAACATCTGGGGTCATCTTTAGACACCTGAGAATGCGATACACTTTTTCCATGTGTTTTTAAGTTATGTTGTTCATAAAAGGACTTGCAACACTAATTGAGAAATTGATATCTGGCCTTTTGTGCGAGAGATATATGAGTTTACCCACAAGATGCTGGTACCTTCCTTATCTATAGGAGAACTCTCTTCAACCATACTTTGTTTATAGTTGTTGTCTATTGGAGTATTAGCAAGGTTTACAACTAAGCATGCTTGTTTCCTTTAGTAGATCAAGAACATACTTTTGTTGAGAAAAAAAATGATCCCTTTTCTCAACCGAACAATTTCCATTCCGAGAAAATATTTTAAGTTTCTCAAGTCTTTAATCTCAAATTCATGTGCCAAGAATCTTTTGATATTAAAGATTTTGTTCTCATTGCCACCTATTAAGATTATATCATCCATATAGACAATGATTATAGTGATTTTACCTTCAACAGAGTGTTTTGTGAACAATGTGTGATTTGCTTGACATTATGAGTATCTGAATTTCTTTGTTAATATGTCAAACGAAGCTATGGGTGACTGTTTGAGGCTGTAAAAGGACTTCTTTAATTGACACACTTTGTTGGTATTCATTTTGTTTTCTATCCCCATTGGAATCTCTATGTATGCTTCTTCTAGACTGTCATTAAGGAATGTATTATTGACATCTAACTAGTGGAGTTGCCAATCCAGATTTATTACCAAGGACAAGAGGACTCGAATGGTATTCAATTTTGCTATTGGAGCAATGGTTTCTTGATAGTCAATCCCATATGATTGACTACACCCTTTGGCAACCAATTGTGCTTTGCCCCTGTCAATTTCACCACTACCTTTATATTTTATGGTAGACACTTATTTGCAACCAACAGGGTTTCTTTCCTTTGGGTAGATCGGTGAGCTCCCATGTCTGATTTTTCTTGAGAGATGTCATTTCTTCTTCATTGGCCTTCCATCATTCAGGTGTTTGT
>JAJEJH010000324.1:33141-304629 GCA_026122585.1 Anacardium occidentale | reverse complement strand
TTAACAGAGGACACTCAATCCAGTATAAAAAAACCAAAGGTAGCTGTCCATCCCTAGTCTGGGTTCAGTGTGCCAGTACCAATTCCTGTCTTGGAGGGATAGGACTTTTTGTACATAGTACCGGACTTATTATACTGGAAGTAAAGAGAAGAATAACTCCTTTGCTGAATAGCATTCTCTTAATAGTCCCACTCGCCGGCGAAGCAAGAGGAAATCCGCTTTGAAGGCAGATCGTTTCTTTTAACGGGAGCAACCACTTCTAATACAATACCAGCAGGTGCCACATTTGCTTCTTTCCCAGTAACCATGAGTTCATAGTTTTCAATGGGAAATCTCGTTAACTCAGCCCTGATAAAGAAAGAAATTTTCCGAGTAATCAGCATACCCAAACATTACAACCTAGCTCTACCATGGAATCAACCATTGCAAACACCCGTTCCTTTCCAGCCGCCTAACTTTTTCAAGCCCCATTTCTTTTCTTAGCTCCCAGCTAAGCAATATATTCAAGATCTTCAGATCACAGTTTTTATTATCAGAAAATGTTTTCAAAAAAGAAACTTTTTCAAAAAAATAGGCTTAAAGGTAAGTTTTATGATTTTACAGTATACACATGACATCAACATATACATTTTATGTCATGTATAGCATTTGATGAGAAACAAAGCATAATAAGACAAAGAATAATACAGAAAATAGATGCACTTCATAATATAAAGAGAATAAAAAATAAGAAAAACAGTTAAGCAGTGGTTTATATGATGAGTACGTAGCCAGCTGAGTTGAGACTAGCGAGTGTTTCAGTTAGGAAACACTTGCTGAGTGACTTTGTCACTCACTCCTCCTTCCTTGTTTTCTTTTTGCAAGTCAATGATTAGAGAGGGTTAGGTTGGAGCGAGACAACTGTCAGATTTTGGAGATATGGCTTAGCAGTAGATAGCATGTTTGGCTCGCATGCTTTTGTTTAGTTCTCATGTATGTATGTGTGTATTATACTTTAGTATGCATTGTATGAGTAGTATGTTCTATACATGAGTAGTCTGGGGATTTTACACATATATTTCAGTGTTTTTGGCTTACTATTATAGTAAATTATATGAACAACTTTTACATTTAAGGAAATTTTAAATTCAATAGCAATAACAAGTTTAAATTGTAGAGATCTCCATCATAAGTATATTTTATTTATGATTTACAGTATATTTTCGCAGCGCACAGTGACTTAGGGCGGGGGTCGCTACAATTATAGAAGGTTCATTGAGAGTTTCTGTAAGGTGGCTAGGCCATTGACTACTTTAATGAGGAGAAAGGTTCTTTTAGATGGTTTAATAAGTGTAAGGCTAGATTTTATTAGCTAAATGAGATATTGATGAGTGCTCCAGTGTTAGTTTTACCTGATGAGGGTATAAAGTATGATATATATACATATGTGTCTTATCAAGGTTTAAGAGTAGTTTTGATACACAGTGGTAAGATCATTGCTTATGCTTTAAGACAGTTGATATCCAACATATCATTTGGAGTTAACCACTATAGTATTTACTTTGACAATCTAAAGATATTATTTATATGGTGTCAGTTATAATCTCTATTTTGATCATAAGTCTTAGGTATTTTTTTTCACAAAAGGAATTTAATATGAGATATTGTAAATGATTAGAGTTGTTTAAGGATTATGATTATGAGATTAGATATCATCTTGGTAAGACTAATGTGGATATAGACGTTCGAGTATAAAAGTGGTTTTATCCAAGGTTTCAGTTTAAAAGGAAATTCAGAGGGATATCTGTAATAATCAAACTAAGGTTGTGACAATTAGGTTCACAAGACTATAGATTGAGTTGTCTCTGATAAATTGATATGAATATGATTCATAGCCCTTTAAGGCAAGGAAGTGTGAGCACATTTTGATCTAAGCCAGTTGAGTCATCATCTTCAAACCAAATACGAGTAAAAAGTGACACGTTACTCAAGAAGTGTCTTCTATCTCCTATCTATTGAAAATTAAATACATACATACATATATATATATATATATATTGATACTAAAAATACAAGTAAAGGCTCCCCTAAGCCGTATCCCACTCTCCAACCATTTCGTGCTCCAAGCTTAGTTCCCCAAAACACTAATCTACAAAAAAAGAAAACTGAGAGAGATAAGTGACGCGTTGCTTAGTAAGTATCTCCTATCTTTAGCCTCGTGGTAGGCTCTAATCTGATTAATACCAACTTGTGACTAATCACAAGGCTCTAAGCATTTTAACTCAACTAGCTATCTAATAACATGGAGAACTTAACCAATTTCCTAACTAACTTAATAGTTTCTTCTCCTCTAGCTTATTTTACTACTCATACTTTACTTCGTAATCTGACATAAGTACATATATAAGTATACGTATACAACTCAATATGAAAAGGAATTTAGACTGGTACCATTTAACTTGTTGAGTTCTCCTTTTAATATTCATTATCCTTTTTATCTTAATTAGTTTCTAAGATCTAAAGTACTTTTGAGTTCTTATAAGCTTAAGCCAAATTCTTTTAGGTTTTTGCTTATGACGTATATCGTATAGCTATTCTTTATTATGTACTATTTATTATTCATAATTAACTTCTTTCGTATCTTACTATTTGTATTCTGCTATGTATTATGGTATAAAATATGCTAAAATCATGTTGCTTGCCCTTAGGCCTGTTTGCTGAAAATATTTTTTGAAATAAGTAATGTTGAGATTTGAAGATTTTATAACACTAAAAAATTGAATGAAAATTATTTTTGAAATCTCTGTATATTCGAAGATACCTACTGTGTTGACCAGACTGATTGTAAGACCCACTATTATATATACTATTCTTAATATATTATAGAAATTCATAATTTTATAGAAAACTTTGGATTGCACACATAGTAGTGGTCTCATACCAAAGTTTCTGAAAACATAACATAGTTAATTGTTAATAATTCCTGCATAGTTAAGTTATAAAAATATGTGGTAGGTAATGAGTATATGTACACATCTTCTATATATATATAAATTTCATAACATATTATAAATAGAACTCTACACATGTGCAAGCAACTAACTTGTACTTAGCGAAACCAGGATCCCTCCCTCAACACCTGGCTCCAGCCCCAAATACCCGGTCTACGAACCTAAAAATGAAATAAAACTTAAAAAAGTGAGTGATATAATCACTTAATAAGTGTTTCTTAACCCTTGGCTTCATTTCACATAGTTTATTATAATAAACTCTAGATATATTTTGAACTACACAATGAAATACATGACATGGTAGGCAGTATGCTTGAATGGAAAGGTTATTTCTAGACTTGTCTCAACCTGACTATAATAGCTCAGAGGTAGAATTGTCTTTTAGCCTTTGAAACTAAGGGTAAAAGAGAGATTTTATGATAAGAAATAGAGTTAAAAGGGTTCAAGGGTAGAAGAGTCATTTAGAAACCTATTATGGCTTGTACATGGATATTCAGAGAAGAATATTCCATGCATGGCATGAAAGAGAGAGAGAATTGAGTTTTTCACGTGGCACACGATTGTGTGTCTCGGACACACACTAGTGTGTTAGGTGAGAGGCGCCATAAATGTTTCATTTTTCTTATTTTTCTGCCCAGTGTTTTCCCTCAGTTTTTCTCTTCGCTGTTTCCAATGAACCCTAGGCAAGAAATCGTCTAACTAGTATCTAATAATCTAGTTAGAGATCTAATAGCACCAAGAGATAGAGATCTATATGCACTGGCAAGAGGTAAGTATTTCATTACCCCTTTCACTTGGGTTTACAACATGTTTCTCTTATTTGGGTTTTCTATGATGTTTGATGTATGTTGGAAATGTATTTGAGTATGATTTGATGTTGAGAATAATGTTTTAGATGATGATTTATGACTTGATTAGAGAAATGTTTGAGATTGTATGCTTAGGTATGTATTTATGAAAAAGTGACATTTTTAACATGCTCTATGTTGAATGGATGAAATAGGAATGCTTTTTGGCATATATACCTGTTGTATGTATGATGGATTGAAATGTGCTTGAGTTAGTATGAGATTTGAGGGTTTCTAGATACTTTTTGCAAAATCTAAGTTAAGCACACAACCGTGTACTCGAGGATACATACCTATGTGGCCTTATTTCTGCATGAATATAGTCTTGCATGGCACCCGTGTGCATAATCCTAATTTTACATGCTCATGTAGGCAAGACACGAGAATGTGTTGTGGCAGCTATACGCCTATGCAGTGTGGGACACATACTTGTGCCCTAAATACACACCTATGTGTCTACACCATACACCCATTTGGTTAACCTAAAATTTCCATATTGATTTTAGAAGCCAGCACAACCAAGGACACGGCTTGAGCACAATCCCATGTGGCTCCACACACGTCTGTGTGCCTTAAGAAAACCAGAGAAACAATTTCAAAATACTTCTAAAGTAAAGATAAGCAAACCTAATCAACTTTAAACAATTCCTAAACATGAAAAGACTTAAAAATAACAAGATATAACAACATATCATGCATGATTATTAATGCATAGAGTACGACATGCCACATGAGACGTTTTCAAAAATGGATCTAAGAATCCAAAAGTATGATTTTAAAATATAGATACACGATGTTTCAAACATCAATTAGGGGTGAATGCAAGGGAGCACTTGTGAGTTTGCACGCCCACTAGAGAGGAAAACCAATATCAGTTAGAGAGGACATGGTCTTTGACCAAGCTCGTTAGAGAAAGTACTAGTCGTGTACGAGTAGTTTCATTATAGGTTTGAGCTCATACGACTAAGGTGTCGAATCCCTGTGTTCATCAGTCTGGCCAACATAGCAGATATTTTTTAGATACAATAATTTCTGATATAGTTTTTAGCTTATACTATATGTATGTATTTAAGATCTTCAGATCAAAGTATTTATATCAAAAAGAGTTTTTAGAAAAGAAAAAAGTTTTTAGAAATCAGGCCCAAGGGCAAGTTTTATTATTATTTATCATTTACAGGACATTAGAGCATGCATATCATGTCATGTACAACATTCATAAGAAACAAGATAAAGAAAGACAAGAGCACTTCTGAAAACAAACGAAATAAGGTAGTAAAGAAATAAAGAAATGAAAATTCAGTAAAGCATAATATGAAAGGATATGACATGAGTTTGAGTTTGACTTATTAGTGTTAGAGATATGAAATTCTTATTGAGTGATTTTGTCACTCACTCATTTCCCTTCCTTTCTTTTTTGTAGGTCAATGATTTAGAGGACTGAGTAGGGGCGATGTAGCTATTAGTTTTTTGGGAACATGGCTTGGCAGTAGTTGGCATTGTTTTGGCTCACATGCTTTATTCCTTATGTATATGTGTGTATATTTTATTATAGTTGCACTGTATGGATACTATGTTTTATACATGAGTAATCTGGGAAGTTTAAAAGCATTGTTTGACTTCTTCTTATTATTATTAATATTAAAAAGTTATTTCAGCTTCCGTATATTTAATATCCAAAGGTTAGTTGACTTTCTTGGATACTCTTTTATATATGTTGATTGATTGTAGTATCATACATGGTTTTGTATTCAGATGAGTGATAGAGAGATTAGAGTTGATCTTTGGTATGGTAGAGAGAAGTGTTTGTGTTGAGATGCCAGATGGAGTTGTGATAGTGAGTGATCGGGTACTGGTAGACAGAAGGTAATCATTATAGGAAAAACTTAGAAAATAGATCTGATCATGTTGGAGTTAGTTGATTTTGACATGATTCTAGGTATAGATTTCTTCAGTTGTTACGGGGCAGAGATAGATTGTAAGAGGAAAAATGTTAAATTATAGTTAGACCTTGATCAGTTCATTTTCGGTGAGGGTAAAGTGGAGACTACACTCATTTCTTGTTTATAGGCAAAGAGATTATTAAGTAAGGGATGTATAGGGTACTTGGTTAATGTGGTATGTAAAGATGTAATTGAGTCAAGTATCGAGGATGTGTCTATAATTAGAGAGTTTTCAGATGTTTTTCCTACGGAGTTGCTAGGATTACCCCCAGAGTGAGAGTTAGAGTTTTTGATTAAGTTGTTACTCGGTACAGCTCCTATTTCTAAAGCTCTATATCGAATAGCTCTGACTGAACTTCAAGAGTTAAAGAAGTAGTTACAAGAGTTGATTAATAAGAGGTTCATCAGACAGAGTTGCTCGCTATGGGTTGCTCCTATTTTATTTATAAAGAAGAAAGACAGGTCACTAAGGATGTGTATAAATTACAGAGAACTAAACAAGGTGACAGTTAAGAATAAGTATATGTTATCTCGGATAGATGACTTGTTTGACCAGTTAAGTGGAGCTGTAGTATTCTCTAAGATATATTAGAGGTCTATGTATCATTAGATCAGTGTTGTAGAGAAAGATGTACCTAAGACTGCTTTCAGGACGAGGTATGACCATTATAAGTTCGTGGTGATGCCTTTTAGTTTGACTAATGCTCCTACAGTAATTATAGACTTAATGAACCAAGTTTTCCAAGACTGTCTAAATAGATTTATGGTTGTATTTATTGACAACATTTTGATTTACTTGAAGAGTGTAGAAGAGCATGAGGAGCATTTAAGATTCATTTTTTAGAGATCGAGAGACAGACAACTTTATGCCAAGTTTGATAAATGTGAATTTTGGTTGAGTAAAGTATCCTTGGACACGTGGTTTCAGTAGCAGGTATTTTGGTGGACCTTAGTAAGATAGAAGTAATTTTGAGTTGGCCGAGGTCAAAAACTACTAAAGAGGTAAAGAGTTTCCTTAGACTAGTTAGATATTACAAGAGATTCATTGAAAGCTTTTCCAGTATTGCCAAGCCATTGACTGCTTTGACTTGGAGTGAGACACCTTTTGTTTAGACCGAGGAGCGTAAGATTTAGTTCCAAGAGTTAAAGTAGAGATTGACAAGTGCTCTAGCGTTAGCATTGCCTCAAGGGGGCATTGACTATAATATTTATACAGATGCTTCTTACCAGGGGATTAGAGCAGTGTTGATATAGTTTGGTAGGGTGATTGCATATGTCTCTAAGCAATTAAAGGACCATGAGTTAAGATACCCTACGCATGATTTAGAGTTGGCTGTTGTAATGTTTGTTTTGAAGATTTGAAGACATTACTTTTATGGTATGAGATGTTACATCTATTCTAATCACAAGAGTTTGAAGTATTTTTTCACCCAACGAGAGTTAAATATAAGACCGAAGAGATGGTTGGAGCTGGTAAAGGATTATGATTATGAGATCATATATCACTCAGGTAGAGCTAATGTAATAACTTATGCTTTGAGCATGAGAGTAGCTTTATCTATGGTTACAGCTTAGAGAGAGTTATAACATGAGATGGCCAGGGATGAGATTAAGGTAGTGACAATTGGGTTCTCCAGACTTCAAGTAGCTTCTACCTTGTATAATGACATTAGGGTTTCTCAGAGGGTTGATTCTTAGTTCATAGTATGGTTCATACGGTCTTCAAAGGTACAACACCAAATTTTGAGATTAAATATGAGATTTTGATGTTAAATATGAGATTTTGAGATTCAAAGATAAAGTTTGTGTGTCTGAGGATTCAAAGTTGAGACAGAGGGTTTTGTCAGAGGCTCACAATACAGTCTATTTAGCGCATCCAGGTAGTATAAAGATGTATTACGATCTTAGAAAATTATTTTAATAGTCTGGTATGAGGAGAGATATTACAGATTATGTGGCTAGATATTTGGTTTGTCAGTAGGTCAAGGTAGAGCATCAGAGACCTTTCAGTTTGTTACAACCTTATATATTAAATTGGCAAATGATTTAAATCATCAAGAGTTGCCATTTCAGACTTTGGATTTTCGAGTTAAGTCCTTGAGGAATAAATAGATTCAGTTGATCAAGGTGTTGTGGAGAAATCGAAGATATGAGAAGGCTACTTGGGAGGTTGAGTTTGAGTGTAAACAAAAATTTTTGGAGTTATTGATTTTTAGGGATAGAATTTTATAAGAGGGGGAGAATTGTAAGAGCCCATTTTTCGAAAATTAGTAATTAGAGTAAGACAAACAGAGTTTTTTTTATGTTTTTAAAATGATCTAAATTAATATAGGGGTAAAATAGTTTATTTTGACTCGTACACATGTCATCTGAGAGGCTACCACATCTATAATGCAAAAGACATGAGAATTTTTAAAATTCTCATCATATATGATCATACATCTTAGTTACACGACTGTGTATGTCATGCTTTGGCATACTCTATATAAACCAACTTTATTTGATTTAATTTTATAATTTTTCATATCTTAAATCTTGAATATTCTAGAAAGCAAGTAAAAGAGAGTAAAAGGAGAGTTATGCCATAGTAGATTGTCGTTGGTGACCAAAGCTTAAGCTAGAGAGAGAAAGCAAGTTAATAAGCATTGATAAGTATGTAATCTCTTAAACTTTGATGTTAAATCTTGATGTTGTGATGATGATTCATTATGATCTATGAATCCAAGCATGAATTGATGTTAATTAATATTGCTTGATGATGAATTACATGTAATTATGTAAGAGGAATAATGATTAAACATGTAAGAAGCTAGATCCGGGTTAAATGTATGAAATATATTATAAGTTGCATTTTGATTGATTTATATGCTCGAAGCTACAATCTAAGGTACATTCTCTTCCTATTTCAAGTGTTATGGATGATGATTATTGATTTTAAAATGAATTTGTGTTCAATTGATATTGATAAAGTGAGTATGAGCATGATTAATGTAATGATGTGTTTATGAGCATGATTAAGTATGTTTCGATTTGGTAATGATTGTTTAAGGTTAATTTGATAATAAAATGCAATATTGAGTTGTGTTACAGATGGTTTAGTGATGATCAATGGTTGTTTAGTTGAAATCTATTGAAGTAGAGCATAATGCATGACCATGTGTAAGAAAGGCACACAATCGTACATTGGTATTTATAGCATCACAACCGTGCATGTTATGCATGCATGGTCTCATGGAACATTGAAAGTGTTACTAAGATTATATGAATATGAGTTGGTGATTCATGGTCATCGGCGTGTTAATTCCATATCAACTGGAATTTAAAAGGTCATAGTCGTGTAAGTTTTAGTTGCACAACCATGCATGTTGTCTAAAATAGAAAATAATAATGTTGTTTTAAAGATTTAATTATATAGAACATCTTATACATTTCAAGACATGGCGTGCCAAGAAAATTGTCACACCCACACTCAGGTATATTCAAAAATCCCTAATAGAAATTACCCTTAAAAGAGTGATATTTTATACTAAGGATAAAATAGTCATTTTACAAAAATTTAAGGGATAATGTGAGATATAGGACCCGTCGCCACAAGTACCCCTGCTGCTGAAAATACTGGGGAGCTTTTATTAATAATCTGAAAATACGGGTACTCGAGACGGGAGTCCTACGAAGATAAACCTGAAACTACTATACAATACATTCTGAATACAATGTGGAAGTGAATCTGAAATTTCATACATATACTGAATTATACATGCTGTTCTGTACAATGGGCCCATAATGGCCTTTTCATACATATACACTGTTTCTGAACATATAATTTCATAAACATTTACAAAATGACCACACAGGTCCAAAACTGTAAACTGTACAACTCAAAACTGTGGTGTGGGCCCTCTCCTGTCAGCCTCGAACCACTCACTCCTCGGTAATAGCACGAACACCTGAAAAGGATGGAAGAATGAGGGGGATGAGTGATAAAGATCACCCAGTAAGCACAAACAATCACAAACATACCTGGCCTCGGCCCTATTCATACATCTATGTGCTTGCTGGAATCTGAAACTGTTTATCTGAATATTTGATTCTCATTATATACTGATTTCATTATTATTCATGTCATGATGTGTATGTCATGCCATGCTACTGAAAATACTATGGATACATGTATCTGAATAACTGAATATCTGAATGTACCCGAAGGTACCTGCTGTACTGATCAGACTTGGTGAACACAGGGATTCGACATCTTGGCCATGTAGGCTGAACAGTCTAGCTACTGGCTAAAAAGCTGAATAATAACTACTGGACGATCTGACTGGTGTCAGAAGGCTGAAACTGAAATGCTGCTGAACATTCTGACTGGTGTCAGAAAGCTGAATCCCACAGATGCCCCCCTCGAGTTCACCCTATACTCTTACCCATACATCGAGTTTTGAATACTGAATACTGTTGAATTTGGATCCTTTGATCCTTTCTGAAGCTACATGTCATGCTATGATATGCATATGCAGCTTTATTAACTGAATTCATGCACATCTGATGCTTATCTGAAGCATTTATGTCATTAAACAAATTTCTCATACTTTATTTCTCATTTTTCTTTTCTTTTTCTGAAAATCAACTGATGCACGGGCGTGCGGGACAAAGCACACGGGCGTGCATGGCTAAGGCACACAGGCGTGTGCCTGGATGCACGAGACCGTGCGTCGATCGTGCGTCCAACCGTGCAAGCTACTGGAATTCTGGATAAATTCATGAAGAAAACTTGCACATGGGCGTATCCCTCAAGACACACGGGCATGTGTCTGGCTTTTCTGCCCGTGCACACGGGCGTGTGTTCTGGAAAACAAAGGCACACGGTCGTGTGTCTTATTCTTCAACAAGAACACCACCTGGAAATGCACCAAATTCGTAACAAATTCTCATTCAATTTCAAATTCACTTCAAGCATACATTCCCCGCACCTCAATAAGCATATATAAAAACTCAAACTCAACATGCATCCAATACAATTCAATCCACCATTAAAGCTTTTTCTTTCTCTCACTAGAACACACACACAAGCACATGCATGGTTCAAGGGTGGGAATTCATCAACCAATTCAACATGCAATGGCATATAAACATTCCCAACATTCATCAACATGCAAAAAACTCATCCGAGCATGGAAATTCACAAAGCAAGCCGGGAAAACACAAGGAAAAGTAAGCGAACACTTACCTCGCATCATTGCCTCTGAAAGCTTTCTCTATCAATTATTCTCTTGGCTCTTTCGTCGGATTGGGAGCTACGAGAGGCTAGATTTCCTCTCTAATGTTAGGAGCTGCAAATGGAAGAGAGAAACTTTGGCTAAAATGAAGGCTGGGTGAGAAAATGAACTTAAACTTTCGGCGCTCTTTATATACTAAAGCACTTGCACGGGCGTGCATCAAAGGTGCACGGGCGTGCACAAGGGAAAATGGACTTAATCCATTTCCCACTCACTCGCCTAATCGAATCCTTCCGAAAGGATTCACACGAAAGTCACACAGGCTCTGGAAACTTACTAACTCACCCATGAACTCATCTAGACTCTCAATCTCTATGTGGATTTCATTTCTAACCCCAAAACTCTACCCCTAAGGGCTTTTTGAATCTAGGATGCTACATGGGAACTAAAAAGAAAGGAGATAAAGTAATTTATATATTTAAGGAGGTCATTCTTAGTAAATTGCATGAGAACGTAGATGGAATTATTGAAAAAGATGAAAAGTAATTGTTATATTTTGTACTAGGGGTAAAATGATCATTTTAAAAAGATTAAAGCAATAAAATGGACATTGAAAAGAAATGGCATAAGGTAATTTATATGTTAGGAAAGTTGATTTTGGTAAATTGAACAAAGGGTATAGATGTAATTAATACAAAAGATGAAGGGTATTTTTGAAAACTAGGCTTAATTAATTAATTAAAAGGGATAAATGTGTCATTTTTCTTCCATTTTTCCTTCTTCCCTGCAGCTGGACGTTCCTTAATGTTATCTCCTTTCTTTTTTTCAATTTTGCAAGAAATCAAGAGGATTTGTGAAGAAATTTGTTAGGATTTTTCAAAAAAAGTGTTTCCATCATCATCTAAGGTAAAAATCTTGCAAAAAAATTGTTAAAATTTTATGTATTAGGTGATGTTCTAATTTTTTAATAGTGGATTAGGAATTTAGAGGGAGAAAAACTATTCAAAAGAAGAAGAATAAGCAAGGGGAAAGCTTAAAGGTAAGTAAATTTGATTAGAAAAGTTAAGTTTCTCATCTTAGGGTTTATGGAAAAAAAATAAATTTTTGGGATTTATTAGTTTTGATAGTTAATAATATAAGAGATAAATAATACTATGGAGATGAGATGAAATAACATTAATTTTAGAAGAAAATATTTGATGTAATTAAGGAAGAAAATTTGGTCATGTAAAAAGAAAAGGTAAAAAAAAAAGGATTTGGAGTGAATTTGAGGTTAAATGATTAAATATATGATATTGATATGTTATGTTATGTATGTATGATGAGAAACTTAACTTGCTATGTAAACTTGGAATATTGATATAGTGATATGGTAAGGTTAGAATGTAATATTAGTAAGTATTCAAGATGTATTCATGGCCAAGTTTGATAAATCATACAATATTTATATATATACAAGTTGTGATGATTTGGTGTTTGTTAAGATGGTGTGACCTAATTTATTTTTAGTAAGCTGAAATGATAAATATTAGATCATGATAACTTAGAAGTTAGTAATGGCTAAGTTACACCTTACTAAGTCTCATGTTTATTGTTTGTATTAATAATGAACGAGGATACTTAGCAAATGAGAAGATATTAAGCAGAATAAACCTGATACAAAGATTATGTGAATGTATGACAACTAAGAAATGAGTATATACATACATATACATATTTTTCATGATTTAATGTAGCATCCCAGGTTAGAAAAGCCCTTAGGGGTAGAGTTTTGGGGTTAGAAACGAAATTCAGAAAGAGATTGAGAGTTTAGATGAGTTCAGGGGTGAGTTAGTAAGTTTTTGGAGCCTGTGTGGCTTTCGTGTGAATCCTTTCGAAAGGATTTGATCAGGCGAGTGAGCGAGAAATGGATTAAGTCTATTTTCCCTTGTGCACGCCCGTGCATGGCATAATATATAAGTGAGAGCCGAGAGAAATTAGTTTCTTTTCTCACCCACTTTACATTTTCAACATTTCTCTCTTCCATTTCAGTTCCTCCCAACCTTAGAGAGGAAATCCAGCAGCAAGTAGCTCCCAATCAAGCTAGAGAGCAAAAAGAGTAGTTCGAAAGATAGGCTTTCAGAGGTAATGGCGCGAGGTAAGTGTTCGTTTACTTCCTCTCGTATTTTTCCCAGCATGTTTGATGAGTTATGATGCTTGGATGAACTTTATACATGTGATATGATGATGGTTGTTGCATGAAATGTTGATTTTGGCCATCCTTGATCCATGCATGTTGGTTGATCATGCTTTAGTGAGAGAAAGGTGATGCTTCCATGGTGAAATGCTTGATAGTTGATGCATGTGGAAATTGAATTCATTTATATGTTTGGTTGAGTGCTGGGAATGTGTATTGAAAGCTGATTTGAAATTGAGTGTGCATTGGATGAGGAATTGTGCATTTTCCAGGCGGTGCTCTTGTTGAAGAACAAGAAGCACAGTCGTGTTCTTGCATGGCACGGTCGTGTGCCTTTGTTTTTCCAGGCACACGCCCGTGTGCACACTGTGTGCAAAGGTAAAAAATGCACACACACGCCTGTGTTGTCGAAGACACATGCCCGTATGCAAGGTTTCAGTGAAAATTCCAGTAGCTTGTACGGTTGGACGCACGACCGATGCACGGTCCCGTGCATCCAGGCACACGCCCGTGTGCCTTAGCCATGCACGCCCGTATGTAAGGCATGCACGCCCATGTGCTACATGCCCGTGCATCAGTTGATTTACAGAAAAAGAAAAGAAAAAAAAAAGAAAAAATAAAGCACAGAAATTCACTTAATGACTAAAATGCTTTAGATAAGCATCAGATGAGCATGAATTCAGATGAATGAGCTGCATATGCATACCATAGCATGACATGTAGCTTCAGAAAGGATCAAGAGATTCGAATTCAACAGTATTTAGTATTCAGGACCTGATGTACGGGTAAGAGTATAGGGTGAACTCGAGGGGGCATCTGTGGGATTCAACTTTCTGACACCAGTCAAAATGTTTAGCAGTATTCAGTTTCAGCCTTCTGACACCAGTCAGATCGTCTAGCAGTTATTATTCAGTTTTCTAGCCAATAGCTAGATTGTTCAGCCCACATGGCCAGGATGTCGAATCCTTGTGTTCACCAAGTCTGATCAGCACAGCAGGAACCTTCGGGTACATACAGATAGAGATATTCAGATGCATGCATCATCAGTTATCCATCATTATTTTTTAGTTCACATGTAATGACATACACATCATGACATGAATAATAATGATATCAGTGAATGAATGATAATCAGTAAAGCAGTTTCAGATTCTAGCAAACACATAGATGTATGAATAGGGTCGAGGCCAGGTATGTTTGTGATTGTTTGTGCTTGCTTGGGTTGAGGGAAGTAAGAAGCGCTTACTGGGTGATCTTTATCACTCATCCCCCTCCTTCTTCCATCCTTTTCAGGTGTTCGTGCTGTTTCCGAGGAACGATTGGATGGAGGCTGACGGAGAGGGCCCACACCACGATCTCAGTATGTATATATATGTTTTGGACCTGTGTGGTCATATTGTAAATGTTCTATGTAATCCGTTGTACAGAAAAATAATGTATATTTTAGTTTACGAAATTTCAGATTCACTTCCGCATTGTATTCAGAATGTATTCCAGTTATATTTATTTTCGTAGGATTCTCATCGCGGGTACCCGAGTTTTCAGGTTATTAATAAAAGCTTCCCATATTATTCAGTAGCAGGGGTACTCATGGCGACGGGTCCTACATTTAATAAGTCAGTAAGCATTTATAGAAAAATATTTTCTTATTTACAAACTTAAGTTTTTTCACACAAATTTAATGTTTATAAATTTAAGTTTGTAGTCAGTGAAAATCCATAAAAAATATATACATTTTAAAGCAGTTTTACAGTAAACTGTTGTGATGGGGAACTTATGAGCACCCTTGCATGCACGTCGCCAAAATGAAACGACTTTAGATTTAGATGTATTGTACAATCCCTTCAGTGTGCATATAGGATAAAGATTGTGCCTAGACAGTTATGTTGCTCATATGGCCAAAGTTTCTAATCCATGTCTCAGTTTAGTCCAATTGACAAGTATAAAAAGATTTTAGAAAGAAGTAAGAAGTTTAGAAACACGTGTTTTAAAACTATGCAAACATACTATAAAGTGTATTAAGTATATATTATGTTATGCATGTCATTTATCATAGTTATGTACTTATGGTGTTATATCAAAGGGAAAGATTTTATAAAAATTAAATGAGATCTAATAGGATAAATGTATAGCCAATTTGATTTACTTACTAAGCTATTAGTGCTCATCCTGTTTAGATTTCATTTTTTTGTAGATACTCATTGAATAGTAGTCGGGGAGAGTCATGGCTTAGGCACGGGCATGACACGTATCTCTATTAACATTAAATGGATATATTTTGGGACTTTGAGATATTGTAGATATTTTTATGTATTGTATATAAGTTTATGACGTTTGGGTTATCAATTAAATATATCATGTAAAAAATATTTTTACATCTTTTGCTAATAAAATCATAGTGTACAAGGATTTATGTTTTATTTTAGTTAATAGTTGAGTTATATAAATCCGGTCATTTGGTAGGACTGGTAAATTGTGATGGAATGATTAAAAGTGTTTACTATGATTTTTTTTATAAATAGGATAAAAATAAATTTTCTTTTGAGTTGTGTTATTTATAGGGAAACTCTTGCCATTTTTCCTTAGAAATAGTTCAACTCTGAAGGGTTTACAAAAATAGTTTTAAGAAATGATACGAAAATGTTTTACATGTTTATACCATCGGATTGAATTTGCATATTTTATAAAAAAGTAGAAAACATGTTATTTTAAACATTTTTTAGGGGTGGATATAAGGGAATATCTATGAGTTTACATAATCATTAAAGAGAAACTATATAAGGGAGTATTTATGGGTTCACACAACCATTAGAAAGAAACTAACATTTGTTAGAGTAAATATGGTCATTGGTTAAGCTTATTAAAGAAAATACTAGTTATGTATTAGTACAACTCAAATAGTTCGGATGTCAAATCCTTGTATTTATCGATCTGATTAGAATATGTGTTTTTATAAAAATTTTATGAAAGTTTTGTTTAAAAATAATATTTATATAATAAGTTTTATGATGATATTTTTGGATAACTTATGATAAGCTTTAATGATAAGATCTTTAAATCAATTATGATAATTTTAAAAAATATGATTTTTAAGGATGAAGCCTTTGGGCTAAGTCATGGTTTTAGCATGTTTTCAACATGCCATTCTTGGCATAGCATGATTAAGGAGAAAAGAAGAGCAAGACTTATGAAGAATTAAGAAAGAAGAATAATACAAGATAAGACACATTAAGTTAAAACATTAAGATAAGAATGATAAATTAAGAAAGACCAAGAAGACTTTTAAATTAAGAAATCAAAAATTATGGTTATGTATATTAAATTTAAAAGTTTGCTTGCTAAGTGAATTTTCATTCATTCAAATTTCTTTTTTTACAAGTTAAGTTGTTTTGCATATTGAGTAGTAGCACATAAGAGGCTATAGTTGTCAGGATTATATTTAAGTTCATGTATAGTTTGTGATTTGAAATTTACGTACAAATCAAGTTTTCGGTTTGTGTTTTCGAAACATTTATCGTGGTTTACATTGTAAACAATATTATGTTTCACATTTTATAAAAAGTCAAAAAAGAGGTATTATTTAGAAAAGAGTTTATGTATATTATATTTAGTTAAGTTTATAACTTCTGCATTACAAGTATAAATGTGTGTTTTAAGATTTTTACACATATTTTAAAAAAGATATATAATAATATTATATTAATTAAGTTATGTATATATATAAAACTCTGACCATGACAGACGATTGACAACAACAAAAGGTTCATAAGACTCTAGGAAATGTGTTATTTGAGAAGAATGTGATTCTATGAAAAAATCACAGAAAACAACACTTTATATAGGGGCGAAGCAACTAACATGCATGGTCATGCATGTGCAAGCACATAATCATGCATCTGTCCCTTAATTGGTTTTTTGCCTTTTCATCTTGTACATGTGGATGGATCACTAAAGGCCTGCCACATGTGCAATTGTGTGTGGGCTATACACTGTTGCTTAGCCTTGAAAATGACTATTTTAACCTTTCAAAGCCCTTGATCAAAGCTTAAGACTAAGAAATAACTATAATGCCTATAAACGTGCCTTTGGGTGTTACATTTCAACAATAATTAAAAATGATATAGAACACTACAATCGATATAGAGTTATGGGTTAAAATTTTGTAGGATTAAGTGTTTAATTTAGGGTTTTATTAAAAGATTAGAAGTACGAGTAAAATTGTTTTAATTAAAGTAATTGGTTATATTGATATAGAGTTACCATTGATGATTATTATTTTTTTTTATAGAAATTAATATCCCTTTAAAAATGACTTTGCTTATATATAAATAATTATATATATTTAAATTTTGTATGAAATATTCGCACAGGTATAAAATTAAAATTTAAAACATTAATACAAATCAAGTTTACAGTTTGGGCACTTCAAAAAAGAAATTTGAAATAAAAATTTTCTTAAAACAAATACTGAATCATTAACATTTAATAATATTAATGTATTTAGTTCAGATAATTTTTTATTAAAAATAAATAACAGATTATTTTTGAATATGGATTATTTAAAAGATTATTAGATATAAATTAATATAGTATTTAATAAAATTAATATATGTAAATAATTATTGTATTTAATTAATTAAAATAACATTATTTTATTTAATTTTTAAAAAAATTATTAATTAGAAATTAGTATTACATTTAATTAAACTAACGTGTTAATTTTTTTTCATATATGGTATAAAATATTATCAATATTAATAATACATATATTTTTTATGTTTAAAAATAATAAAATTAACTAATAAAATTATTTTTTAATTTATTTTATTATTAAATAATACAATTAGCTAAATTTATAGTTAAATTGTTTATAATTTTAATTAAGAAAAGGAATATTGTATTTATAAATTTTGTTAAGTGAGATTAAAATTAATATTATTTTATTCATCTTTAATAGGGCTGGATTCAAGTTGAACCAAATGTAAACAGTAATATGTTCGTATTCGGGTTTGTTTCGTACTGTTTGGATTCAGATTCAGATTCGTATTCATGTTCGTCGAATATTTTTATAGCAAAGTTCGTATTAGTGTTTGGTTCGTATAACTAAGTTTGTATTTGGTTCGTATTCGTATTTGTATTCGATTCGTATAATTCGTTTTTATATTTATTAAAAATTACAATTAATACAAATAATTAATAAAATTTAATTAAAAAATTATTGTTTTAAGTTCAGGTTCTTGTTCATGTTCGGTTCGCGTAGTTCGTATTTGGGTCCGTGTTCGCTGAATTTTAAAATTACAGTTCGGATTTGTGTTCGTATTCGGATTCGTTCGGTTCGTTTTGAGCTCATTCGAATCGAATTTAAAAACGAATCCAAACATATTCGGTTCGAATCCAGCCATAATCTTTAACATAAGTATATTCATCAAACTACTCCGTATCCCTAAAATAATAGCAAAGATGTTTAATAAGAATATTCTATACAATACAAACTAATTGTCACATTATATAATACTTCTCATGAATAGAAGACAATTGCATATGATCTTATTTACGTTATACAGATAAACCAAAGAATAAACGAACACGAAGAAGGAAAATTCAAATACAATCCGAAACAAGAAAAATCATTAAAAACTATTAAAGAAATCACATCCTAATGCAGTAAATAATTTGGAAATTCAAAAAAATCAAACACTTTGTGCAATTAATTAAATCTGTAGCAGAAAACCTCTCAGAGAAACATAGGCTTCTTCACAGAAAAGAAATTCCATACTGCGACCCTCAAGGAGAAACAGAAGATCCAAAGCTATTTCCTCTACAATAACGAAGCTCCAAGGATATCTGTCTCTCAATCTGAAGCTGTTTATGAAAATTAGCAATAAACATCGCAGCTCTCTTGTCAATATCATCTTGATCCGAAGGGTAACTTGTCGTTCTGTGAAGGGATCCTGACCTCGAAACTGAACTCGTCTCGTCCCACGACGACTCCATATCGTCTTCGGTGCATGCCCTCAAGCCTGGACGGTCGTTACAGCTGAACAAACGGTTGCTTGAAGAAGCACCGATCATCGACGCAATACGCCACCGATTTAAGTTCAAGCTCAACAATACTCTCACCTTCTTAACAGCCATTTTAAGGCGGCTGAGCAAAGACCAGCTGTTCTGTCCCATGTTTAGTTTGCTAACAATTGGCTTGAGAATCGTAGAGTTTAATTGTAAAAATAAGGAAGCCAATGAGGGCTTAAATATAGAGAGATAGATGTGGGCTCCAAGGAATTTCCCGATGCTGCTGAGAAGTTCTTGATAAAGAATTGGAGAAAGCAAACGAAGTTGCCGCATAAGCTGAAATAATAAAATGCGTATAAGATTGGACTATCGCGTCACGACCAAAGTGGGCCATGCCAATCTTGTGATAGATGAAGAGTATCTGGTCAAAGGCTTATTTTATTTAATTTTTTATTATAAAAGATGGCAAAAATAGATTTCTGTATTGCATAAGCTTTTATAATAAGTATTTATTATTAAAGTAATTCTGTTCAAATATAAATAAAAATTAAAACCGCTGACATCTCCATCCCATTGTATAAATCCCTGATCAATCTGCCTATACTGGAGTAGTTATAGTAGTTGAAAACTCTACATTTCACGACAATTATAGTTAATAAATACACGTTTTATATACGTATTTTGTTATTTTACATATGTTTTATCTTACTTTTCGATTAAAAGTGTATAAAATATATACAAAAAAAAAGGAGAAAAGTTGAGCCAACCACTAAATTAAAAAATTTAATTTCAAATTTTGCTTAATACAATATCTTTTTGGGCAAGTAAATTGTACCCACTACATCTAAAAATTTTTGGTTAAATTAGTTATCCTTTACAGGAATAAATTAATTAATGAATAAATATGTGTGGTAGCGCAGTTAGTAAGAGCATGTAAGTAATCCACATTTATCATTACAAAATTGTTTTGAGGCAGCCGACGACGGCTGTGGTGGTCAATTACAAAATTGTTTTGAGGCAGCCAGTCGCAACTGTAGATAACTCGTGCTTAAAAATTGGAGCTAAGAGCTACAAAGGAAGGTCAAACAAGCTTGCACAAGTAGCCTTGTGGTTGTGGCAGTCAACCACAAAACTATTTAAATACCGGTGGGTTTGATTCTTGCGAACCAATTTTTGGGTAAGCCGACAAGTCTAATCATGTTATCTGCCAGATATGGAATAGGGTATTTTTGGGGCCAACGGACTATTTCCCACCCATGCGGGGACAAAGTCCCACCCACAAGTTTTCAAAAACTTGTCTCTCACCCTTACCAAAATTTAAACATATTTTATAATTTTTTAAATGAAATAACTAAACTATCTTTTAATAAATAAAAATTTATAATAAAATTATAAAATAATTTTTAAATATAAAAAAATTAAAAAATATATTAAAAAATTTTTAAAATTTTTAAAAAACTGGTCACAGCCACCGATGCCCGCGGCAGTGGCCATTAATAACCGCATCAGGTGGCCGTCTCCAACCACCTAGTTTCAAGAAAGCCTAGATCGAGTCTCCCCATTGGGTAGAGGTTGTCAGATCTGGCCTCCTCCAGTTTTGGAGGAGGAGGCCAGATCTGACCTCCTCTCCCAACAAACGTGACCAAAAATGGCCGTTGGGACTAATACTAGCCCTCTTCAATCGTTTCCGATGGTCAGATCTGGCGGAGGTGGCTAGATCTGGCCATCTCCTCTAAACACAAGAGGCGATCGATCTAGTCTCCCCTAGAACCAGGTGGTCGGAGACGGCCACCTGGTGTGGTTATCAACGACCACCGCCGCCGGCATCGACGGCTGTGGCCAGTTTTTTTTTTTAATTTTTTTAATTTTTTAAAATTTTTTTATTATTTTATAAAATTTTAATCATAAAATGATAAAATTGTCTCTGGAATATTACTGTTTTCTATTTTATTTAATATTAAATTGTTTCCATGAGTGGAAGACCGGGTTTTTGAAAACTTGTAGGTGGGACTTTGTGCCTGCCTCAAACTATGCGTGGGAAATAGTCCTTTGGCCTATTTTTGGTCATTTATCTATTGAAAATAATTCTGGTCAAAATTTATACTTCTTGCTGGTATTATGCGTGCCCTTATAATTTATTTCAAAAGACTGATTGACATAATCTCGCTCAGTTGTGGTCTTAAAACATTTTTGTTTCGCTTGAATGTAAAAATTATTTTTTTAAGTTATATATTCCCTTAAATTCACAAGATGTTATAATATTATCATAGATAATAAATTTACATCAATATATTCTTTTTCTTTCACTTTTTCCTTTTTTTTTTTTTTTTTTTTTAACGGTCTAATTGCTCTATGACCGCTATTGTAACATTTTTCTCTAGATATATTGCCTTTTAAAGATAAGTGCTACAGTACTCAAAAATGGTTTCAAACCGTTTAAAACGTACATTAATAAAACAATTTATAAAACCATACTCGGAATAAAATAAAAAACAAACATACTGG
Organism: Anacardium occidentale; assembly: GCA_026122585.1. Taxonomy (NCBI): domain Eukaryota; kingdom Viridiplantae; phylum Streptophyta; class Magnoliopsida; order Sapindales; family Anacardiaceae; genus Anacardium; species Anacardium occidentale. The sequence goes on along the minus strand of JAJEJH010000324.1, from coordinate 282,945 downwards.
AAAAAACTTATCACATTAAACTTATACGAAAATGCAAGTACCAATAAAAGTGTTAATACATAATCTCACAAATAGATATATGATAAGTCCTACCCCAGTCCTTCTCCACACTGGCCTTCGTAACAACACATGCACCTTCCTCTAAATCCAATTACATCATGATAAACCTGCTTCAGTCGTGTTGGATTTATATCATATTAGTGGATAATGTAACGAATTGACACAATCAAATTGCAACCAAAGCAAATTTTGGATCATTTAAGGTTTTTTCTAATTTAGCCAAGCCGCCTATGTGAGGGAGATAAGGCGAAACTTTAAGGGAGTGCACAAGACTTCACTCGGGGGTGGAAGGTAGTGATAATTCCGAGACTGTTAAGGGATAAATTATTATACCAATGGTTGGGGGAAGTCCCCAAAATTGACCCGTTCTCTTGCGGCAACTTCAGGAAACGGTGTCGTCGTTAACGTATTCGAAAAAACTAAAAGCGCAGCTAGTTTCAGACTCTTAACTGGATCAAACGGAAAGCAGACTTCCCAAAGGTGTCCATCACGAAATCTCCCATAATTTAGTCATTTCATTAAGTCTCCCCACTGGATCCCACCTGTTCCTCATTTTAGTCTTGTCATTTTCCCAGAAAATCAAAACGAAAACCGTACCTCTTCTTTTGTCGAGAAAATGTCGCACTCACTCAGTGACAGCATACCCCTCCACCCCTCCTCCCAATGCGACATTGACGAGATCGAAAACCTGATTCACGCCAGCGTCCAATCGGTCCAATCTACCGTCCTACCGGCTCGCCCTCCAAGTCCGACCCGGCCCGCCACGATCCCTGTCTCCTCTGCTTCGTCCGCTCCTTTCATTAGTTCGAACCTTCCTCCGCTTCCTTCTTCGTTCAATCAGAAGGTGCCATCTGTCCCCGACGTGCTTCCGCCGTCGACGAAACCTGCCAGTTCTCTTTCGAATATTGGGGCTAGCGGTTTCGGGCCAGCTCCAAACACGTTGACAGAGCCGGTTTGGGACACGGTGAAGAGAGATCTGTCACGAATTGTGAGTAATTTGAAACTGGTTGTGTTTCCGAATCTGTATAGAGAAGATCCGGGAAAGTCGCTGAGAGATTGGGATCTGTGAGGCCCCTTCTTCTTTATAGTTTTTTTTGGGCTCACTCTCTCGTGGTCAGCCTCTGTGAAGAGGGTCAGCGTTTAGTTTAGTTACATTGATTTGGCTTGGTTTCATAATTTATTAAATGGTTTAGAGAATGTTAGATTGTATAATTTAGATTGATAGAGTTGTATTCTGAACTTTAGAATTATTTTACTTGTGATCAATGTGAGTCGTTAAAGTTTATGCGCAATTACTTGGACAATCTAAGCATACAATTTCAACGTGAAAATGTAAAAAGGAATTTATTAAAATAGATGATGAGGCAATATGTCGTTTAGATACAGCTTGTATAGGGGTTTTTATGAGCAAAAATTTAGTATCGCAGTAACCAGTGATTATTGTGGCCTTGTTGGGTTTCTTTGCTCTCAAACTAAGTTGCCACGAGGATGTACTGAAAAATGGGTACTGAAATAACTAGGGGATTCCAGATAGTAGTAATTTTTTTTCACTAACTTGTCTCATGTTTGTGCATTTTAAGTTGAAGCTTAAAGTTTTTTTCATTGATGAGAGACCAAAACTTGGAGAAGTTAAAGGATTGGTTTGATATTGAAAAATTATCCAAATTGAGATTATGGGTGTTTGCAGTTTCTCCCAAAGTGTAATGTCTGATGTTATTCTGTCAGTTTCGACTAAATACAAATTTTTTTTTCTAGTATTGTCCTTTTTCTTTGGATCATAAGATTTTCAATTCCACTTGAAGATTTCTGATTATTTATAAATTGCAGAATGTAGAACTTGACTTAGATGATCTGTTTTTTGTGTTTATTTATAAATGGTGCCTTTGCTGGCATATTGACTTCATATTTTTGGTTGTGATATAAATTCTGTTGTGTTGGAAATCGTTATGAGTTATAGACATCAGTTAGAGGAGATGTCATTTGTATTGTATACTTCTAAGATTGTACCTTCATTCTTTATATTTTTTCTGGGTGGTGTTGGACTTTAATGGTGGGACTTTGTGATGAAAATGTGGCATGGGAAGGTTTGGTGATGTTTAGAAGGAACAGTTGTACCTAGTAGAGCCTATTCTTGAGTGTTGGGATTGAGGTTGAGAAAGTAAAACTAAACTTTCACATGTTGACTATAAAAGTGGTTCTTGAGATGTTTTCAAGTAATCTAATTGTTAATATTCACTTGCAGATGGATAGATTAAAGCCCCTTAAAGCATATGGTTTCAAGTATCTTTAGTATGTTTTTATTTTGATAGAATAAAGCTATGGATATGGGGTTGCTTGTGATCTTGTCACCACTAACTGAACAAAAGGGTTATGCATCCAAGTTGCAGTTAATGTGTTTATCTCAGATCAATACTTTAAAAACTGTGGCATTTCCCTGTAAGATGTTAATTGTTCATCCTTTCCAAAGAATCAGTTGCTATTATGTTCATTCAGGGTCTCAATCAATTTAATTGATAATAGAAGGTTTTGACTAGATCTGCTCAAACACTTTTTCTCATAATATAACCTATTCTGAGGTTTTGCTTACTGTAATGGTATGTTTAGTGTACTTTTTTAAATGGTCTGATGATTCTTGGAAATTGCTATTATCTTAAATAAGAATTGTCTGCTTCAATCCGGAAGCTGCACATAGTTGATTTCTATCTTGCTTATAGAAAGAAAGATCTTCCTTATTCACTGTGATGGTCATGAAGATCTAATATAAATTCAATTAATTTCTGTTTTTAAATCTATCTTTCTTGTTTTATACATGTCATCAACTACTTGCTTGATCTATTCTTTTGTAGTTGGGTTTAATCCATATGCTTCTTGGTAGTTGGGTGTAATAATATGATTTCTTGCTAGTGCCAGTCTGAATTTTTTGATGTATTGCCTTACCGTAGATCTACAACTACAAGTGGTTCAGGATCCAGTTCATCTTCATTTGTGACTGACTTGTTCAAAATTTAACAACTGATTGCTTAGTTGATTAAGTCCTTTCAATGAATGTTTTTGTAGTTGGGTTTAACCTATATGTGTTTTTGTAGTTGGGTGCAACCACATGATTCTTTGCAAGTGTCAGTCTGAATTTTTTTTTTGTATTGCCTTACTGTAGATCTACAAGTGGTTCAGGATCCAGTTTATCCTCTCTATTAGACTTGATTCTTGCTTAAAATTAACAAATGATTGATTGATTAATTGATTAATTAAAGCCTTTCAATGAATTTTTTGATTGGAGAAGCCTTTTAATAATGAATCTAGTTTCTGTTCCTCATGATGATACTGAGATAATTGTGTTGGAGACTTTGTTAGCTTGAGTGGCATGTTTTCAGTTCCTCTCAGTTCTTGTTCCTGCATGATCATCTTCCTATTTTGTGTTGATAACATATCATTTCTGAGGTCCAATTTGTAGTTTCGAAACAATCTACTATGCTGATCTTACTCTTATTTCTTTTTGGGTCAATTTATTAGTGTCACCAAGGTTTGGCTAAAATATGGGTAAAACCTCCTTGATTTCAAAATTTTTAAGAAACCAACTTTCATACATGAGCAACCAGAACTTTCATCAGAAACCTCCCCTGCAGGTTCATAACATTTTATATAAATTTCTTGTAGTTTGGTTACTAGGACAAAAGCTAAACGAAGGGGCTTTGCTTGTTGAAATTATTCTTTCCTTTTCTTAAATTAGGATAACATAAAATAAATAGTTGTCAATGCTACTACTGTAATTGGGCCTAATATTCTTCTATGATATGGAAAGTAAATAATGCTTCACATCATTGTGTAAGTGGCATTTTTATTTTTCTCAAATATATTTAATTAGTTACTATCGTTGAGGCCATCTTTACTTTTTTCTTTCACCTTGCCACCATTAATCTGGATTTAAGTAGGTTTCTTCTGTTAGTTCAATGTATGCGTGGTATAAATTTTATTCGAATGGAAAAATCTAAGTGGATTTTATTGAATTTCTGCTTTTCCCTATTTTTCTACCAGTCTGAGGTATTCGCTGTTGCATTTGCACTACTTGCAGCTGGTGCTGTGATATTGACATTGAACGTGTTGCTATTGGTAATGGCTTCTCTCTCATGTGTTGGTGTTTGTGTCATAAATATTAACTAAATGCATCTAAACTTTTGGTTAAAAAACAATCTACTCAAATTTTTTTTCTGTTGACCATTTTGGTCATGTTTTCTTGGGCAAAATACAATTTTGGAAAATGCAAAGGCATGCATGCAGAATTTGGGAGAATTTTTTAATGTATCAAACTTTACAATATACAAGGTATACATAGGGTTTACAAACTCATAGAATAGGAAATAAGATCCTATCAATAGTAGGAAATTAATCCCTATTTTATTAGAAAAGAAATAATTCATAGGAGGAAAAGAAATCAGTGAAGTTTTAGGAAATAAATTACTTCCCAAAATCTTCTAAATATATTTCCTAAACTTTTCTAGATCTCCTAATTCTATACTCCTCCTCAAGCTAAGTTGTGGACGCTAATTGTTCTCAGCTTGGATTTGAGATCTTCAAAGTTGGTACGTGGCAATGCTTTACTGAAGATATCAGCAGTTTGAGAAGAAGAGGGCATGTAAATTAATGAAATAATTCACCATGGATTTTCTCTTTAATGAAACTGTGATCTATCTCCACATGTTTTGTTCTATCATGATGTACATGATTCTTTGCAATACTTATTGACTTGATTATCACAGTACATCTTTATAGACTTGTTTAAAGGAACTTTTAATTCATCAAGGACTCTTTTTAGCCGCAATCCCCACAAATTCCATGAGCCATGACATTTAATTATGCTTTTGCACTACTTCTAGCAATAATATATTGCTTTTTACTCCTCCATGTTACCAAGTTTCCCATACATAGGTGCAATAGTATGAGGTAGATCTTCGATTAATGACAGAACCAGCCCAATCTGCATTTGAATAGATCTGAACATTTCAACTTTGAGTTCTCTTAAAATACAGTGCAATATCTGGGGTCATCTTTAGACACCTGAGAATGCGAAACACTTTTTCCATGTGTTTTTAAGTTATGTTGTTCATAAAAGGACTTGCAACACTAATTGAGAAATTGATATCTGGCCTTTTGTGCGAGAGATATATGAGTTTACCCACAAGATGCTGGTACCTTCCTTATCTATTGGAGAACTCTCTTCAACCATACTTTGTTTATAGTTGTTGTCTATTGGAGTATTAGCAAGGTTTACAACTAAGCATGCTTGTTTCCTTTAGTAGATCAAGAACATACTTTTGTTGAGAAAAAAAACGATCCCTTTTCTCAACCGAACAATTTCCATTCCGAGAAAATATTTTAAGTTTCCCAAGTCTTTAATCTCAAATTCATGTGCCAAGAATCTTTTGATATTAAAGATTTTGTTCTCATTGCCACCTATTAAGATTATATCATCCATATAGACAATGATTATAGTGATTTTACCTTCAACAGAGTGTTTTGTGAATAATGTGTGATTTGCTTGACATTATGAGTATCTGAATTTCTTTGTTAATATGTCAAACGAAGCTATGGGTGACTGTTTGAGGCTGTAAAAGGACTTCTTTAATTGACACACTTTGTTGGTATTCATTTCGTTTTTTATCCCTATTGGAATCTCTATGTATGCTTCTTCTAGACTGTCATTGAGGAATGTATTATTGACATCTAACTAGTGGAGTTGCCAATCCAGATTTATTACCAAGGACAAGAGGACTCGAATGGTATTCAATTTTGCTATTGGAGCAATGGTTTCTTGATAGTCAATCCCATATGATTGACTACACCCTTTGGCAACCAATTGTGCTTTGCCCCTGTCAATTTCACCACTACCTTTATATTTTATGGTAAACACTTATTTGCAACCAACAGGGTTTCTTTCCTTTGGGTAGATCGGTGAGCTCCCATGTCTGATTTTTCTTGAGAGATGTCATTTCTTCTTCATTGGCCTTCTATCATTCAAGTGTTTGTAATGCTTCATGAACGTTACATGGAATTGGAGTATTAGAAAGACTTGTCACAAGAGCTTTGTATCATGGAGACAATTTTTTTATAGGAGATAAAATTGCCAATAGGATGCTTTGTGCATGACCGAATAGCTACAGGCAAATTTAGATCATCAATTTCATTAAGGTTAGGATTTATGTTACCTGAGTGTGTCTCCACTAGCATTGCGTTTGAGTCAGATTCTTAAGTAGTAACTAGATCTATTTGACACTCATTTTCCTCATGTAGCATCCTAGATTTCCGAAAGCCTTTTCAGTTAGAGTTTCAGGGTTAGAAATCGAATTCAAAGAGAGATTGAGAGTCTGGATAAGTTCAGGGGTGAGTTGGTAAGTTTTTGAAGCCATGTGGCTTCCGTTTGAATCCTTTCGAAAGGATTCGATTAGGCGAGCGAGCGGGAAATAAGTGATGCTTATTTTCCCTGGTGCACGACCGTGCATCATTGGTGCACGCCCGTGTGCGGCATAGTATTTAAGTGAGAGCCGAGAGAATTGTCATTTCTTTACTCACCCGTTTGCATTTCAACCATATTCTCTCTTCCCTTTTCAGTTCCTCCCGTTCCTAGAGAGGAGATTCAACAGCCAGTTGCCCCCAATCCGGTTAGAGAGCATAGAGATTAGTGGATTGAAGCTTGTTTTCAAAGCATGGAGAGAGGTAAGTGTTCCTCACATCTTCTCGCATTTTTCCGGCTTAATTGATGAGTTTTGATGCCATGAATGAGTTATTTGCATGTTGATGAATGTGTGGAATGCTTATATGTGATTGCATGTTGATTTGGTTGATGGATTTCCACCCTTGAAGCTTGCATGTGTGTATGTATGGCTTTAGAAAGAGAAAGGAGAAGTTTCCATGGTAAATTTGTGATGAATGAGTGCATGTCGCATGTCAAGCTTGGATTGTGGTAGTTGATGTGCTGGAAATATATATTTGAAGTGTTGTTGCAATTGGATGTGTTTTGGTTGGCCGTTGTGTGCATTTTCCAAGCGGTGCTTTGTTGAAGAACCAGACGCACGACCGTGCGCCTGCAAGGCACGGCCGTGAGCCTGTGTTTCTCCAGACGCACGCCCGTGTGCACGACCTGTGCACGACCAGAAAGTGCACATGCACGCCCGTGTGTTCGCATACGCACGCCCGTGCGTAGGCATTTTCAGTGAAGTTGAATAGTGAATTCCAGTAGCTTGCACGATCAGGCGCACGACCAGCGCATGGTCCTGTGCTTCAGGGTGCACGCCCATGCACGTTTAATGCACGCCCGTGCATCAGCAGATTTTTTGAAAAATGTTATTAAATGGGAAATTAAGCATACGAATTCAGAATAAAGGCTAAATGGCTTCAGATAAGCATTTGATGAGCATGTATTTGGATAATAAACTGCATGTGCATATCATGACATGACATGTAGTTTCAGAAAGGATCAGGGGATCCGAATTCAGTAGTATTTAGAACCCGAACCCGATGTACGGGTAAGAGTATCGATGGAACACGAGGGGGCATCTGTGGGATTCAGCCTTCTGACACCAGTCAGAACGCTCAGCAGTGTTACAGATTCAGTTCCTGACACCAGTCAGAGGATTCAGCAGCATTTCAGTTTCAGCTCTCTAACACCGATCAGATCGAAGTAGTACAGTATTCAGATTCAGCTTTCTAGCCAGTAGCTAGACTGTTTAGCCCACATGGCCAGGATGCCGAATCCCTATGTTCACCAGTCTGATCAGCACAGCAGGTATCCGAGGGTACAGAGAGGTATTTAGATGCATGCATCCAGTATTTTCAGTTAGCATGGCATGACATACACATCATGACATGAATAAATATGATATCAGTAAATAATAATGAATCAGACATTCAGTATCCAGTTTCCAGATTCCAGCAAGCGCATAAATGTATGATTAGGGCCGAGGCCCAGGTATGTTTGATTTATATGATTGTTGGTGCTTGCTTGGGTATTGGGGGAAGTAAGGAGTGCTTAGTGGGTGATCTTTATCACTCATCCCCCTCCTTCTTCCAGTTTTCAGGTGTTCGTACTGGGTTCGAGGAGCGGTTGGATCGAGGCTGATGGAGAGGGCACGCACACACATCTCGATCTCAGTTTTGTATCAGTTTTGGACCTATATGGTCATTTTGTAAATGGTTTATGTATCCAGATGTACAGGAACAGTGTATATATATATGATATAGGCCTTTGGGCCCATTGTACAAAACCGTGTGTATACTCAGATGATGTATATATATATATTCAGTAAAGCTTCCGCATGTGTAACTCAGTATGTATAGCAAGTTTCAGGAGTTTTATTATATTCGTAGGATTCCTGTCGCGGGTACCCAGATTTTCAGATTATTAATAAAAGGCCCATTCAGTTTTCAGCAGCAGGGGTACTCGTGGCGGCGGGTCCTACACCTCATGAGCTTTCTTGTTATTTTTTTGCAGAGAATGGGTGACTTGGTTACTATTTTGGATGTTGTTTTGGATATAGGCAGAGGAGGGCCACAGTAAGGAGGATTATGGAATTCGGTATTAGTGATTTGAGACTTTTGTGAGCCTTGATCCTCTTGTGGGATGGCTGACTCTACTTGAAAGATGGGTGACTCATCTTGTGACGTAGAGTCAACAAGTGACTCGATAAGGAAGTCCCTAAACTGGTATTCAATATTGGGACACTGTTTCTCCCTCTGAATGGCAGCTTGGGAATATTAAGGTTGCCCTTCAAAGAATGTTACATCCATTGAATTATTATTATTATTTTTATTGAGAATCAAGTTGAATATGTTAGATTAGGAAAGTTAGGATTGTATAATTTTATTTCTGTATTTTTTCTCTTGTTGTACTATATATGTATTGTATTAGTTTATTGAGAAATAATAAAAAATTTACAATTCTCATATGGTATCAGAGCCTCTTTTGAAATCTGATCCTAATTTCCAACAAATGGTCCATTACAAACCCTAATCATTAATTTTTCGGTGGCATGCATTGTTCCGACGAAATCAAAGTGTCTCTTTTCGATTGTCAAAACGATCATCTAACAACTCCAGCCAACTCCTCTTGACGTTACCGGCCATCTCCTCAAATCTTGTCCGTCGCTAGTTTCTCACGCGCCTTGTAGGACCCACCGCCACAAGTACCCCTGCTGTTGGAAACTAAATGGGCATTTTATTAATCATCTAAAAATTTGGGTACCCGCGACGGGAATCCTACGAAAACAATTAAACTGAAACTATACATTTCTGTACATGCGGAAGTTAAACTGAAATACATCACTGAGATACATAACTGAAATATACATAGTCTGTACAATGGGCCCATACTGGCCTTTACACATATACATATACTGTTTCTGTACATCAGGATACAAAATCATATACAAAAGGTACATATGACCACACAGGTCCAAAACTGCTATACATACTGAGATCGGAGTGTGTGTGCGTGCCCTCTCCGTCAACCTCGATCCAACCGCTCCTCGAACCCAGCACGAACACCTGAAATGATGGAAGAAGGAGGGGGATGAGTGATAAAGATCACCCAGTAAACGCTCTTTACTTCTTTCAATACCCAAGCAAGCACAAACAAACGCAATAATCAAACATATCTGAGCCTCGGCCCTATTCATACATCTATGCGCTTGTTGGAATCTGAAAAACTGAATTATCTGGATCGCATTCACATTCATTACTGATATCATATTTACTCATGTCATAATGTGTATATCATGTCATGCTAACTGAAAATACTGGATGCATCTGAATACTGAATATCTGAATGTACCCAAAGGTACCTGCTATGCTGATCAGACTGGGTGAAACACAGGGATTCGGCATCCTGGCCATGTAGGCTGAACAGTCTAGCTACTGGCTAGAAAGTTGAATCTGAATTTACTGCTGCCCAATCTGACTGGTGCCAGATGGTAAAACTGAAATGCTGCTGAGTATTCTGACTGGTGTCAGAAACTGAATCTGAAATACTGTTGAGCGTTCTGACTGGTGTCAGAAGACTGGATACCACAGATGCCCCCTCGTGTTCACCCTATACTCTTCCCCGTACATTGGGTTCTGAATACTAAATACTACTGAATTCGGATCCCTTGATCCTTTCTGAAACTACATGTCATGTTATGATATGCACATGCAGTTTATTATCTGAATACATGCTCATCTGATGCTTATCTGAAGCCAATTAGCCTTTATTCTGAATTCGTATGCTTAATTTCTCATTTTTAATTCTTTTTTTGAAAAACTGCTGATGCACGGGCGTGCAGGGTAAGTGCACGGGCGTGAGCCAAGACACACGGGGTCGTGCGCTGGTCGTGCATGCTACTGGAATTTTCTGGAAAACATTCACTGAAAGCGCATGTATGGGCGTGCATGTGCGAACACACAGGCGTGCATGGGTATTCTCTGGCCGTGCATACGGCGTACACACGAGCGTGCATCTGGAAAAACAAAGACTCACGGTAGTGCCATGCAGGCGCACGATCGTGCGTCTAGTTCTTTAACAAAGCACCGTCGAAAACTTTCACAATTCCACAACTAAATCACAATCAAACACAATTCCACTTCTAATACATGTTCTCAGCACTTCAAATAACCCAACTCAAGCATCAAAAGCAACATGCAACCATTCATCAAGATTTCACCATGGAAACATTAACTTTCTCTCACTAAAACATGATCAAGCTTGCATGCATGGAGCAAAGATAGCAAATTTATCATCTCAAGCCACAATCTCATCACACAAACATGCATCCACATCATCAGCATTCCAAACATTGAAATTCATCAAGGAAAGCTAGAAAACTCGCGAGGAGAAGTGAAAGAACACTTACCTCTTGCCATGCTTCTGAAAACAAGCTTTCGAACAACTAATCTCTTTGCTCTCTAACCGGATTGGGGGTAATTGGCTGCTGAATTTCCTCTCTAGGAATGGGAGCTGCAAATGGAAGAGAGAAGCTTTGGTTAAAGAGAAAACTTGGGTGAGAAAAATGGCTAAATTGCTCACGACTCACTTATATACTAGGCCACGCACGGTCGTGCATTAAGGATGCATGGGCGTGCACAAGGGAAAATGAACTTAATTCATTTCCCACGCATTCGTATGATCGAATCCTTTCGAATGGATTCGTACGAAGGCCACACGACTCTGAAAACTTACCAACTCACCCCTGAACTCTGCTAGACTCCCAATCTCTCTCTGAATCCCATTTCTAACCCCAAAACTCTCCCCTAAGGGCTTTTCGAACCTGGGATGCTACACGCCTCCACATGCTGCCTACTTAATCTGAACTGTTTTCTCCGATCTCCTCTCTTTGGTGTGCGTGAGCACTCACTATTGACTTCATTCCATTCAGAACAAGATGGTGAGTTTTCCCTTATAGCTTCGTCCACGTCTGATCATCGAAAGTTTGTCTCTGACGACCGAAAAAGCTGGTTTTTCCTGGTTTCTTTGTTGTTCCGTCTCAAAAGGTGTCGATCTAACAGCTTTTGGCTTCCTGAAGGATCTCTAGTACCCACCATGCTCTTTCCTTCCGGTCACCAAAGTTGGTATTGCTTTCTATAAGTGCTGTTTGATTATCTTTTCTCTGTCATTGTCTTTCGACTGGTTATTGGTATTCATAATCAAACTCTAAGCTTCAAGAATGGCTGGTAAAAGATCATTTAAATTAGTAATTAATCGTTAAGATATCTCAATAAACCAGTCTGTGACTCTCATTGGGACTGATTATGAAGAATATTTACAGTATCAGGCAAGCAAGTAGTCATCTCAATCTATTATTCCTTCAATCACACAATCTGGTAATTCAACTGTTTGTCTGTCTCAATTCTCCAATCTCGGGCCTTGGGTTCTTGATTCCGATGTTTCTAATCATCTCTCTAGTAATTATAATTTATTGTCTAATTTTTCAAATTTGAACACTCCACATTCAGTCACTTTAGTTGATGGTATAAAAGTCATAGCTAAAGCTGTAAGTAATGCTCATCCCCTCTATTCTTTACCTTTAAAATCTGTTATTTACTTTCCTCATTGTCCATATAATCTCGTGTCTATTAGTCAACTTACACGAACCTTAAATTATTCTGTCACTTTTACTAGTGATTCTGTTTTTATACAGGACCGTGGTTCAGGAAAGACAATTGGCGAAGGAAGTGAGTCATGAGGACTTTACAAACTCTATTTGTCTTCATCTTCTATTGTCTGCACAGTCACTGAATCTCCAAATCTTCTCCACAATCGTTTGAGGCATCCTAGTCTGTCTAAGCTTCAAAAGATGGTCCCTAGTTTATCCGGTTTATCTTCTTTCGAGTGTGAGTCGTGTCAACTTGAAAAACAGTCTCGTCATTCTTTCCCAAGACAGCGTTTCATATTATTTTTAATCCAGTATTTTATGAAAGGACTAAATATATAGAGATTGATTGTCACTTCATTCGAGAAAAAAATCTTATCTGGGTGTATAACTACTAGTCATGTTATCTCCAACGATCAGTTTGCAGACATTCTGACCAAATCACTTAGAGGTCCACGCATTGAATTTATTTGTAACAAACTTGGTGCATATGATTTTTATGCTCCAACTTGAGGGGAAGTGTTGAGAATCAAGTTGAATATGTTAGATTAGGAAAGTTAGGATTGTATAATTTTATTTCCTTATTTTTTCTCTTATTGTACTATATATGTATTGTATTAGTTTATTGAGAAATAATAAGAAATTTCGAAGAGCAACATTTATACCCTTTCTAATTTTGAAGAATAGCCTAGAAAGATAGCTTTAGGGTCAATTTTTTGCCGATTTTGAGGAGAAACATGTACAAACACAAGAAATCCAAAAACTTTGGGTGGAAGAGTGGATGAGTCTAGAGGAAGGATAAGATTGTAAGAATACTTAACAAGGTGTTTTGAAACTCAAAACTTGTGAATGTATTCTTATAATAAGATATGTAGTTGTTAGAATTGCTTCCCCTAAAAAAATTAGGAACGTTTGTGGTGAACATAAGGGCTTTGGCAACCTCTAAAGGATGTCTATTTTTCCACTCAAGTATCCCATTTTGTTGAGAGGTGTAGACACAAGAATTTTGGTGACCTATACCCTCTAATTTCCAAAAATCCCCCAAACTAGAATTGAAATATTCTTTTGCATTATTAGTCCTTAGGATTTGAATTTTTCTATGGGATTGTGTGTGAATCATATTGCTAAAGGTTTTAAATATTTGAATGACTTTAGAGTTTTTTTTCATGAGGAATAACCCTAGAAAGACTTGAGTGATCATCAATGAAAGACAAACAACCTAGCCTCTGAAATATTTTTTATTTTTGTTAGCCTCAAGATGTCACTATGAATCATGGAAAATGATGAGATGACTGATATGAATTGAGGGGATAATTTGTGCGAGAATGTTTAGACAATTGACATATTTCACATTCAAAAGATTTTAAGATTTTATTAAATCGATTAGGAAACATTCTCTTCAAATACATAAAATCAGGATGTCAAAGGTAGCAATGCCAAAGCATAACATTCTTATTTGAATAAATTGAAAAAGACCTTTTTTCCAAAATTTCCTTGAAAGGAAGGACATGGAGGAGGTATAGTCACAAATGCATCTTAGCATTACCAATCGTTTTCTTTGAACTCAACTCTTGAAAAACACATTGTTTAGAAGTAAAATAAGCAACACATTTCCCTTCCTTAGTTAATTTGCTAATTGATAAAATTTTACATTCCAGATTAGGCACCAACAAGACAAGACAAATTTAAGTACTAGATCCTCAAACAAACTAGTCACTTTAGAATGCCTCCAATTGTTCTTTGCTGAATGGATTTGATTTGATGGGGTTTTGGTTCTTAGAAGAAACAATGGTCCCATGACTCCCTTGAGGACAACGAGAAGATGGTTTCCAATCAACTGGTTTTCCATGGAGTTTCCAAACATTTATCCCAAGAATAACCTAGTTTCCTACAATGACCTACTACCCTTAGAATGACCTAAATTCTGGCAGGCAATGATCGCACCAAGGTCCACATTTCCTTTGGTTGTTATCGATGGGAACATTTGTCAGACCTTTCGTGACAAGTGTTGAACTTTCAATGTCAAGTTGGCTTATTTGGGAACCAAGCATGATCTTTTTCCTTCCTTTTTCAGGATGTATACTATTTCTCTGATATTGGGTAATGGTTTAGTTCCCAAAACCTTAAGCAAAAACTTCATCAAGATCACAGTTTAACCACAATAGGAACTTATAGATTCTTTTCTTCTCCAAAATCTTTTTATATTTGGTTGCATACATAAGACAATCCCATTTAGTGGTTTCGAAAGTATCCAATTGTTGCCAATATTGATTTAGTTTGATTAAATATTGGGTGATTGACATTACTCCTTGTCATAGCTTGTAGAGAACCCCTTCTATGTCAAACGTTATTCAGTTTGATAAAGTATTGGGTGATTGACATTTCTCCTTGTCATAGCTCATGGAGAACCCCTTCAATGTCAAACGCTTCAGAAGTGTTACTTGTATCTAAATATGTCTCTCTACTAGCTTTCCAAATTTCTTGTGATCGTCTCATACAATACAAAGTCACTACTAATGTTTTTCGTAGAATTTATCAGCCAAGACATTATCATACTATTTTCGGCCTTCCAATGTTTAAGTTTTAGGTCTCCCACAACTTGCTTAGGAGAGTCACCAATGAGGTAATCTTCCTTTCCCCTACCACGTATAAACATCTTGACTGATTGGGACCATTGAAGGTAGTTCTGCCCATTTATTTTGTGTCTTATAATAAGAAGAATAGGATTCTCTGTGGTTATGTTGTGACTAAGTGTTGTGGTCCGTGGGAGGAAGTTATCTTTGATTCGGAGGATTTGGTATTGAAAGCCGCTTCGTATTTAATCATGGTTTGTTTTTAGGAAAAAATAACCTAACCTATATAGTGATTTGGAGGATGTAAGTCCATCTAGAAATAGAGTCAAGCCAAAGAAAGGCAAAACAGACCTAGTTAGAATAAGTGCAAAAGTAGTAAAAATAGGTCAAGGTCATCCTATGTAGTGAGTCTAGTTAGTATCTCTTTTCTAATACTCTATTTTCTTTAAATTGCTATCCAATTTTATTATTCAAATGAGTCATCAAGGAGATATTTAAGGTTAGATTCCGGCTAACTTATGATCACTACATCCAAAGATAAGGATAAGATTTAAAGTAAAATAATTAGTGTGTAGTGAAAGTAGAGGAAGAATTCCAGTAGTAAAGAGTTCTCAATATAATCAACTTACTTCTAGAGAGGAAAAAGATAAAGTAGTTAGGCCTAAGATCACCATCGGAAGAGCTATTTAAATATGAAGCCTTGAAAAAGTTGAGTTGAGCTTAGAAAAAGTTGTCCCTAATATAGTGTAGATAGGAATTCCAATGATGAAATTTTAAACAAGAGGGAAAAATTGTAACATCTCAAGGTTAAAATGGTCTTCTTAGGCCTTGATTATAGTCAAGAGAGAGATTTTATAACCTAGTATTAGACTTTAGAGAGTTTCAAAGGTAGAATAGTCTTTTTAGAGTAAAATAATTAGAGTGTGTAATGAAAACATAGGAAGAAATCTAGTAGTAAAGAGTTCTCAATATTATCAACTTACCTCTACAGAGGAAAAAGATAAAAGTAGTTAGGCCTAAGATCACCATCGGAAGAGCTGTTTAAATGTGAAGCCTTGAAAAAGTTAAGTTGAGCTTAGAAAAAGTTTTCCCTAGTATAGTGTAGATAGGAATTCCAATGATGGAATTTTAAACAAGAGGGAAAGATTGTAACATCCCAAGGTTAAAATGGTCTTCATAGGCCTTGATCATAGTCAAGAGAGAGATTTTATAACCTAGTATTAGACTTTGGAGAGTTTCAAAGGTAGAATAGTCTTTTTAGAGGGCTTTATATGGCTTGTGTGTGGAGCATGACCGTGAGTCCTTTAGACACATACCTATCCATCTTTTTTCCATAAAACATGACCATATGCCCTAGTGGCACATAACCATAAGTCTCTTTTGAGTTACACAACTACATAAAGTGAGTTTTTCCTTTTCACGAGTTTCAACTAGCTTTTTCCAAGTTTCTTTCCCATTTTCTCTCTAGTTAACATTAACCCTTTCTCGGAGAGAGAAGCTAGCTTCTAGTAGCCAATCTAGTCGAGATTTAGCCAAAGTTAGAGAGATTGAAGCTTTTAGTAGTTCTAGGTAAGTATTTCCTTATCATTTTCTTGTTTTCTTAACATGTATCCTCCTAGATGAGGTTAATCAATGATATAACCATGTTTTTAGCTTAGTAAGCATAATCTTGAGAAAGATGATGTTGAGATAGAGGAAGATTTTTAGTTAAAAGCATGCTTAGAACATTTTTATGTGTGTATGTTTTATGCATTTAGAAGCATGTTTATCTGAGATTAAGAGTTATCAATGATAAAAGTTCATGAAAGAAGCTTGTGGTAGCTTGTAGGTATGTTATATTAAGTTTGGGCATGGTTATGCAAGTTCTAGAGGTAAAAATTATAGAACCAAAGTGTGACACATGCCTATGTATTCGTGTTTCTATACATGGTCACGGTCATATGGTGTATGCACGATTGAGGGTAGTATATTAATGTCTTCAAGCACACGCCTGTGTAAGTGAGGGTCATGGTCATGTGCACTTTCCTAATTATGCATAATTATGTCTTATTGAAGTCACGACCATGTAAGAGCTTTGTTGTAGGCCCATGTATGTAGGGACACGATTGTGTGTGGTACATACTTAATTGTGTGTCCTAAAACACATGCTCATGAAATAAGCTAGAGATCAAAGGGAAGATTTCAAAAACTAGCACGACTTGACACATTACCACACTTATGTCCATGCACTAAGAGAAAATTGTATAATAGTAAAATAAAAGCAAAAAATATAAAAGAAAGAGAAAGAATGAAGAAAAATAAAGAATACTTTTTCATAATCACACTTCAAACTTATACAAGTATAAGAAACTTAACAACAGTCTGGAAATAGTATGGATAAGTATTAAATTTCGATCAGAAATTAGAAATGGAAATAAGAAATAGTGATAGAACGATTATAGAAACATTCAAAATAAAAAGCTAGTAGAAACACAATATAACATAGAATAGTTTACGCAAAACTTATTAATAAGCTTAATAAGTTACAGAACTAGAAGCTTTAATTAGAAACACACAAAACAGAATTATAACAATTGTACAATTGTATAAAATGTAAGCAAAAGAGAGAAATGAGTTTATATGCCTAATTTACATTACATGACATGACATGTCAAAGCAGTGGTTTTAGAAAAATGAATCAAGTGATCTATATGCATTAGTTTTCAACATAAAGCTCAATATCTAGGTTAGATATTAAAGGTGAATATAATATCTATGGGATTTTAACTTTCTAAATACGTTTAAATTGGTTAAATTTCAGCTTACCGGTCTAAGGACTGGTATGGTAGGATATTTCAGCTTACGAGCACTTCGCTGGTCTAATTCAACCCATATAGCCAAGATGTCAAATCCCTATGTTCATCAGTTTGATCAACACAACAAGTATCTTTGAATAATTAGAGATTTTAGAAATAATTTTCATTCAGTTTTTTTAGTGTTTTAGAATCTTCAAATCCGAACAGTATTTCTAATAAATATTTTTAGTAAGCAGGCCTAAGGACAAATACATGTTTTTAGCATACTTCATATCATGATCTAGCATGAATCAGAAAACAAATAGTAAAGGAAGAAACATGTAAAAATAGAAATGAATAAAGAATGAAATTGCACGATATACATCATAAGCATAATTATAAAAGATTTCAGCTAAGACTCAAGAGAACTCGAGAGTACTTTAGATCTCAGAAATTAATTAAGAAAGATAATAGGATAATGAATATCAGAGAGAGAACTTAGAGAACCAAGTTGGTATCAATTTAAGTTCCTTTTTATACCAAGTCATAAATGTACTTATAATGAGGTGTGAAATAAAATATGAGTAGTCAGATAAGTCAGATTAGAAGAAGCTACTAGGCTAGTCAGAAACTTAATTAAGTTCTTCAGTATGATAATGATAAAGTAGAGTAGAGTTTACCCAATAGTAAAGATAAAAGATACTTACTGGGCAATTTCATCACTCATTCCCCTAAGTTTTCTTCTCTTATAGGTGAGTGTTTTAGGAAGCTAAGCTTAGAGCACGAGATAACTAGAGAGTGAGATATGGCTTGAGCGAGTTATTACTTAAGTTTTTCAGTTTTAGATGTATGTATGTACGTATTTAGTTTTCACTAAAAAGCATATTGGCTCACAAGTTGTGTATTGCTCATGCATGGGATGTACAATATCAATATGTTTTCAAATGTTATTATTAATGTATATAGTAAAATATGAGTTTTATTTAGGATACTGTACAATGAGTTTTAGTGTCCTATCATACATTTTATTAATAGCTTCCGTATCCATGGTTTTTGGTTAAGTCAGTAAGAGTGGGACTTCTGCTATATATTAAAGATAATTTCAAATGAAAAAAAAAAATCCCTATATTTTATGGTATACAATAATATATAGCATTTGGCCTTACAAAGCCATCAATAACTTCAGGCAAGCAATTTCTTACCTTTTCTCCTATTTCTTCCCAGCATGAGTTTCTTTGTGATTGGGTTAAAAATAGACTTATAGCATGTTTTAGGGTTAACAAGCATAAGTATGTGATAAAATGTTGAAAGATGGGAGATTTTGGAGGTAGAAGCATATTGTAGGTATGATTGTTTATTTGTATATATAGTGTATGTATAAGTAGGACCCGTCGCCACGCGTACCCCTATTGTTGAATACTGAGGTTCTCTTATTAATAATTTAGAAATACGGGTACGCGTGACAGAAATCCTACGAAAATACTATTGCTGCTACTATACAATTCAACATGAGCGGAAACTGAAATACATACACTGAAATACATAATGAGCCCATAATGGCTTTTTCGCATATACATACTGTTTCTATACACTGTTTTACATCTAAATACCTGAAAATATCTACAATATGACCCATCAAGTCCAAGCTGAAAACTGTACATATTAAAAACTATGGTGTGAGCCCTCTCCCGCTAGCCTCGATCCACTCGCTCCTCGCCAACAACACACACAACTGAAAAGGAAAGAAGAAGGAGGGGGGATGAGTGATAAAGATCACCCAGTAAGCATTCCTTACTTCCCTCAACCCAAGCAAGCAACACACAATATCATACATACTTGGCCTTGGCCCTATTCATACATCTAGTCGCTTATTAGAATCTGAAACTGATTAATCTGATTATCTGAATCTCATTCATTTACTGATCTCATTATTTTCCATGTCATGATGTGTATATCATGTCACGCTAACTGAAATATCTGATGATGCATGCAACTGAATATCTGAATATCTGAATGTACCCGAAGGTACCTGCTGTGCTGATCAGACTGATGAACACAGGGATTCGACATCCTGATCATGTGGGCTGAACAGTCTAGCTACTGGCTAGAAAGCTGAATCTGAAATACTGAACGATCTGACTGGTGTTAGAAGGTTGAATCTAAAATACTGGACAATCTGACTGGTGTCAGAAAGCTGAATCCCACAGATGCCCCCTCGAGTTCACCTATACTCTCACCCGTACATCGAGTTCTGAATACTGAATACTACTAAATTCAGATCCCTTGATCCTCTCTCAAGCTACATGTCATGCTATGGTATATATATGCAGTTTTATTAACTGAATTTCTGATTATCTGATGTTTATCTGGCTTTTAAACTGATTTCCCATGCTTTATTACTGAATTTCTGAAAAACTGCTGCTGCACGGGCATGTGGGCAAGGCACACGGGCGTGCATGGCTAAGGCACACGGGCGTGTGCCTAGACACACGGGGTCGTGCTCTGGTCTCGAATACTACTTGAATTTCTGGACATTTCACTGATAAAGCATGCACACGGCCGTGTCCCTCAAGACACACGGGCATGTGTCTGCGCTTCTGGTCGTGCACACAGCGTGCACACGGGCGTGCTCTTAGAAAATCAAAGGCACACGGTCGTGCCATACAGGCACACGGTCGTGTGTCTTGTTCTTCAACAAGAACACCCGTTTGGAAATGCACAATTCACATGTCAAATCTCATCCAATTTCAAATCAACTTCTAACACACATTCCCAGTACCTCAATAAACACATTTGAAGCATTAAATTCAACATGCATCAAGTATAATTCAATCCACCATGAAAGCTTCTTCTTTCTCTCACTAAAACATACTTAACATGAATGCAAGGTTCAAGGATGGAAATTCATCATCATCTCAACATATTCGCATGCACAAAACTCATCCACATGCAATGGAATCATCCAAGCAACACATTTCATCAAAGCAAGCTGGGAAACTCAAGGAAGAAGTAAGAGAATACTTACCTCTCGCCATTGCCGCAAGAAGCTTTCTATCAAACTATTCTCTTAGCTCTCTAGCTGGATCGGGAGCTATTGCTGGCTGGATTTCCTCTCTAAGGTTGGGAGGAACTGAAACAAAGAAAAACTTGCTGAAATAGAAAGTTGGGTGAGAAATAAAGTGTCAATTCTCTCGGCTCTCTCTTATATATAAGCACTTGCACGGGCGTGCACATAGGAAAATGAGCATTACTCATTTCCCGTTCTTCGCATGATCGAATCCTTTCTAAAGGAATCATACGAATGCCACACAGGCTCTGGAAACTTACTAACTCACCCCTGAATTCATCTAGACTCTCAATCTATTTTTGGATTTTATTTCTAACCCCAAAACTCTTCCCCTAAGGGCTTTTCTAAATTGGGATGCTACAGTATGTATACTTATTTGTATGTGTAGTCAAGGGATTTTAAGCATGTTTGGCTATGATTAATTACTATTTTCTAAAGAATGTATAAAGTAGTATATTTAGTATGTATGTTGAAAGAAGTTAATTAGAGATATGGTTAAGTTTGGGTGGTGTTCTACAAGCTTTAGAGGTAGAGTTATAAAAGCAACTTGTGTCACATGATCGTGTGCTCATGTAGCGCATGACCATGTTGTTATATATTTTATGTTGTCACGATCATGTAAGTGTATGCATTACTAAAGCCAAAGTAGTATTGCCTTAAAGCACATAACCATGTGTCTTATGGTCACAGTCGTATGCGTTTTTCTAATTTTGCATGTCATGTCTTAGGGTCATAACCATGTGTGTGTAATGTTCTTTATGCCCATGCATGTAATGCCATGACCATATGTCCAAAACATCACTGTATGCATTGAAGTGCATGACTGTGTAGCAAGAAAAGAAAACAGAGAAGGAAGAAAAAGAAAAGAAAAGAGAAAAATGAAAGAAAAGGAGAAAAAGACACAGAAACCATGATAAGGGAATGAATAAAATGAAGAATAGAGAATAATAAACTATATATTTTTCAAAATCACTAGACTAAGCCTAGAAAAGAATGAAAAGTAACAAAACCAAAATAAGTGTAACATATCGAGGGTAGAATGGTCATTTTAAGTCATGAATCAAGGTTAAGAGAGAAATTGTATAGTCAAAACCAGATTCAGAAAGAGTTGAAAAGGTAAAATAGTCTTTGTAGAGGCTTTATATGGCCGATGATTAAAGCATGATCATGCATCCCTTAGACACACGCCTGTGCACCTCTTGAGTGTGAAACATGATCGTGTGCCTTAGTGGCACACGATCGTGTGTCTCTCTTGAGTCGTATAACTATATAAAGTAGAGGTTTCATGTTTTCAGTCAATTTTACCCATTTCTCTTCTTCTTCCTTCAATTAACCCTAACCAAATTGAAGATTATGGAGAAGCCAACCAAAATTAACCCTTTTAGCTAGAATTCAGTCAAAGTTAGAGAGATAAGGGCCTTAGTAGCTTCAAGTAAGTGTTTCCTTACCTCTTTCCTGTTTTCATAGTATGTATCTTCTTGGATGAGTCTAGTTAACATGTTTTTATTTTAACAAGCATGATCTTGAGATAGATGATAATGAAATAGAAGAGATTTTGGAGGTAGAAAGCATGCTTAATGTAGCCATGTATGTTTTTATATATATTTTAAGATTTCAAAAACATGTTAAGCTACTTTTAAATGTTATGAGATGATGAACATTAGTTATAGAAACATGTTAGAATAAGTTTCTTTCAAGATTGGTAGAGATTTGGTCAAGTTTGGGGGTGGAGTTTTGTAATCTCTAGAGGCGAAGTTACGAAAGTAGAGTGCGATGCACGATCATGCACTTGTTACACATTCCCATATAATCGTGTTTCTTGCTTCTAGTCTCAATCATATAGTACATGCACGATTGCGGCTAGTGTGGTAATGCCTTTGGACGCACGACCGTGCAAGTAAGGGTCACAATCGTATACGTTTTCCCAATTTTGCATGACTGTGCCTGTAAGGGTCACAACCATGTGTGAGTTAAGTCTGTAAGCGTGTGTATGTAAGGCCATGATCGTGTGTATGGCACACACGACCATGAGTCTTGAAGTGTACGCCTGTACAACAAACTAGAACTTACTTAAAAAATTATAAAAGCTAGCACGACCTTGCACACGACCACACGTACACCCATGCACCTAGTGAAAATAACATATTAAGTAGAAAAGAGCAAAATAGCTAACTAATAAAGTACAGAAAGCAGTAAGTTAAATTATTTTTCTAGAATCACTAGACTCAACTCACATAAGTAGGAGAAACTCAACAACAACCTAGAATCAGTCTAAGTAATAAGTAAATTATGTTTAGAAAACAAAAATAGAAATAATAACAATTATAGAAACATACAGAATATAAAACTAGCAAATATGCAACAGAACAGTTATAGTAACAATTATAAAACCTAATTCATGTTTTCCATCAAAGAATTTTCCAAAATTAAGCATTAGATCTTTATACACAGTACATTTATGATAATATTACATGATTATGTTATGTAATTAAGTGGAGAACATGTTATAATCTCACGTTAGATAGAAATAAGTTAAGTCTTAAACTTGAAGGGACATGTAAACAAGGTACTTGGCCAAAGTCCACTCTTTAGGCTAATTTTTTAAAATCTATCAAATAGCTAATTATCTATTTTGAATTAGGACAAAATTTATTTATAACTAGGTCATTATCTAGTTTGAGTTGGGACACTATTTATCCAGGTTTTCTCATTTATTTTAAATTTTAATAATACATTTATAAAGTCTTAAGTATTAATTTTAATTCTTTACCCTAGAGACGAGATTATCAATGTTGGACGAGTCTTGAATGATGAGGACGCCGCCATGTTCTGTAGAATTGGTAGTGAGCATGGAGTTAAAAGAGGCTATGGTTGCTATTGGAGAGGGCCCTGTGGACTAGATGGGTTCAGGAGTTGCTTCCAGCCGAGTGAATGTCACGCCCCGAAATTTTGATCGAACAACGAATTTTCATCATTTAAGTTTATAAATTATATTTATTCATTTATAATTTATTTTATTAATAAAAACCATTTGGCTTCATTTAAATTAGTAGTTTACTGGTTTAATGAATTACCCATTTCTCTTTTTATACCCTCCCAGACCAAGCCGCCCCCTCCTTTATAAAAAATCAACTCTGCATATCATGTTCACACTACAGCACACAGGGGATTTAGCGGCGTTTTTTTAGCGGCGTTTGTGCAAATGCCGCTAAAAGGTATATTTTAACCGGCGTTTTTTAAAAACGCCACAAAAAAAGGAATAAAACGCCGGTATAAGTATCTGTACCGGCGTTTTAAAAAACGCCGGTAAAGCTCATTATAAAACGCCGCTAAAGGTCATCATAAACCTAGCGCGCGAACTCTTCATCTTCTTTTCCCATTTTCCCTCCCCCCGCTGCAGCCGCTTTTCTCCCACTGTGCCCGCTGTATCCGCCGGTTCCAGGCTTGTTCTCGACGGTTTCCGGCCAGATTGTACTTCATTGGAAGCCGACGTTCTGTCCTTCTTCGCAATAACGACGCTAAGTGGTATGTTTTCGAAAACTTTTATGTTTATATTTGTTTTTTACTATTTATTAAAGTTTTTTAATCGAAATCCAACCGATTTGGAGGGTTGGTTTGGATGTGCTATTGGATTGGAAGTGTATTTAGAATTATTAGGTTTTTTTTGAATGTGATTCCTGCGGCTTTTGTTGTGATTTCGGTTTCAATTGATATGTTACATAGAATCGGTTTCAATTGAAATTTTTAGAGCACTGCAATACTGGTGGATTTGGAACAAAAACAGGCCAAGAACTGAACGTCCCTAAATCAGATTCCGGCACTGGAATTTGACAGAAAGAGAGTGAGCACGAAAAAGCAAATGTATAGTTTTTACAAGTGCCTCTGTGTGCTCACGCTCTTCTGTCAATTTCTATGTTCCAAGAACGAAAGTAAAAGGCAGAAATGAGTTAAGATAATGCTTTCTATAAATATAAAGCACCAACCACACAGAAAAATTTACCCTGAACACATAAATAAAGAAGCAAAAAAAATTCATATGAAAACAGAACGAGTCAGATCTGAGCACACAGAGAGACCCTTTAAGGGAAAGATTTTGATTTTAGGGTGGAGATGGAACCAAGAACAACAAAAATAAGAGAAAATTTTTTAAAAAAAAAAAAGAGAAAAATAACAGAAAATTATAAAAAAAAAAAGAAGAAAAATAACAGAAAAACAATTGAGTGAGTTAATTATCTCATATTTGCCTACTCTGAAATCTAATTTTACGTTCCAGTCTGATACTCTGAAAATGGTGGAAAATGGTGGAAAAAGAGAAATCTAATTTTATGTTCCAGCCTGATACTCTGAAAAAAAAAGAAAAATAACAGAAAAACAATGGAATAGCATAGTACCTAATTTTACGTTCATCTAAAATTGTCCCACCATTTTCATCCCCAACATCAGCAGGAAGCTTTGAAATGGCCACCTCCTCCTCACACTTATTTCGAGGAAAATAAAGAGGAAGCAATCTACAATGGGAATGTACTACTAATATGAGAAAATACATTCAACATAAAAAATATTAAAGTATATCAATTACAAAAATAATAGCAAGTGACACAAGACAAATAAGACATTATGATAATTCATTTGAATAAGGGGAATACTTTGCATCTGGAAAGCAAATAAATTAAATCATAATATGAGTATACCTTTTATATATTTCTGTATCAGATGATGTCGTAGTGCAAAAAACAACAGTAGTAATTTTATCTTTCTGTTTCTCAAGAAACCGCCGAACAGTCCCTGAAGATAGATCAAACAAATGTCAAAGTGAAGATAATGAGATAGCAAAAAAAAAAAAAAAAAAATCACCGATCAGTGCTGGCATTTATCAGCAGTTATTTTGTCACTTGTGAAAAACAATGGCTCCATACTTTTTTTCTTTCTATTATTATTATTTATAATAGAATTAGACAATATAATCTATAAGTTCTGAAAGGAAAAAAACTTTAAACTTTTGCAAATTAGTAATTATAGTCACATATTCTACAATGGCCAAATTTGCAAGCATGAATTTACATTTAAATTGCTCATATAACTTAATACATGATAGGAATTCCCAAATATTCATGATTTGTAACAGCAGCTTCATACAGAAACGAACTTCTGTAAGTATCAAACTTCTCTCGGTAAAATACCAAATAATAACATAGAAATATGAACAGCCATTAATCCTTGACGAGACGTACTGTATAATCCAATTAGTGCCTTAGAATGGCCAGTTTCAATTAAGAGAAAAGCTAATTCCTTACCCTTGCAAATGATCACCTCTCCCCTTGTCTCCATTGTGCTATATCTTCTAATTTGAGTGCGCAGACATGGATGATTAGCTTCTTTGTTTTGTCCATATATTGAATAATATAGTAAACGAGGTATAAAATAGGAATTAATATAATTACATTTCAATTCACTAATCATCAAAGGCAAGTAAATCAAATAATTATTATGTAATTAATAATTTGGTTTTTCATTTAGAAAAAAACCAAATAAGATTGTGAAGTGGTGCTATATAGTGAAATATGGACCTTGAAATGAAGTGCATTAGATATCACCATAAAATCAAAGATGCTAGAGCCCTAAATTCAGCAGCACAGTACAGCAGACTGCGCTGGCATGAAAAACCAAGCATGACCAGGCAGAGTATAAAAAAAAATTAACTAATTACAAGATCTGAATATAGGGACTTACTAGAGAAACATTCTAAAACTGATGACTCCCCAATCTACTATAAAAGCATCTCATTTGACCCAATCAATAACAGTCCCATTATATAACAATAATAGTCTCTTATTCTACCTGCAGGTATTAGAAAAACCAACAGTCTACCCACCTGGCAGGAAGATCATATGCGTTAGTTACTTTAGCCATCCCTGTTCGGCATCCACCCTGTAAAGAAAAAGAAAGTACATCATGTCAATATCACTCCTCGAATCACTATCTTCTGATACTGATTCAACAATTAGACACAATAAAAAGCTTTGAACAACACATGCTTCCTTTCTAATTATGCACTTGCAACCCTGTTTACCAATAATTCATGCTTTTCCAGGCACTTAAACAAGTGGTGCATAGCAATGAAACACAAATCAGCTTCCACAATTTTGAATTTCCCAGTTAAGTAAATATCAACTGCAAGGACATGCAAAATACAATCTATAATGAATTTACATGGACCAAAAACAGGCTATAGATGTACCACATATGTGATTAATCAAATTGAACTTTCTGGACCGTTTTCTGGAGACTCAAGAAGCTTATATAACCACTCCTTATAAAAGAAACTTCCTAGAGATGGTTATGCAAACCCATAGTATAACCATGGAAATTACAAACTCAAATCAGCAGTTTTAATCTGATCCAGCAAGACTCTACACCAATTCTAAATGTATTCAGAAAAAAGTTCATATACAAGTATATATATGAGCTAACTAACACAAGCAAAGAATAAATACTTAGATTCTGGCAAGTATCATTAAACTTGTGTTTTAACACCAAGTAATTATCCACCAATTCAGCCCTCCTATCACACTCAGTACAAATTCAGAAGTGAAAGTCATTCTGAAAACACAAATATACCAAAATTTATGTGGTGACTTATTATAACAATTCACAAATATCCACCAATTCACAAATAAAAGTTCTTTGTCAAACAAAGTTGGGCTACAATTCATTCTATTACATGTGGTGACTTATTATAACAATCATAACAACCTCAATTTAGCTGAGCCAAGCAACTACACTTATCATTATAGTAAGTTGTTTACAATGACAAGTTTTACAAAGTAAACGGAACTTATCATTTGTCTTCTTCGTTGGCTGGTAACTTTACAAAATCACTCAAAAATAAAAACTTCCACAAAAATTTCAGCTCACAAACAAAAAAAGACTAAACTTTTTCCTTAAAATTTCTAGTTTTCACTCACATTCTCAACTTCTTTCCTCACTAACTCAAATTTCTAGTTTTCACTCACATACTCATTGCAACATAGATTTTGAAGGCATTTCAAATTTATAAGGTTTGAGAAGTTTCTAATTATTAAAATTAAATTTAAAATTAAAATAATGATTGATTTGGTGGTTACATTAGGTATAATTTTAACTGTGTTATTCTCTATCAGTACGTTGTTATGGATACTCGCAAGTGTAGGGGCTGGATGAGTTTCCCAACAGTTACCGCAGAATTTTTAGAAGGGTTGAATAGCTTCCTTGATTTTGCATTTCAAGGTAAATTAAGTACTGACAAGGTCCCCTGTCCTTGTCGAAAGTGTGTTAATTACTACTACAAAAATCGGTTAGAATTATATGACCATCTAGTGGTCCATGGATTTATGGTTGGTTATACGACTTGGTATTGTCACGGTGAATCTATGGTCACACAACAGCCAACCCCAGACATCCAAGCACAAAAAGAAATGGGTACAGATAATTCCATAACAGAAATGTTACATGATGTTTTTGGGGTATCAGGACAACTTTTCGATACATGTAATCATGGCAGAGATGCAGTTGAACCCAACATCGATGACACTACGATGGAAGAACAACCAGAACTGTTTGTTAGAGAAAAGGAAGACTTCAGGAAGTTAACAGAAGATGCTAAGGAAGAATTATATCCAGGGTGTGAGAATTTCACTAAACTGTCATTCGTTTTGCATCTCTATAATTTAAAATGTCGTTACGGTTGGTCTAACGATTCGGTTGATGCTTTAATTAAGCTTTTAAAAGATGCTTTTCCAAAGGGTGAGACATTACCAAACTCTTTTCATGAAACAAAAAAGATTATTGAAGCCTTAGGACTTAAATATGTGAAAATTCATGCTTGTCCCAATAACTGTATGCTATTCTGGAAAGAAAAAGCTTCTGATGACTTATGCTCAGTTTGTGGGGCGTCTCGGTGGAGAAATTCTGAGAGTGCTTCATCTAGTGCCATAGGAATTTCTAATATGGTTAAGAAAAAAAAAATCCCGACAAAAGTGTTGCGGTATTTTCCTATCAAGCCGAGACTTCAAAGGTTATTCATGTCCCCAAAAACTTCAAAGTTGATGACTTGGCATGATAAACACCGTACCAAGGATGGAATCATGAGACATCCGGCTGACTCAGAAGCATGGAAAAGCTTTGACTCGATCTACCCTACATTTGGCGAGGAACCCCGTAATGTTAGATTGGGTTTAGCGAGCGATGGTTTCAATCCGTTTGGTAATATGCAAAGCACTTACAGCATATGGCCAGTGTTTTTACTTCCCTACAATTTACCACCATGGTTGTGCATGAAACAACAATTCTGCATGCTCTCATTGTTAATTCCCGGTCCTTCTGGGCCTGGTAATGATATTGATGTTTACATGCAACCTTTGATAGAGGACCTTAAAGACTTATGGGAGACAGGGGTGGAAACGTTTGACGCCTCATCGAATCAAATGTTTCAATTGCATGCAGCAATTATGTGGACCATAAATGATTTTCCTGCTTATGGTAATCTCTCTGGGTGGAACATTCATAGTTGTTTTGCATGTCCTTGCTGTAACACAGAGACAGACTCCAGACGTCTGAAGAATGGTAAAAAGTTTTGTTTCATGGGCCATCGTCGGTTTTTGGATATCACTCATAAGTCTCGCTTTGATGCAAAATCATTTGACGGGACAATCGAGTTAAGATCTGCTCCAGTTCTACCGTCTGGGTTTACAATCTTGGATCAATTGAAGAATATCAAGTTCATGTACGGAAAGATGCATAAAGAAGTTACAGGAGTCAAGCCAAAAACTTGGAAAAAAAAAAGTATTTTCTTCCACTTACCTTACTGGCAATCGCATTTAATAAGACATAACCTTGATGTGATGCACATTGAGAAAAATGTTTGTGACAATGTGGTAAATACAATTCTCAATATTGATAAAAAGTCAAAGGATAACATTCATGCTCGTCGGGACTTGCAAGAGATGAACATAAGGAAAGAGTTATGGCCTCAACAGCGGGATTCAGGAAAAACCTATTTACCTCCGGCCTGTTATACGATGGCGGCACATGAGAGGAAAGTTTTTTATGGAGTGTTGGAACAAGTTAAGTTCCCGGATGGTTTTGCCTCCAACATTTCACGATGTATTCGTAAGCAACACAAATTATCTGGTTTAAAAACTCATGATTGTCACGTATTAATGCAACAACTTCTTCCACTTGCATTACGAGGTGCATTGCCTACAAAAGTAAGTTCTATTCTGACTGAACTATCAAACTTCTTTCGGTCTTTGTGTGCTAAGTCACTTCGAATCCGTGATCTTGAGCAACTTGAAAGAAAGATTGTGCTCACACTCTGCAATATGGAAAAAATTTTCCCCCCTGCATTTTTCACAATTATGGTGCATTTGGTTGTTCATCTGGCTACAGAAGCGAAACTTGCCGGGCCAGTGCAGTACCGCTGGATGTATCCAATCGAAAGGTAAATGTTATAAATAAATATACTTCATGCTCTCATTTTTGAAAGTAAGCTCACACTCTGTCATTCATCAGGTTATTAGGCACTTTAAAATCAACTGTCCGGAATAAAGCTCATCCAGAGGGTTCGATTGCTGAAGCGTTTCTTGCTTCAGAGTGTTTGGCATTTTGTGCCCAATATCTAGATGACAAATCATCGCAGGGCCAAAAAGACACAACTAATGCACCTGGGTCCAAGTCAATCCTATTTCCCCAGGTTGGGCAACCATCTGGAAGTGTTCAAGGTTTCATGATGGATGAAAATATGTGGGTTCAGGCACAACGTTATGTTCTTTTCAATTGTGATTCAGATATAGTCCGGAGGTGTCGAGAGTAAGTCATCTTTGACGATGAACATATCCATGAATATATCGACATCAAATTGTGATGATATTGTACTCATTTGTCCCTCAATTACAGAGAACATGTTAGCGTTATCAAAAGACAGCATCGCCGACGACGACTAACTCAACATGAGATTGACCGGTTACATAGCGAATCCTTTCATGAATGGTTCAACGTAAAGGTAAATGAAGTTTATCCTTTTTGATATAAACCTCTTTATATATGTGTATATTAGTGGACATTAACAAATAACTACTTATGTTACTTTTAGGCAAAAAATCTGGACATTGACGACGATGAGCATCTCATTACTGAAATCAAAGCCCTTGCGCATGGTCCAAACTATATTGCAAAGAGGTTCAAATGTTTTGATTTGTATAACGGGTATAGATTTCGAACGAAAGAATATGAGAAAGACATGTGTACACAAAATTGTGGAGTTATGGTGGTAGCCAAAACCCAAAGTTATGCTAGTAGTAGCGACTCAAGGCCTGTGTTAGGCGATGTGACTTACTATGGTGCATTAACTGATATTATTGAACTCAACTATTACGATGTTTTTAAGATTGTACTATTTAGATGTGATTGGGTTGATGTTACCCATGGTAGAGGGATAACACAGGATGCACAAGGATTTACACTAATAAGTTTTGCTCACCTAATTCACACTGGTGATCATATACTTGATGAACCTTTTGTGTTTGCATCTCAGGCTCAACAAGTTATCTTTGTCCAAGATCGAAGAGATGACCAATGGGTTGTTCCTTTGCCCATAAGGCCTAGAGATATCTTTGATTTAGGAGATGTTGCATCTGATGGGGGTAACATTGAGGTGAATATCCCTGAGGAGGAGGGGAATATTCTCCATTTAGCAAATCAGATCGAGACAGAGAATGATGATTTTGAGTTGGTTAGGAGTGATATAGATGGCATTTTCATTGATATGCTTACTGAGCAACAGTTATATGATGACGATGACAATGTTGGTTAAGGTTAACTCAAATGTTATCTTTTTTGTTATATTGATTTCTTTATCTACATGAGACAACCTTTTACATGCGTTTTTTTGTTTTTCATAATTATTTACATATGATACTATAAATAACGAGAATTTTTTTTTGCAGATTACAGCTAAAAAATACCAAGGAAAAGAGATATACGAACGGTCCTCGAGGGGCAATCCTCACAAAGCATTGACCCACAAGTTCAACAACAAGACAACACCCCAACCACAGTTGGTATAAGACAACATGCAGTTAACAGTTATGACATTTTGTATTCTGCATTATATTGACTGATATGTTATTTTCCTTCATATGTGTTACAGGTCAGGACTCAGAATCAAGACGAAGGGGACCAACTTTGATGTCGGATGTTTGGAACATGCCTCCGGGTGAGAAGGTAACGGTGCAGTTTAACGATATGCACCAAGGAGTAGGACCCGAAGCTCGTACTTTGGCTAGTTTTTTGGGGACTTTAACAAGGAATTGTCAACTGCTCCTGTTAAATATACAGGATTGGAGGCGAATTCCGGCATCAGAGAAAGAAAGACTGCTTGGATTGGTTAAGGTAAGATTGCATTATTGTCTACACATACTATTGTATTATTTCTTGCGGGTCTAATTCCACGAATTAATACTGTAAACTTTTTTTCAGGCAAGGTTTTCATACCCTCCAGAAAGAGACAAATGGGTGTTACAGTCTCTGGGTAAGAAATAGAAAGATTATAAGTATGACCTGAAAGCAGAGTACTACGAACGTTATCCCAACATTGATGACCTTGTCAACAATAAACCAGATCGAATTTCACGAGACCAGTGGATGGCTCTCGTAACACAGTGGCATTCAGAGCAGGGCCGGGTAATATAATTTTTGCTTTTTCTTGTATAGTTACGTAATTATGAATTGTATATTTTTATTAAACATTTTCTTGGTTTCAGAGACGTAGCGGAACAAATAGAAGGACTCGTTCTGCTCAAACAATGCCACATACTGGAGGAACAAAGAGTATAGTGCGATTAATGAATGAGATGGTTAGTTTTTTTGCCCATATTGTTAACCATATGATTAGGTCTTGTTGTAATTGTATCTTTCTACATCCGAGGAACAGACATCAAGTGGTGAACAGCCGTCTCGAGCCAAAGTGTTTATAGCCACCCATCGGACTCGTAAAGATGGGAGACCTATTGATCAAGACTCTGAACATGCAATCGTAAGTCTAATTTTTATTACTTTATTTGTGGTTGTGATAAATTTCATGTAATAAGACATTGTTTTTTATATTGGGTTTAGGAACTCCTCCAAGAGAAGATAAATGAGATACAAAGTTCTATCCAAGAGTCAAATGCAAGTCTTCCAGAGATGGAAGATAATGCATTTGCTCAAGTGATGGGACCAGAACGACATGGTCGAGTGCGTGGATTAGGATTAGGTCCAACGCCTAGTATGTACAGGCCATCGGCATCGGCATCGACATCGGCATCAGCATCTCACCACTCAGGCGGCCCTCCAAGTGTGCATAATGAGGCGGACGACAGAATAAGAGTCTTGGAAGACCAAGTGAGAACACTGCAAGAAGCACTTGGTAGTAGGATGAACACATTTGAATCCCAGTTGTCCATGATTTGCACATCATTGGGCTTGCGATCAGGGCAAAATGACGAGCCACCTAGTGGAGAGGTAATGTTTACAGGATATGTTTAGATAACACATTTTTTTAAATCAAGTAATTATATGAAAATTATTAACCATGTGGATTGTTCATTTCTGTGTCGTAGGTACCTCATTCATCAAGTAACCAGCACTCTCCAGATGATGACCAGTAAGTTTGTATTTGCGATTTGATAAATTGTTTTCTATGTTCGAGAAATACGTATTAGTGAAATCCAACCGATTGGAGGGCTGGTTTGTATGTGGATATGAAGTGTTGAAATTATTTGATGTTTGTTTTATTTGTTGTTGGTGTTAATTGAGAGTACTTTACTGGATACTCACCATGAGAATAAAGATGAAAGACAACTTCATGTCTAGAATAGGCAATTTGAATTAAAGAAAGAAAGTTGTGTTATGATTCATCACCTATAATAATTCATTCATTCAAACACAAGAATAAATCATGTAATTTGAATTTAGAGACTTCTTTCTTTATAATGTTTAATAGGGTGGAGATGGAAGATGAAACTTCTCATTTATTATTACTGGATAGTTATGGTGGACTTCCACTTACAAAACATTTCTAGAAATGCAACCACTCATGAAAACATTTCTAGAAATCCATGTGTCATTGTCATTTTGCATCTCTCATAATTATTTGTTAATGATTGTGTTTATTTGTCAATAATTTATTCTTGTGTTTGCATTTGTGTTATGCGTAAAGCTAAATCTTATATCTTGTGGTTGAGACCATATGTAGGTACTATGTTGGATCTAGATAATGCATAAATAAAGATAGAATTTTTCATTCTGTTTTTGATATAAGAATATTTTATACTTATATTTATATATTGTTGATACATCTATTTGCATGCAAGAAGACTATTAACCGATTAATTCGTACAGTTTTGTGTTTTATTTTATGTTATGTGATCATTAATGGACATTGTCTGTTATTATTGTATTTCGTTCTTTTAAAATCTTTTAACTTTTTTCGCAGGGCATAATGTAAAGAGTTTTGGGTTGCTAAAAGCTTCATAACAATTTTCAAATTGTGTATGTAAACAATAGTAGTATTAACAATTGAATTCATGTATTTCAATAATTCCAATAATACTTTTTATTTAATATTTTATTAATGATGTTACAGGTATTTTTTGTATGTATTTTTAAACGATATTGGTTTACGTATATTGTTATCAATTTATTTATCGTATTCTGCATTATATTCATTATAAACAGGAAATTTAATCAATAAGCAGGGAAAAAAATTCATGAAACAGGTAAAATTGTGTCAAAAAAGTGTCTAACAAACGTCCCTAAAACTAAAAAACGCCGGAAAAAACCCTGCAAAAAACGCCGCAAAAAAATTCCAAACGGCTGCATAAAAATTCCGCGAAAAAAAAAAGGCCGCTAAAACAAAAAACGCCGCTATAAATATATGCAAAACGCCGCTATAAATGCCGAATAAAACGCCGTTATAAGGACCAAACGCCGCAAAAAAAATTATAAAATGCCGCACAATCTGGCGCGAAAAAAATTTAAAACGCCGCTAACAAGGAAAAAAACGCCGCTATAGGGTTGCTATCCGACAGCATTTTGCGCGCCAAAAAACGCGGGAAATAAATTGGCGGGCGTGGAAGTTTTTACCGGCGTTTATAAAACGCCGGTAAAACCCTTGAATAAAACGCCGGTACAGGTGTGACCCTTTTACCGGCGTTTTATGTCGGCTTTACCGGCGTTTTATTAAAACGCCGGTAAAACCTTTACCGACGGGACATGTACCGGCGTTTGTACAAACGCCGGTAAGAATGTTACCGGCGTTTATAAACGCCGGTATAGGTCCTTAAAAACGCCGGTAAAAGCCGGCCCTGCTGTAGTGTATTAATAGAACCACCATGAAAATCCATCAAAATGATAGAATTTAATGTGGCATTGGATTTTTCTAGTCTCGTTCATCCTTTTAAAGCGAGTAGGGTAACAAGTTCAACTTTGATGTCAATTTTAGAGACAAATAGAGATACTACAAAATCATATTCAAGCCATCGACCATTTAAGATGCAGTTTATATGCTCTTCATCACTTATTTCATGCCCTTTAAACACTAAAGTATCAACAAAGTTCTTCATCTTAATAACATATTCATTTATACTTAGATTTTCATTTTTAGTCGTATGTAACAGGTTCCTGAAATGTAGGATTTGTGTATTAGAGGCACTAATAAATTTCTTCTCCAACACACACCAAAATGACTACATCTACATTACAAAAAATTAGGAAATTTTTCTTTAACAATAGAATCTAGTAGCTAGCTAGCAAGCATCTTATATATTTTCTTTTGTATAGCATATTTTGGTTGACCTTTTTAACAACAAAAGTTTTTGAGAATATTTTTTTACCAAACTTTTATGAAAGGATATTGTTAAGGCACCAAACCAAGTAGATGATCCTCCATATCATGTGCTCTAATAGTGAAATGTGCTTATGACATCCAAAACTAAAGATTGACTCTTGTGAGTTTCAATGAAATAGCTTGCAAACTCGATAAAGTGATAGAAGAGGTTGTGTGTTTATTAGGGTTTATCAAAATCGTTGAGTTGTCAACAATTCTCTCAATTGTTGAAGATGATAATAAAGGTTGAGAAGGATTACTAGCCATTTTTGACATGTGTTGGATTGGCTCTAATACCATGAGAGTTTAGAAATCAAGATCAAGAGCTAGTTTAAGGTTTGGACAAGAAAAATAGGAAAATCGACTTTCATAAATTTTTTTTCCTTAAAATATAGAATGCAAGATACAAGTGCAATGAGTTATTGAGCCTTGATATACCTAACATAAAGATCTTAACTCCGTTAGTATTTTAATAGACTTTGATACAACATAACAAAACTTGACACACATCCTAGCAATAATAATGATGACTGTTAGTTTTTTTTTTTTTTTGGATGATTTCTTATGTTATGGTAAGGGGTAGATGTTGTGGTGATGATAATGGGTGTAGGTTGTTAAGAATGAAGCTATAGAGAAGTTGTTGGGATGCAAATCTTTATGCTTTAATGTTGCATTTTACTTGTGAATAAAAAGGGTTGGACAGAGTTATTTTACTTACCAAAAAAAGAGGTAGACAGGTAAGAGAAGATTTTTTTTTTCTCTCACTCTCTCTTGATTCTAAATATTTTGAGTTCCTTATTGCATATCTAACGGTGAGATATACATTTATTGATCAATGGTGAGTGCTTTATATTATTGTCATTTTCAACTTTTAGATTTAAGGGTGGCTGCGTATTTTCAGATTGTAGAGAGCTGGCATGTAATAGATAGATGTAACTAGAGATATTTTTGTATCATTCACTTGAATAAGTTGTTAAATGAAAATATTTGAGGTAATTTCTCATTTTCTCTCCATGATTGCACATGAGATTCTGATAGTTTTTATTTCTAGTAGTTCTTGTTTCTGGTAGTGTTTTTTATTCTTGTTATTGTTAAACTTCATTTCACATTTATTTCCTAAATTTTGCGCATACACCCTTGAAGTTCCAACTGAAATATCCTAATTTCAATTATTGTACCTACACCCTAATCATATTTTATCCGTGCACGCTTGAAAATTCATTATTGCCATCAAAATCATGAATTGTTGCTTATATTTCTAGCAATACAATAATCTATCCAATTGAAATGAAAAAACAAACCAGTAATAATTCTTTACCTCGATTTAATGATCTTTCTTTCTTACATTTGTGCTTTTATCTTAAGACTTTAGATATGGGACTCTCTGACTTGGTAGATGATTGCAGTTAGGGTTGAGGGTTTTTAATTTTCTTTTACGGTTTTTGAAATGAGGTTAGGAATGACGGTAAAAATGGTATTTAATTAAATTGTTTGGCCATAAAAATTTAGTCCTTAAAGTGTTGGTAATTTCTATAGCCTATTAAAATATAGTCATTTTATTAAAAACCCTGTAATAATTAACAAAAATAAAATATGTTTAGAAATTAAATTATTATCTTATTTAATTAGTTTGACTTGATTGTTTCAATTCATTTGGTTGGCCATGGCTTTGAGATGCGCGTTGAAATTGTGTTTAATTTCTAGATTGAGTTTTACTTCGGCTGTTCTATGTGGGTTGTATGTTGTTTAGTGCTGTCTTTGTTTCTTGACGTGTGAATTTGAGACGGATGGGGATTCGTGATGCCGTTGGATTACACTGGCGATTCGCAGTGAGAGCCGGTCTTTGGTGTCTGGCGTCCACGCATGGGTGGTGAGAGTTGGGTTTGGGTTATCGGCACGGTGGTAAGGACATTAAGGTTAATGGTAGAGGGTTTCGTGCATTACACATATGCTGATAAAACGTGCCACAGGGGATAAAGACAGAAGGATATTATTATTATTTAGTCGTTGACCGATTTAAGGGTAGAATAATAAAACTAAAATTTGTCCTTGACGCAAATTAAAAAATGGGAGACTAGTAGTAACGGATCATTTCTCAGGTTTAGAGAAATGGTAAGCAGATGACACTGTAGCAACGTTATCTCCTACAAGTTTCCTCTTCCACGGAACCATTCTTTGCGCGTGTAGACATTACCATTGAGCCAACCAGTTTTCTAAATCCAAAAAACTATGGGAGAAAGAATGATTCCCAGGATTTGTCTACAAGATTAAACGGTTAGTTTTATTGAACTCGTCCAGAATAATAAAAAATTACTTAATTGAACAATCTCTCCTGTACAATATATATATATACGAAGTCAAAGTCAAATTAACACAATTATTTTGTTTATTGAATAATTCAGGACGGTTATAAATAATTCGAAACTACAATAATGAGTTCTGCTTCATCATCAAAAGGCATCAGATAATTACTAGAAACTATCGTGAAGTAGGAAGAACGTGTAGTTTCTTAATTTATTTAAATTTATTTTATGTTCGCTTGTTTTTCCAACAAATAAATAAAAAAATTCAGAATTATGTGCAGTTGGGCCTCAGGTAATATCTGATAAATGAGAGTCGATTTTTGTTCTTGTTATCTTTATTATAATTCCCATTTACCCCGTTAAAAAATAAAATAATTACATTTGAAATTTTCAATACCTGTATACCTATACAATTCGGTACCGGGTACCACCTTTACTACATTATGCATTTAATATTTTTGGTACGTCGTCTAAAGTATACTTCAATTAAATGACATCAATGAACGTTAAAATACAAAATTTTACAATTTTTTTTAACCTGACAAATTGTTATTTTCTATTTCTTGTTGTGAAGGATATTATTTGTGATCGAAAAGAAAATTTATTGGTGGTGTAATTTTGTGTGTATGAGAACGTGATGAAATGCTAAAATGGAAACAGCTCGAAGAAGAGAAAGTGGCTCTGGTGTTTCGCTGCAGTATGATTCTCAGTGGGAAATAATCAAAATAGTTGTTGTTTGTTCTTATGCTCTTAGTTTTCAGATGTAATCAAACGGTTGATGTAAATCTTGCATAATTGGATTGTTCATTTTCTAGTCTAGCACTTTCATCGGTTAGTATATAAGCCCTGATCTTGAGTTGAATAAATTCATTGAGGTATTTTTCAGAAATTAAGCGCGTCATATTTGCTCTCAAATCCAATTCCCATTTTCACTTGTTCAATGTTTATACATGAAAATGAATCATTTATAGATGTATTTATCATTTACGTGTAATTTTGAAATTACAACTACTTTAGATTTTAATATGATAGATCTATCTCTTGACCAGTAATGAGTAGTTACAAAATATTTTAATAATTTAATTTATCAACTCTTGTGTTAGTTGACCACGAATGTGTCTTCTTGTGCCACTGTTCACATAGTATAAATAGCTTGATAGGTGCAGCAGAAAATGTCAGAAAAGAGAGTTGATTTGCAATCTGGGAACACAGAATCAAGAGAAGAATGAATACAAAAGTTATACTTTTCATTTTAGGGTTCTTTTTTCTGGATGGGCTGCTCCAGTGCATGGCTCTAAGGAAAGATTATACTTTCGTTGTAAGTGCCACTAAATTTTCTTCATTAAGATTTTATGATGCCTTTAAACCTGATTTTGTACTTGCCTTCATTTCAGCTTAAGGAAAAGAAATTTACAAGGCTGTGTAGCACGAAAAGCATGTTGACTGTAAATGGCGAATTCCCAGGGCCAACCATAAAGGCTCGTAAGGGCGATACCATTTTTGTTAACGTCCAAAATCAAGGAAACTATGGTGTCACAATTCACTGGTGATGACTCCTCTGAAAATCTCGTTTTAAATCAGCATATGGACAATCAAAACCTTGAAACGAATCTGAAGAATTTTGTTTTAAATTCTGCAGGCATGGAGTGAATCAACCAAGGAATCCATGGTCAGATGGTCCTGAAAATGTAACACAATGTCCAATTAAACCAGGAGCCAACTTCACTTATGAGATTGTATTCTCCACTGAAGAGGGAACACTCTGGTGGCATGCGCACAGTGACTGGACTCGAGTTTCAGTTCATGGGGCAATTATTATTTTACCAGCTGCTGGAAAAAGTTATCCATTTCCTAAGCCTTATAAACAGGAAACCATCATACTTGGTAACAATATGAATGTATTAAACGAGGATAACGTAATTGCTGGAGATATGGTAACCATTCTCAGTTACTAACATAATTTTTTAATTTGGTTTCAATGACAGGATCCTGGTACAAGCTAGACGTGCCGAAAATGCTCACCAACGTCCTGAAAGGTGTACTTCCAAATGTTTCAGATGCTTATACCATCAACGGTCAACCCGGGGACTTGTACAATTGCTCCAGTGGTAAATATTGGATGAAAATATTTCACGTTAATTTTTAATATAAGATCTCATATATTTAATTTACTAACTAGTATCTTCATTTTATACTGCAGATTCAACACATCGCCTGAAAGTTAAATTTGGCAAGACTTATCTTCTTCGAATAATCGGCGCTGGGATGAATGAAGAAAACTTTTTTGGAATTGCGAACCACAGCCTCACAGTTGTTGGGCAGGATGGAGCATATATAAAACCTATAACAACCGACTACATTTTGATAGCTCCTGGACAAACAATGGATGTTTTGTTCACAGCAAACCAAAATCTTAGCCACTATTACATGGCTGCTAGTCCATACTATGATGGTACTGCCGCTTTCGACAACACCACCACCACAGCGATCGTTGAGTACTATGATTGCAAATACACTCCTCCTCCTACTCCTTTCTTCCCAAACCTTCCTTTTTACAACGATATAAATGCTGCAATAAACTTTACTAGACGCGTAAGGAGCTTAGCAACAGATGCATATCCGGCCAATGTTCCCAAAAATATCACAACACAATTGTATATGACAATTGCTGTAAATCGTGTTTTGTGCCCCAACAACTCGTGTCTTACCCCAACTGGTAATGGGCCACTTGCTAATAAGGAAGCTGCAAGCTTAAACAATGTCAGTTTTGCGACTCCTCAAGTTAGTATACTTGAGGCATACTACAGGTATAGTAATTTTTTTCGTTGTTTTCTTATTTGATATTCTCTGGCCCCGTATATTTTGACTCATTATTATCAAATATTTCGAAATGCAGGGGGTTGAGCAACGTTTTCCTTGGAGATTTCCCAAGTCAGCCGCCCAATTTTTTTAACTATACTGGTGATGTTTCGGATGTGTCTATATTCGCCGCCAGCGGGACGACGGCGAGGTTTATAAATTATGGTGAAGCAGTTGAAATTGTGTTCCAAGGAACTAATCTGCAGGTCCCAGAAACCCATCCTATGCATTTACATGGTCACAGCTTCTTTGTAGTGGGATCAGGTTTTGGGAATTTCAACAATGAGACGGATCCTTTATCTTATAATTTGATTGACCCACCAGAACTCAACACTGTGAACGTTCCAAGGAACGGATGGACTGCCGTTCGATTTTTTGCGAACAATCCTGGTAACTCTCCGTGTATTTGGTGGCACGTCTATTAACTGTACATATCACGTTGGTTAGATAATATAAAATAAAATATACTAAAATAAAATTTTGTCACATCAATTAGGTCATATATAGAGTGGAATATTATAGGAGTTGAATTATTCTAAGGAAAACTCAGTCTAATATTTGAATTGTTAAAAATATTGTTGTTTCTTTCTTCCAGTACATTCAGGAAAACATTTAGTTGCAAATCAAGATAATGGTTTGTCTTAAACTCTATTTTATTTTATGTTAATTTATTCTAACTTGAATGATTTTTAACTTTTCACAGGAGTGTGGTTTATGCATTGTCATTTGGAAAGGCATGCTACCTGGGGAATGGATACAGTTCTCATTGTAAGGAATGGCCAATACGATGATCAGAAAATACAGTCACCGCCTGCCAACATGCCATCTTGTTCTTAAGCCATTTGTATACTTAGAATGCATAATTTTTTGATCTCATTCATGTTGTAATTCTTGGAAATCCTTGATTTATTGTTTGAAGATTTAAATAATCAAAGTGATATGTGAAAGGCTGCTTGGCAGCACAATGTTCGGCTGGACATGTTACACCCTTGGCATGGACACCACTAGGCATTGGATTATTATACATATTATGATGAGATTATAAGATTTAAATTTATATGAACTAAATAAATAACAATTAATCCTATTCATAAGATTCATGCATAGATTATAAAATATTGAGTTAATATATTAATTTAAAGTGTATAGGAGTACCTAAAACTCTATATAATCTGAATTTATAGCAATACTGAAAACACCTGTAATGAAGTGACTAGTATTATGCCCTTTAAATTTCCTTATATGACAGATTTTAATAGGTAAAAGTATATCAATTAGATTTAAGAGAAGGGACTTAGCTAATATATATAATAAGTTAATGAATCCTCTCATCAAAGATCTAATAAACTTGAACATTTACACTAATACTGTCTATCTATATTATTACTTTTTAGTATATTGAGTTTAACTTTATTGATTAATTAAACTCATCTATAAATTGACATTGAACTATTTAATTACCCAGTTTTAT
The DNA here is from genome assembly GCA_026122585.1 of Anacardium occidentale. Lineage (NCBI taxonomy): Eukaryota > Viridiplantae > Streptophyta > Magnoliopsida > Sapindales > Anacardiaceae > Anacardium > Anacardium occidentale. The sequence continues at coordinate 240,823 of JAJEJH010000324.1, read as the reverse complement.
TAAATCAAAATTATAATTAATATTAGCCCACATAAAAAAAATTTTCAACGTTCTTCTACTTGGGCGACAGTAATTATTTTTATTTATTTATTTTATCATTAAGAAAACAAAAACAACTTTTGAGTCTAAGGTAACTAACATTTTAAGTTTAAAGTGGCCACCATTTTAAGAAAACAAAATGGTCTAAAGATGAAATTACACTATAATTAACAATTCAATTAATATGATCATCAATAACGAACCATGATATTATTTATATCTTTTATCGACACAAGATTGTCCATAATCACAATTATTAATAAATCATATGAACACGGATTAGATTTGGGAATATGGTAAGAATAACACTCAATCATGTGATCCCAAATCATGTCAGTCTATGATTTCTCTTTAACTTGTATGTTTCAAAGAAAACAAAAGAAATCTCTTTGCTTTTATTAAAGCTCATATGTTTGAACTTTATTCACGATGTTATACAACATACACATATAATTGTCATATTCTAAAGAAATTGTATTCTTAAGACATATGTTGTACCATAACCATACATATGCATATATATATCCATATAAACAAGTAAATAAAATCATATGATCATTATAAAAATATATCAATTTAATGATTAATGAAAAATTGTCATTAAGATAACAAGTTATAAAACTCTCACTAATCTCAAATATCAAGAGACCCCAACCATCTTATGTATTCAACATGACTTTATGGGTTACAGATCTTATTCGTTTGTTTAGGAATTTACTTATATCAACTTTACATTTATGTATTCTCCTTTAATGTCTATATTCTTTATGAGGTTCTTGACTATAAGATATTTTATTTCAACCAATTTTAGTGTATTAATGGTATTTTATTTAATTGCACTGATATCATAATAACTAAGGTCAATGTCAAGTAGTTTGAAATATAATCCAACAACCATAAAACTTGAGAAACACTGTCATTGCAAACTATCAATTTAATTGTCAAATCTTAAAGATATTTTTGATGACTAATACCTTTCCAGAAAATGGCTCTTTTACCAAGTATAATAATATATCCAAAAATATATTTTCATCATCTTTGCACCTACCGAATTATATTTTATCTTTTGTAGATATCTCATTACTTCTTAAAATCCCAACCTAATAATCAAAACTTGGGTTTAAGGGGTATCCATTTAGAATTTCAAATGCAAAAGTTATACATTAGGCTACTACGTAATTGTGCATTTATCAAGTTTCCAATAAGGCTATCATAAGGGAGGTAAGGGACATTTGATATGAATTCCCTTTCAATCTTATTCTTTAGTCAATATTTGACACTTAACTTATCTTATTTCACAACAAACCTATTATTGTTTTGCAATTCTGCATGTTGAGCCTTTGAATAATATATTCCACACATGCATTTTCAGATAAGTAAACAAGTTCACAAGTTCGATCATAATAGATCTTAATACCAAGAACAAATGATGTATCTTTAAGATCCTTCACATAAAAAATCTTGGATAGAACTGACTTGATCTTAAGAAATAAATCCATATGATTGTTATTATCATAGAGAATCGTATCATACGAACAAATATGCTCTCACTGATCTTCATATACTTTATATCAATCCAACATATTCTCTAAGAAGGCCTATTAATTACACTTTATTAAATCATAGATAAACTTCATGAGTTTGCATACCAAAAGCTCCTTTCCATATGTCTTAGGTAAAGTTAATTGCACCATATGGGTTTCTTACTAATGTAAGATCAATCATTAATTCTTAAGTGAAAACAAACTTTATATTGATATGAGATTCCATGGACTTAGTAACCTTATTAATTCCCACTGTTAATTCCGTCATAACACTATCATACTTGATAGACAAAGGGAACTTGAACAAATCAACTTCACATTTCTTTCATGGTAAAAGGATATCATTCTCTATAGTGCCTAGCTATATGTTTTAGAATGCTCCAACGATCATATTATGTCATCTTGACTATTTTACCCTTAAAAAATATTAAATTATACTTGTTTCACCTAATGAAAACTTTATGCACTTTATTGTGATCTTGATTCTTATAATCATACATTTAGGGTTATGATTGAGTTTTCAACTATGTAATTTTATTCGGAGTCCTAGAATCTTAAAACTTTGGTAAAATCCTGATTAATTTCAATATTAAAAACTTTAATTCCATATAATTTCTAAACTTAAATATAGACTTCGTATTATTTTGCCTTCATCTAGTTACCAACCTTATGTTTTAAAGAACATTAATACTTATTTGAGCTATAAGACCAATATTTCTTATCGTTGCTCTTTCCTTCATTGTTGGGGATAGATTGAGCAACCAAAATTGCTATAAGGACCTCTTTTATTTAGCAAATGTCTAGGAATCAAGTACTTTATCAATATAACTCAAACAACGTTCAATTTGATTTGGCTAAAATATGATGAAAGTCTTGTAGTTTTGTAACTTAGACTAGATATTCATTTCGTTTGACTCATTTTGAAATGTCATTCTTTATCCAAGCAACTTCAACTTTTCAGATGTCCTTATACTTTTGACCAAGCTTAGTGATAAAATATTTAGCAATTATTATTTAAGGTAAACCTCTAATGAGATAATTAACAATGAATCTCTTTATAGCAAACAACATTAACCTAATGGATTTCTCCCTCATTATAAAAATCCTCTTATTCAATTAATCCTTTAACTTTGGGCTTAGTTGATTTATTAACTTATTAGGCAAATCCATAAACTGAATTAGCAGTGGAAATTCAATATCTTATGTACAAAACCATTCAAAACCTCAATTGTGGCATCATTAGTATTGTTCATAACAATAAAGTCTATTAATATAATGCAACAACATAATATCATTAGCAATAAATAAATAGCTTCAAAACGTTATAAGCTATTATATACTAGGGTTCTTGGCACATCTTCATAACTTTTCCTTTCGGTAGAAAACATGACATACAACTAGGACCTTAAAAAATAAGGTTACAAATAATGGGAACACATAACTTTTGAGAAGTCTATCTCTTTTGGGTAGATAAACTCCTAGGTTACAACTTTGTTTCTTGAAAATGGAAAAGACACATGTGAATTGAAACTTCGCAACCACCTTTGGATGAATTGAAATTCTCATGACCAATGTAATTTTACAATCACCTTATGCAACAATCAATTCAACACACACGATAATTGCCTTTGTGCAGGAAATTATATGCATCAAAATTGAAGAATGTCTCTTCCATTCAACATAGAGATTTTTGTAAATTTTGATTAATGCACTACTTTGACGATTAAACATTCAAGCAGCTTTCTTCAATTTCTATTGAGACTAAATAATATTGTCAATATTAAGATTTCATGGATATATCGCAAAAATACCTCGAACATTTTTAATCTATAAATATTGCAACAAGTACCTATATCAGGTAATAATAATTGTAGCTTTGAAACCGTATAAGCCACACTTTATAGGAATTCCTAGTGCATCACCATCCTTTTGGGCAGAGAAAATAGCATACTATTAGGGTCTTAAACACAAGGTTACAACAATTATAACGAGGACCTTGAGAACAGATGATTTTCAAAATAAATATCCCTTTTGGGTAGATAACCCTTCTACACCATGGGTCATCCTCTACTTAATAGGAAAGTACATGTCAATTGAATGAAAACAACTACCTTTGGGTGTATTGGATTTATCCATAACCAATATACTCCCAGAACAACACATGTTAATTTTGGGTAAATTGAACTCATAAACAATTAGTGCAATCCCTACAAGAAACCTTATGCAATCATCAACCTTGATGCATGTGATAACCCCCTTTGGACAAGAAATTACATGCTCTAAGATTGAAGAACGTATTATTACCAAATGAAAGATTGCATAAGTTTTAATAAATGTATCACTTTGGTGATTACCATTCTACCAACTCATACTATTTATCTATGATACATGAAAAGGAAAGTTGCTTTAATAAGGACTTCATGAGATACAAAACATTCATTATCTCAGATAATCCTTAAATTGTTGTATCTAATCTAATGAATGATAATAATCTTAATATAATGTGGTAACTAACCACTAATGGTAGAGTTGATAACTAAAATTTATAAATACAATACTTTATGCCATAACATTTATTTAAAATTAAATTAATATTTAAATGGAGTTCTACAAGTGTCACATACACCTCCAAGCACCATTGCAATCTCTCTACATGTACTTATGTTGAGCCATAAGTATTTCATGCACTTCAAGGATTGTTGATTTCCTTTAACACTTTATATATGTTTTCCTAACCTTTATTGTGTTCTTACACATGATTCCATATCTTCATTATGATTCACACAAACACATATCTAATAACAACCTTGAAAACACTTTCACATTTGCCACATTCCTTCAAGTTAACTCTAGGTATTGATATGCACCAACACTTGTCTTTATGAGCATTCACACATGTCCAAGACCACTTCATGTGCCATCTAAAGCTCACGCATTCTATAAAAGCTTTTGCATTTATATCATATGCTTATAAAAAATCTTCAAGTCTGTTTACATGTTTTTAAAAAGTTACACATACTAGAACGCATCAGTAGAACATATTCACAAGTGAAAACATGCCTCTAGGTGCTCATCACATGCCTTCATAAGCCAATATGCACTTCATTGATCATCAATGTGTCATCGCAAGGCTAGAAAAGACATTCATGCACTACCAACACTTCTAAAAGCCCTTTACATGCTCTCAGGCACCTTTAAATCCCATTCACACACCTGTACATGCCATAAGAAGAGACCTATTTACCACCATGTTCATTTACATACTCTTATGCACTAATATGAATTCTCACATACTCACACATGCTACAAGAATAAACCTACATACCCCTCAAAGAATGAGTCAAGTGTAATAAAAAAAATTTGAGAGTGGAGTAACTCATAAATGTGGAGTATGTGCTCAATCATAGATGGGCACAAGAGAAATACTATTTTTACTTATTTATTCTTTTATTTTATTAATTTTTTTTTTACCTAATTTTTTTGTAGGTTTTTTATTTTATTTTATTAGGTATGTTTAAGATTAGAATGAATGTGTAAGGGTGAATGACTAAAAGGTTGTAATTTTTATGTTTTATTTTTTATTTTGAATGTTTTATTTATTGTTTTTATGTGAAATATTCCTCGAATGAGTCAAGCATGAAGGAGAAGTCAATCGAGGACGTAGTGGATGCAGACTTAATTTATTTTATGCAGATATTTGTCTTATTATTTATTAAATTTGTGCTAACAATTTTTTTTTGTAGGTTTTATTTATTTATTTATTTTTAGGCTTGTTTAGGATTAGATCCAATGTATATGGGTGAATGTGTTGAGTTGTAATTTTTTTATTTTTTTCCTTTTATTTATTTATTTTAGATTATTTATTTTTTTTATATTACATTATGTGATAAAAAATATGACTTAATTAAACTTGATAACATGTTTAACGAACACTCCACAATAGTGGAGGCCAACCTTTAGGTTAGACAGTATAGGTGTCTAACATATTTTTATTGTTATACCTAACTCTCTGAACCCAACCTATTGGGCAAGTGAGAATAGTTGAGTCATTTGCAAGTAAATCATTCGTCCTCACTAACATGTATTTTTTTGAGACAACCTTCGGGTGGCAACTCTATAAATTTCATAATGGGTCACAAACCTGTTATACGCTCATTTTGAAGTTTAGGGTGGCTAAACAGGAATGGTAAGTTTGTATTGGCTCGACGCGGCAAAAAATAATGCCACAAGGTGGTGAGCTGAGAGTGCTTAAATATCTCATATATAGGTGTCTCTTTTCTTCCATCCTCTTTATTAAATAAAAGCCTACATTTAAAACATATTCTTTGTGTACCAAACACACCTAAAAACTTATTGAACATTTCTTAACTGACCAAAGATAACAATATAATGGTTGAGTTTAATTTTGAGTTCTGTTTTATGAAAGATAGTGAGACTCTAGTTGTTCTTCTTTAATGAGCGGTAAAAGATATGTTATACCAACTTCAACCAAGTATAAAGTTCTCAAATAAATGTACAAGTTCTTTCAATTTTCTTAAGGATAAAAATAAATCCTATAGTTCTATTTTTCATGCTAAAACGATTGATCCATTGGTGTGGCTTAAAAGGTTAGATCATCCTTATACAAAGATATTAAATTTTGTACTTAAATTGTTGAATTGTACTAGTCGTTGTATAAATAAAATGTTTATTTGTTATTATTCTCAATTGGGAAAAAATCATCTTAAATGATTCTCTTAGTGTGTGTCTCAAGCTAAAAAACCTGTTAAACTTGTTCATACTTATTTCTGGCAACCATCTCTTATTAATTCTTTAAAATTTTTCAAATATTATATAATATTTACAAATGATTTCTTTAGCTTTATGTGGGTGTTTCCTTTAAAAGCTAAGAATGACACTAAAGGAGTATTTTAACAGTTTTAAGCCTTTATTGAAAGACAATTAGATAACACAATTAAGACTATGCAAAGTGATTGGGGTGTAGAGTTAAAGTCTTGTTACCATTCTTTAGACATCCTTGTCCATATATCCATCAACAAAATAATAGGGTAAAGAGAAAGCATAGGCACTAGGTTGAGATAGGTTTAACTCTTCTTCCACAAGCTCATATCCATTATCCTTTTGGTGGTTAGCTATTCAAGTTGTTGCCTTTCTAATTAACATATTACTTATACCAGTTTTAAATTTAGAATCACCATTTTAGGTTATGTTTCAACTGAGACTCCTACAACAGTGTCTAGAAAGAAAGCATAACTCAAAAAAAAAAAAAAAAAAAAAAAAGGTAGAAATCTTTGAAAAAGACCTAAAAGGGAACTAGACCAATTGATTACTCTTTTCTTAGTACCTTCAATTGTGCTTGCTTTCCATACTTGAGACCTTATAACAAGCACAAACTAGATTTTCGTACACAATCATGTCTTTCTAGGATATAGCTTGTAATGTAAGGGGTATAAGTGCTTAAACTCAACTAGTCAAAGTTTTTTCTCTGTAAGTGTTGTTTTTAATGAAACTAAATTTCCTCTTCAAAAAAATCCTTATTTTCTTCAAGACACTTTATTTATTGTTAATGATATTTGTGGCTTAAAAAGTTTCTGTATTCTTGAAGTTATAGTATCTCAGCCTAACAATTCGTTTGACTTTATCCCCAATAACAAAAAACATAAGGATGAAACTCGACCCACTAATGAAATTATACCAAATGCTCATCTTCAACCATCAATTTTAAATGAGTTAGTAAGGGTCAACATAAATCTAAACCCAATATTGTCTCTTGACACTTTAGAGAAAATAGTTCAAGTAGTAGATCATTTTTCAATATCTTGTGTATCATCTTATGATAGCATGTCCATCCACTTGGAAGTTGTTTTGCCAACAAAAAGCACCTTGTTATTTGAACTTGATATGAGTCTAAGATAGTAGTTGTGAATTCTACATATCCAATGATAACTAAGTCAAAAAGTGGTTCTTTACAAAAGCCAATAGTGTTTATAAGTAACATGTTCAAAAATGACAACCAAAAAGTGTAACAAAAGCATTGAGTAAATCTCAATCGTTTTAAGCAATGGAAAAAGTGTATAATGCTTTACGAAAGAATCATACATTGGAATTAGTTCCTTTTCAACCCAATATGAATGTAGTTGACCACAAATGGGTCTTTAAAATAAAACTTAATGTTGATGGGTCTCTATAGAAATACAAAGCTAAACTAGTAGCTAAGAGTTTTTAACAAACACTTGGTATAGACTATTTAGATACAATTAGTCCTATGGTGAAGTTTGTGACTTTAAAAATAATGTTAATATTGGCTCCATCTTTTAATTGGTCGATAGATCAGGTGGATGTGAATAATATATTTTTTAATAGAGTGTTAAAAGAAGAGGTTTACATGACACAACCTATGGGGTTCAAAGATCCTAATAAACCTAAGTATGTGTGCAAGCTTGTAAAAGCTTTATATGGCTTGAAGTAAGCCCTAAGAGCATGGTAGGAAAAATTGAAAGATGTATTGATTTTGAAAGGTTTCAAAAATTTTGTGGCTAATACTAGTCTATTTGTTTATAATAGTCAGGAGTAACAATAAATGTATTAGTGTATGTTGATGATATATTGCTAATTGGCACAAATTCAAAGTTCATTAAAAATCTTATGATTAATCTTAATGTGTCTTTTCATTAAAAGACCAGGGAGAGTTAGATTATTTCCTAGGTTTTGAAGCTTAAAAAGATGAGATAGCACTAATGTTATGTCAAACTAAGTACGCGTATGACCTATTGGAAAAAAAACTAATATGCCTAATTCTAATGCTACTACTACACTCATGGCTATGGGCCTAAAGTTGTTCCCTAAGGATAGTGAATTATTTGAAGAACTAGTATTATATAGGAGTAATATAGGTGCTTTATACTATTTGTCAATAACTAGTCTAGATATATCTTTTGCAACTTAGTTTTTGAAAGCTCCTACCAGGTTACAGTGGCAAGCATGTAAAAGGATTTTGAGATATGTAAAGGGGACTTTAAACTTTGGTCTTAAATTCAAACCAGTTGCTAATGCAAATATAGACTGGGTAGAAAATTTAAGTGTTAGAATGTCAACAAGTGGGTTTTGTGTATATTTTGGGGGAAATCTTGTGCAATAGTGTTCAAAGAAACAAAGAGAAGTTACTTTGTCTTCTATTAAGACAGAAATAGAAGTCTAAGTCAAGTGTCTATAGAATTGTCATGGATGCATAATTTACGTTTAGAAATAAAAATTCATTGTGCCATGAAACCAGTTATATGGCGTGATAACGAGAGTGTAAGGTTTTAGCTTCAAATCCCATGTTTCATGGAAAACTAAACATATAGAGTTGGATGTGCATTATATAAGACAACAGGTAACATTTGTGCAATTTGTTCCTTTAGAGTTTTAGATAGCAAATGTTAAGCCATTGTCTGCAAAAAGGTTTGTTGAGAGATAAGCTAAATCTGAGTCATTATCAAAATCCAGTTGAAGTTAGCGAAGAGAAAGAAAAGCAGTGCTGAGATCGATAGAAGACTAGCTTAGAAGGAATTATGTGAAGAGTGATATAATTGAGGGAGAGTTTGTTAAGAGTTTAATTGAAGTTGTTGATAATTGGGCAATATAAATGGAGGAAGAGCTGTGCAAAGATTAAGTGAAGACTAGCTTAGAAGTAGTTGAGTTATGCAGAAAAGTAGCTATAATCGCTTTGTTTGATTGTGTTTATTTATTTTGTAAGAGCTTCTCAGTTTTTTTCTCATATTAGTCTGGTAGCAAATCAAACATACTTTGTTTTGTTTGAGTTGAGGGAAGATGTGAAGACATATTTGAAAAGAAGAGACGAATATAATCAAAACGGTGCATTTGGTAACATGAAGAAATGGTGCATTTAGAGTAAAATTGTTGCACACCATTTTGAAGTTAATTGCAAATAATCGAAGGATAGAAGATGTATTGCTCATTCAGCTGCAAAAGAGGAATAAGGGTTTTCTTCCAGAAGATTCTACCATCTTTGGTCACTGTTTAGATCCACGATCAACAAGAAGTTGTCATAGATTTCTTTTTTTTTTTCAGTCAACAGTGAAGATTCAGAGAAAGGTTTATCTGTCAATTTTGTTTTCTCTATATAAAGTGGTTCCTGCATTTTCTTTTCCAGATTTTAAGAGATGAGTTTCTTTTCTCCATAAAGATCTGTTCTTCTGTTTTTTTCCTGCTAAATTGAAATCTGATTGGGGTACTATGAAGTGAAAGTGTGTGTTGTGATTTTCTTCTAATTCAAAGCTAGTCCTGTTACTGGACGAAGCTATTGTAACTTAAGAATGCAACTTCCATTTCGACGAGATTCCACATCAATGTATATACTCAAAACATTACTGAAACCAACAAAAAAGCTAATAAAGTACTCCGTAGCAAATAATACAGAATAAGATGAAACCAAATCAAAGAAAGGCACATCCTAATAATAATATCGCGTGAGCAACATCAATTACTTTCCCTCTACTTCCAAATACTATCCATCATAAAATTTTACAGGAACAACCTTGCATAAAATAATGAAAGTGTTTTAAAAAAAAAAAAAAATGAGAATCAAAACCTTTAAGGTATTTAACTAAAGACACATAATCCATAATATTAGAAACAAGGGGGAAGCCACTATGTGAAACAGGTCAGAATACTCTTTAGCACACTCAAGGTCTTGAACTGACTGTTGACTGTCTCACATAAACAGATGAGTTACACTACTTGACGACATGTGGAAAGAATTAATGTTGTTGAGTCTACTTAGACTAACTTCTAAGTAGTCATTTAACAGAAAATAAAAAAATGGCAAAAATATGCCAACCAAATGATTAGCGGCAGGCTTTTAACCTGAAAGAAAACTATTCCAAAGTAAAAATCATTAACCAAACACCATTACTAAGCAGAAAATCCTGAACATAGCAATCAGGGAGCACTTCACCAAAATTAAGAGCAGATACAGTATAACCCTATTCAGTTCTCATTTTTATCATCAGAAGCTAGTTCTCAATATGAACTATTTGAGATTGAGTCAGTTTAGTTTAGATGTAACCCCAACTAGGAGGATGAATAATATCATCCAATATCAAATCAAACTCTAATTAAGTTATCGAACTAAAACTTTAACTTGAATTCTATTTAAATCAAACCAAAACGTTGATACCAATCGCAAATCATCTCTTAATTAGATGCTAATAATACATTGACATAATTTTTTATTGAAAACTTACTAATTAAATACATCTTAATGGTTATCACCTCTTAATCTACTTAGATGTCTTTCAATGTTTTGGAATTATTAAACATTTAGCTAATTAAGGATCTCTTTTATAACATATGTATTAATTTAATAATTTCTTAATTAATATTACTTTTCTACATTTTGTTATTCAAATCGATTTTTCATTGTCTAAAAATTACTATTATTTTTAATGATACATTTCTTATAATAAAAAACTTTCCTATGATAAATAAATTAGTTACAATATATCAGACAATTACATGTTTACAAAATTTTATTTTATGAATTTGTTTCTGTTGCATCTAGGGCTGAATTCAAGCTGAACCAAATGTGAACAGACATATGTTCATTTTTGGGCTTGTTTTATACTGTTTAGGTTCGGGTTTATGTTCATGTTTGCTGAATATTTTTATAGCAAAGTTCATATTCGTATTTGGTTTATGTAATTCGTATTTATATTTATTAAAAAATAAAATTAATATAAATAATTAATAAAATATAATTAAAAAATTTTTAATTTAAGTTCGGGTTCGTGTTCGTGTTTGTGTTCGTATTTGGTTTGTATAGTTTGGGTTCGGACTCGTATTCTCTAATTTTTAAAATTGTAGTTCGGATTCGTCTTTATGTTCGTGTTCGGATTTGTACAGTTCGTTCCAGTCTCATTCAAGTCAAACTAAAAAATGAACCCGAATATATTCGGTTCGAATCCAGCCCTAGTTGCATCATATAATTTTATTTTAGTTCACATTTGATATAACTTATGACGTCAAATAGCACTTTTCAACAAGATGTATATTACATTTTTTTTCCTAATAATGTTATTTTGTCACAAAATAATATTTGTGTTGCCGCACATATTGTGTCACTATTACTTCAAATTCAATGCATATTATGACAATTTTTATTAGTAGAAATAAGATATTATCTACTGGGAAAAAATATTTTTGTCATAAAGTCGTGTATAATTAAATATAGTGACTAAAGTCTATGTTAACCACCTATATTTGTCACAAGATCTAATTAGCATTGACGCTAAATTTTTGGCACCGAAATTTTGTGACAACATGTTATAAGAAAAAAGTTTTTTTGTCCTTATATGTCTTTTGTCTAGTCTTATTGTGACAAAAAAATTTGACATCATATTACATCTTTATTATGCCAAACATGACAGGTTATTATTTTGTCATAGTAAGTATAAAATTTGTGATAAAATTGTATTCATCTAAATTGTTTTTGTCACAAGGGACTGAATTTCTTGTAGTGAAATTAAAACCATACAAGGTTTCAAGCATATTTGTCGTTTGATGGCTCTATCAGTTTTCACATGGCATAAGTTGAGCTCTTCCACCACTCTTCAAAAGATACTCTCCACCCAAAGTAGGGTGGCATTAGTGGTAATTTACATAAGGTAGGAGCTCAAAAGTGACCATGTATCTAGGATGGTACCAACGATATGGTATATGACTTTGGGTAGGGAAGAGATGAGAGATTTTGGAAAACAATCGAAAGAAGATAACTCTCTCTCTTTGTAGAGAAAATTTTCTCTTTACTCTCACTTAAGAGAACGAACTTGATCCTTTATATACGATGAGATGTATGATCGTACATCCTATGATAAATGGTCATACATCCTTTATTTGGGCAGAAGCACGAGCATAGATTGTCAAACACACAACCGTGCCATTGTTTATCAAGATCTACGCTCTAACATACTCAAATAAGGCACGTGATTTTTCTCTACTAGGACACACGCCAGTGTGTGTCTAATGCATAATGATGTGTGGATTGAAAATCACATAACTTAGCTATGGAACCGATTTTTATCATGCCAACTCCTGATGGACTCTACCACGCTTATTTAGTCACCTTAGACTTGACCAAAAAGATGCTTGTGAATAGGTTTTTGCCCCACCACGGAATCTTTGAAAATAAATTGCTACCTAGGGGTTACCCTAAGAAATATGTGTCTGTGAAGATGGATGACTAGTTAAATGATTTATTTTAATAACATATATCAAGTTTAATTAGATTCCCAATTTTTATTATACGATGCAGTACAAAATTTAATTAATCATCAAAGCAATAAATATCCATCTAGAAATCAGTACAATTTAATTTAATAATACAACCCATACACCCTTAAACAAGACTAGGAAAAATAAAATCATACCTACTTAAATAAGCTTAAAAAGTTTAAAAAACAAAACTGTAAAACAAGGGTTAGTTAGACAATTGAATATATTAAAACAATTTAATGAAAAAAAAAATAAACATAATTAATTTTCACAATTATGCGATCCATCCATGGATGTGGGTCATACAGACACATCAGTGGATCATCCAAGCTGTCCACTTTCATATCTGCCTCATTCGCGTATTGTTTTAGAGAAAAAACAGAAAGAGAGACTAACAAAATGTACTTTTAAAGCCTATTCAACTTAACCCAACTTCCTAAATCATCATTAACTAATAGAAATCTAGCTAACATGCATCAATATCTTAATGGGAAAAATATAATCAATTAATCATAGATTAGAATACACCCACGAGAAAATAAAATACCCATTCATAGATGACTAGTGTTAACATACTAACGACTACAAGAGTAGTCGCTCGCACACTGATCTATATGCGTCATATCGGATCAAGTGAAAACACATATAAGCAAACAAGCAGCATTTATACATCATTATTAGAGGAATTATAACAACAGATAAACATATACGAAAAGAGAAGCAATAAGTGTAAATAACAAAAAAGTAAACGACCCATCTACATATAGCCGGTGTTAACATACAAATGACCACAGGAGTCATCCACGCACCGACTCATTCACGCCTTCCTGTCAATCACACATAAACAGCAGGAGAAATAACAATTTTTTATCATTATTATCAGAGACATTTGATAAACAGATACTTGCGTAATAAAAGAAGCAATAAAGATTAATAAAAGAAGAAGAATAAATTTGCTCATTTAATAGATGTAAGCAGACGTGTCAGGGTTGTTCATATATGCTCATAAATGGCTTCATCCGTGGATAACTCTAGGAGGTTTGTCTCCGCTTGGGATAAGCAGAAAAAGATATATAGAGCAAAATAGGGGATACAATACTGATAAAGTGGAATGAGATGGATAGAGCCCCTTAGGGTTTACCTAACTGCGAATTTCAACAGTGTTTAATCATAGCTTACTTCAGCCAGATCATTGGACAAAATCTCTTCCCCTTTCAGATGTTTCAAGGTGAGTTTTCAAAATGCATGTTTCATATTAGTTTTATGTATAGTGCTGTATTTAGATGGAGTTTCTTTTATTTTTATTTTTTTGTATTTATGTTGGTATCAAGTATTATTTCTGCTAATCTCTTCTCTCTCTCTAATCTCTCTTTGCATTGCTAACCTCTCAAAGAAATAGGTTATGTTTGTATAGAAGATGTTGTGTGGGTGGCTAATAAAGATGAATTCTTGTTTAGTTAACATTAGGTAAGTATTTGAGAGTAAAGGCTAAACATGTGTTGTGTGGGTGGTTAATAAAGATGAATTGTTGTTCAGTTAAACTTCAAGATTGATAGAGGGTAGAAAGACATCAAAGTTGATAGTTTATAGTGAATTAAGGCTATTAACTATGTGTTTAGATGATATAGAGATGATAAGGGACATTAAGTTAAAACAAAAGAAAAACCAAAGAAACCAAATGCTGATAAACCATGCTATTGAATCTATATAGCTTTAAGACTAAGTGACAAGTTAGTGGACAAAGATGGTGAAACCAAACTAGATATTATAGGGGAAAGAAAATTTGGTTCAAATAGTTAAGGGTTTGGTTAATAATGGTGAAGTGGTGGTGATAAGTGACAGTGTAAGTAAGACATGTTAAGAGAGAAGTTATATGACACTTGCTTCTATATATTACTGTACACAAAAAATATAGGGATTTTTTTTCTAATGAAATATATTTTTAACATATAGCAAGAGTCTCACTCTGACCAACTTATCTAGAAAACATATAGACGAAAGTTATAAATCAAATATGTGTTGGGAAATTAAAACCCATTATCTAGTATCTTAAAGAAAACTTATACTTTATTACTATTATTTAATATCTGAAAACATATATGATCTTGTACATCATATGTATGAGCAATATCAAGCATACAAACCAACATGCTATCTGTTGAAAACTGAATACATACATACATATATATATATATATATATATATATAACTTGGGTGAAGACCCGTTCCAACCAATCTCACTCTTTAGTCATCTCGTGTTCCAAGCTTAACTCCCCAAAACATTGACCTACAAGGAAGGAAACTGAAAGGAATAAGTGATGAAATCACTCAGTAAACATCTCCTATCTCTACCCTCACAATATCACAAGTTACTAGTTTCTACTATCAAGATTAGAAAAATTTTGGTGATATTGATGTTGATGCTGAGTCTCATACAAAATTTTATTTGTGTGCACACAGTTTATGTTTGTGAATCAATATATTATGAAAGATAATCTCTTCTAAAAAAGGGAATTCATTTTCAATGAACTTTTGTATGGATACTATATGTATTTTTCTAGAGGAATTTATGCACTTGTATAATTTCTATTGAAAACTATATTTGAAAAAGACACATTTAGTGGTATGGTAATTGAATTTATTTTTATTATAAGGTCAAAAATAAGGAAAAATAATACAATCAAAATTTCTAAGCCTAGAGCAACTAGGATGTGCATTGGAAAATTTATATAAAAGTAACTTATGCCTTAAGACAATGGATGACAACCTATTAATAAGGTACACTGTAGTTTGAAAAGCCATCCATTAAAAGGATTTTATACTAAAAGAGTATGACCTATTTTAATAATTTGTTTGCATTTTCTATTGGTTCTACCATTTTGATAGTAAATATATGGACATGGATATACCAAAAGTAAAATGCCAAGAATGCTAGCAAGTTGGAAAAAGGTCTATATTTTCCACCCCAATCTAATTGCACACAATTAATTTAGATTCAAATTGCCTTTCTATAAGTTTGTAAAATGACTCAACTACTGACTTTGCTTCAGATTTACTTTTGAGTTGGAAAATCCAAGTCTACTGAAACCACCTACAAAATGAATATAGAACATATATCCCTCAATGGAATAACGATTAATCTCTATACATCTATGTGGATAAGTTTAAAAGGTTTTGATGCATGAGAAGTCGATTTAAGAAATGAGAATTCTTTTAATTTATCATTCTGGCATGTAGTACAGAAAGAAAAATCAATTTATAAAGCACTATATAAATTCATGAATTTTAAAAAGATCAAAAGTTTAAGGATTAGGATGACATAGTCTAGTATACCATAAATTCATATTAATTTTTAAAGCAGTAAAAAATTGTGTGCTAGTTGATATATAATTACATGCATTTTATTACTAGAATATAGAGGAAGCAATAATTCATCACCAGGTCCAACAGTAGTAGTAAGAGTATTATTATTGTTTATGCAAGTAACATAACTAGTAGAAATAGAGATGTTTATTATAGCATAAGGATGCAAATTAGAGGACTTAGGTTGAAGAGGTAAAGCTTTAGATCCAAGTGTTAATCTGGACCAAAAGTGCTAGGTATGGTGACCTTGTAAAGACAATCTTTAAGTTGTCCTTGTAGTAGCACTACGGGGAATATGAACATCTCTAACATGAGTAATGTCTGAGGACTCACCATTTCAACTTGTAAATAATCTGATCCTTTGTAGTTGGTTGCCACTATAAGTTAAGAAACATCAAGTGTGACATGGTTAGTTACACTTGAGTTTATGTACCAAGAGTAATCCTAAACAATTGCAAGAATGATTGTAGCAAAGTTGGACTCATTTGTATGTTAAGTGAATTATGCTTTGGGTGGAAGTAAAGTGTCATAAGTATATGGATAAGTAGGATCTAAAGAAGAATTGATAATTATGTTTAAAGAAGAGGAGTTTGGTGGTAGAGTTTCAACTGGATAGTAATGATAAGAAACTTGACTATTGTTGGATTGAATTTGATCAATATCCAAGTAACACTCATCTAGTTCAAGATAACCAAGGAAGACCAATCATGCTTTTGAAAGGGAGGACTCGAACCAAGCACATCAATTTCGAAAATATCTTCTCAAATGAGACAATAAAACGTAGGTTTGAGTCATGCATTCGAATGAATCTCCAGTATCACAAGCATCATTTTTGGCAATCTAAGGCACCCTTATTTATCAAGAAATGTCATACGAAGCCAATGGAAAAAAACGAAAGTTTAATCAGATGTGAATCGGGCAAAAAACAAACGAAGAAAGAAAGGCCACAATTTCCCATTTTTCAACCTTTCAAGCCAATTTGCATGCTTTTGATTTCATAAATTTTCCAATGCTCAAGTCTTGATATTTTTGAATTTCCAATGATTTTCATCACGAATTCATATGCCAACAACCTTTTAGATCGAATTCAAACATTCAATTCGAAAATTTGAATCCAAGACAATTCAATCAAAGGAAAAATACAAGCATGCAAGATATAATTTTTAGGATTATTTACTTTATAATTTTGCATTGTAAAAAGTATTTAGGCCACTTTAATACCTTTATAATTTTCTTTTAATATTTTCTTTATTTGGCTTGTAATGTATTTTAAGTAACTAGGGTTTAGCTTAAATTTAACCATGGTTAAAGCTTGCCTATATAAAAACAACTCAAACTCATTGTAAAGAAGCTTTTTGATGAAATGAAAAATTATATAAGCTTTTGCTTTCTTGAATTCCATGATGCTTTGATGGCTCATGTGAATATTTATTTTCCTTTATCTAAATTTCCATTTGCAAGAAGAAATTTGGTGGTGGAAGAGCCTTGGTAGTGGAATTTCTTTTATCCTTGGTTCACCTTCAAGTTGGTAGAGAAATCCTTTATGTCTGAGGTTTGTTTTCTTGCAATATTTTAGCTTCATTTTCTTACCTTTCTTTGGTTTTTATTTGATGATCTTGGGAGGTTGTTTGTTGGAGATTTGAGCTTGCTTTTGGCTATACTTGAAGTAGATATAATTTAGGATGAATGTGGCATGGATTGTGTATGAAATTGCATGGTTTTAGGGCTTGTTTGGTGCTGGAAATTCGAAGTGATCTTTATGAAATTTTCAACACTAAAAATATAAGAAAAGGTTCTGGTTTTTTATCAGAATTTGTATCAGATGGGTGTTATTATAGGTGCATTGGTTAGAATTATTTGTAGGACCAGTGAAAAATTGAGGAATAATTAATGGATTGTTAGCATGAGTGATGAATTGGTGATAGCATTAGTTGTTGTTTAATTAGTTCTATAGCATATTTGACACATGATTTTTCCTCTATTAAAGGCTCTTATTCTACCTTTGCCTAAATTTGGTGTTTTAAAATGATTATGGAGATATCCTAATGTGTGGTATATAGGTTACTATAGTGTATAGGTTTTACAAAGTACCGTATTTAGCTGGTTTAAGTGGAGGTGATGCGTGTCCATGAAAAGCTTGAACGGAAGGAAGTTCATAAAATAGAACTTACTCATTGGAGAAAGGTCTAGAACCTAGTGGTCTTACTAAGCTGCTAGTATTAATAGAACCACCATGAAAATCCATCAAAATGATAGAATTTAAGGTGGCATTGGATTTTTCTAGTCTCATTCATCCTTCCAAAGTGAGTAGGGTAAAAAATTCAACTTTGATGTCAATTTTAGAGACAAATAGAGATACTACAAAATCATATTCAAGCTATCGACCATTTAAGATGCAGTTTATATGCTCTTCATCACTTATTTCATGTCCTTTAAACACTAAAGTATCAACAAAGTTCTTCATCTTAAGAACATATTCATCTATACTTAGATTTTCATTCTTAGTCATATGTAACAGGTTCCTGAAATGTAGGATTTGTGTATTAGAAGCACTAATAAATTTCTTCTCCAACACACACCAAAATGACTACATCTACATTACAAAAAATTAGGAAAAAATTCTTCAACAATAAAATCTAGTAGCTAGCTAGCAAGCATCTTATCTATTTTCTTTTGTGTAGCATATTCTGGTTGACGTTTTTAACAAATAAAATTTTTGAGTTAATATTTTTTTACCAAACTTTTATGAAAGGATATTGTTAAGGCACCAAACCAAGTAGATGATCCTCCATATCATGTGCTCTAATAATGAAAAGTGCTCATGACATCCAAAACTAAAGATTGACTCTTGTGAGTTTCAATGAAATAGCTTGCAAGCTCGATAAAGTGATAGAGGAGGTTGTGTTTTTATTAGGGTTTATCAAAATCGTTGAGTTGTCAACAATTCTCTTAGTTGTTGAAGATGATAAGAAAGGTTGAGAAGGATTACTAGCCATTTTTGGCGTGTGTTGGATTGGCTCTAATACAATGAGAGTTTAGAAATCAAGATCAAGAACTAGTTTAAGGTTTGGACAAGAAAAAGAGGAAAATCGACTTTCATAATTTTTTTTTCCCTTAAAACATAGAATGCAAGATACAAGTACAATGAGTTATTAAGCCTTGATATACCTAACATAAAGATCTTAATTCCGTTAGTATTTTAATAGACTTTGATACAAGATAACAAAACTTGACACACATCTTAGCAATAATAATGACGAGTGTTAGTTTTTTTTTTTTTTGGATGATTTCTTATGTTATGGTAAGGGGTAGATGTTGTGGTGATGATACTGGGTGTAGGTTGTTAAGAATGAAGCTATAGAAAAGTTGTTGGTATGCATATCTTTATGCTTTAATGTTGCAATTTACTTGTGAACAAAAAGGGGTGGACAGTTATTTTACTTACCAAAAAAAAAAGGTAGACAGGTAAGAGAAGATTATTTTTTTCTCTCACTCTCTCTTGATTTCAAATATTTTGAGTTCCTTATTGCAGATCAAACGGTGAGATATACATTTATTGATCAATGGTGAGTGCTTTATATTATTGTCATTTTCAACTTTTAGATTTAAGGGTGGTTGCGTATTTTCAGACTGTAGAGAGCTGGCATGTAATAGATAGATGTAACTAGAGATATTTTTGTACCATACACTTGAATAAGTTGTTAATTGAAAATATTTGAGGTAATTTCTCATTTTCTCTCCGTGATTGCACATGAGATTCTTGTAGTTTTCATTTCTAGTAGTTCTTGTTTCTGGTAGTGTTTTTTATTCTTGTTATTGTTAAACTTCATTTCACATTTATTTCCTAAATTTTGTACATACACCCTTGAAGCTCCTACTGAAATATCCTAATTTCAATTATTGTACCTACACCCTAATCATATTTTATCCGTGCACGCTTGAAAATTCATTATTGCCATCAAAATCATGAATTGTTGCTTACATTTCTAGCAATACAATAATCTATCCAATTGAAATGAAAAAACAAACCAGTAATAATTCTTTACCTCAATTTAATGATCTTTCTTTCTTACATTTGTGCTTTTATCGTAGGACTTTAGATATGAGACTCTCTGGCTTGGAAGATGATTGCAGTTAAGGTTGAGGGTTTTTAATTTTTTTTACGGTTTTTGAAATGAGGTTAGGAATGACGGTAAAAATGGTATTTAATTAAATTTTTTGGTCATAAAAATTTAGTCCTTACAGAGTTGGTTGACAACCTACACAGTAAAAGGGTTTTTAATTTCTATAGCCAATTAAAATATAGTCATTTTATTAAGAACCCTGTAATAATTGACAAAAATAAAATATGTTTAGAAATTAAATTATTATCTTATTTAATTAGTTTGACTCGATTGTTTCAATTCATTTGGTTGGCCATGGCTTTGAGATGCGCGTTGAAATTGTGTTTAATTTCTAGAATGAGTTTTACTTCGGCTATTCTATGTGGGTTGTATGTTGTGTAGTGCTGTCTTTGTTTCTTGACGTGTGAATTTGAGACGGATGGGGATTCGGGATGCGGTTGGATTACACTGGCGATTGGCAGTGAGAGCCGGTATTTGGTGTCTGGCGGCCACGCATGGGTGGTGAGAGTTGGGTTTGGGTTATCGGCACGGTGGTAAGGACATTAAGGTTAATGGCAGAGGGTTTCGTGCATTACACATATGCTGATATAACATGCCACAGGGAATAAAGACAGAAGGATATTATTATTATGGCCAAAGGACATTTTCCCACCCATAGTTTGAGGCGGAGACAAAATCCCATCTGCTTAAGTTTAAAAGTCTGGATTTCCACTCATTACCTTTTTTTTTTATTAAAAATAATAAATATACAGTAATAATCAGGGGTATTTTCGTCTTTTTAATATTAAAATTTTATAAATTAATAAAATAAATTTTATATAAATAAAAAATTTAAAAAATTTTAAAAAAATTTTGAAATTGAAAAAATCCAACAGCCACGGGCGGCGGTGGCCACCCATAATAGAACCAGGTGGCCATTTCCGGCCACCTGGTTCCAGGGGAGGCCAGATCTGGCCTCCCCGTTGGGTGGAGGCGGCCAAATCGGCGCCTCCAGTTTCGGAGGAGGCGGCCAGATCTAGCCTCCTCCGCCCAAAATAAAGGCCGAAAACGGCGTAAAGGGCCGACCTTGGCCCCACTGGCCATTTCCGACCCCTATTTCGGGCGGAAGCGGCCAGATCTGGCCGCCTCCTCCAAAATTGGAGGCGGCCGATTTGGCCTCCTCCACCCAACGGGGAGGCCAGAACCAGGTGGTCAGAAATGACCACCTGGTTCTATTACGGGCGGCCACCGCCGCTGGTGCCGGCGGCGGTAGTTGTTGTGATTTTTTGAAATTCAAAAATTTTTTAAAATTTTTTTAATTTTTTTAATATTAAAAATTATTTTATATTTTTATTATATTTTTTTAATTTTTAAAAGGGTAATTTAGTAATTTTAATAAAAAAATGAGTGATGGGTGGGAATCCAGGCTTTTAAACTTAAGCGGGTGGGATTTTGTTCTCGTCTCAAACTATGGGTGGGAAAATGTCCTTTGGCCTATTATTATTTAGTCGTTGACAAATTTAAGGGTAGAATAATAAAACTAAAATTAATCATTGACGCAAATTAAAAAATGGGAGACTAGTAGTAACGGATTATTTCTCAGGTTTAGAGAAATGGTAAGCAGATGACACTGTAGCAACGTTATCTCCTACAAGTTTCCTCTTCCACGGAACCATTCTTTGCGCATGTAGACATTACCATTGAGCCAACCAGTTTTCTAAATGCAAAAAACTGTGGGAGAAAGAATGATTCCCAGGATTTGTCTACAAGATTAAGCGGTTAGTTTTATTGAACTCGTCCAGAATAATAAAAAATTACTTAATTGAACAATCTCTCCTGTACAATATATATATATATATATACGAATTCAAAGTCAAATTAACACAATTATTTTGTTTATTGAATAATTCAGGACGGTTATAAATAATTCGAAACTACAATAATGAGTTCTGCTTCATCATCAAAAGGCATCAGATAATTACTAGAAACTATCGTGAAGTAGGAAGAACGTGTAATTTCTTAATTTATTTAAATTTATTTTATGGTCGCTTGTTTTTGCAACAAATAAATAAAAAAATTCAGAATTATGTGCAGTTAGGCTTCAGGTAATATCTGATAAATGAGAGTCGATTTTTGTTCTTGTTATCTTTATTATAATTCCCGTTTACCCCGTTAAAAAAAAAATAATTACATTTGAAAATTTCAATACATGTATACCTATACAATTCGGTACCAGGTACCACCTTTACTACATTATGCATTTAATATTTTTTTGTATGTCGTCTAAAGCATACTTCAATTCAATGACATCAATGAACGTTAAAATACAAAATTTAACAATTTTTTTTAACCTGACAAATTGTTATTTTCTATTTCTTGTTGTGAAGGATATTATTTGTGATCGAAAAGAAAATTTATTGATGGTGTAATTTTGTGTGTATGAGAATTTGATGAAATGCTAGAATGTGTTAAGTTTTCTTATCTGTTTTTTCATATATCGGCGGTTTGTTCTGTGAAAAGGAATAAATAATGACAATGAATCATTTATAGATATATTTATCATTTACGTGTAATTTTGAAATTACAACTACTTTATATTTTAATATGATAGATCTATCTCTTGACCAGTAATGAGTAGTTACAAAATATTTTAATAATTTAATTTATCAACTCTTGTGTTAGTTGACCACGAATGTGTCTTCTTGTGCCACTGTTCACATAGTATAAATAGCTTGATAGGTGCAGCAGAAAATGACAGAAAAGAGAGTTGATTTGCAATCTGGGAACACAGAATCAAGAGAAGAATGAATACAAAAGTTATACTTTTCATTTTAGGGTTCTTTTTTCTGGATGGGCTGCTCCAGTGCATGGCTCTAAGGAAAGATTATACTTTCGTTGTAAGTGCCACTAAATTTTCTTCATTAAGATTTTATGATGCCTTTAAACCTGATTTTGTACTTGCCTTCATTTCAGCTTAAGGAAAAGGAATTTACAAGGCTGTGTAGCACGAAAAGCATGTTGACTGTGAATGGCAAATTCCCAGGGCCAACCATAAAGGCTCGTAAGGGTGATACCATTTTTGTTAACGTCCAAAATCAAGGAAACTATGGCGTCACAATTCACTGGTGATGACTCCTCTGAAAATCTCGTTTTAAATCAGCATACGGAGAATCAAAACCTTGAAAAGAATCTGAAGAATTTTGTTTTAAATTCTGCAGGCATGGAGTGAATCAACCAAGGAATCCATGGTCAGATGGCCCTGAAAATGTAACACAATGTCCAATTAAACCAGGAGCCAACTTCACTTATGAGATTGTATTCTCCACTGAGGAGGGAACACTCTGGTGGCATGCGCACAGTGACTGGACTCGAGTTTCAGTTCACGGGGCTATTATTATTTTACCAGCTGCTGGAAAAAGTTATCCATTTCCTAAGCCTTATAAACAGGAAACCATCATAATTGGTAACAATATGAATGTATCAAACGAGGATAACGTAATTGCAGGAGATATGGTAACCATTCTCAGTTACTAACATAATTTTTTAATTTGGTTTTAATGACAGGATCCTGGTACAAGGTAGACGTGCCGAAAATGCTCACCAATGTCCTGAAAGGTGTACTTCCAAATGTTTCAGATGCTTATACCATCAACGGTCAACCCGGGGACTTGTACAATTGCTCCGGTGGTAAATATTGGATGAAAATATTTCACGTTAATTTTTAATTTAAGATCTCATATATTTAATGTTCTAACTAGTATCCTCATTTTATACTGCAGATTCAACACATCGCCTGAAAGTTAAATTTGGCAAGACTTATCTTCTTCGAATAATCGGCGCTGGGATGAATGAAGAAAACTTTTTTGGAATTGCGAACCACAGCCTCACAGTTGTTGGGCAGGATGGAGCATATATAAAACCTATAACAACCGACTACATTTTGATAGCTCCTGGACAAACAATGGATGTTTTGTTCACAGCAAACCAAAATCTTAGCCACTATTACATGGCTGCTAGTCCATACTATGATGGTACTGTCGCTTTCGACAACACCACCACCACAGCGATCGTTGAGTACTATGATTGCAAATATACTCCCCCTCCTACTCCTTTCTTCCCAAACCTTCCTTTTTACAACGATATAAATGCTGCAATAAACTTTACTAGCCGCGTAAGGAGCTTAGCAACAGATGCATATCCGGCCAATGTTCCCAAAAATATCACAACACAATTGTATATGACAATTGCTGTAAATCGTGTTTTGTGCCCCAACAACTCGTGTCTTTCCCCAACTGGTAATGGGCCACTTGATAATAAGGAAGCTGCAAGCTTAAACAATGTCAGTTTTGCGACTCCTCAAGTTAGCATACTTGAGGCATACTACAGGTATAGTAATTTTTTTCGTTGTTTTCTTATTTGATATTCTATGGCCCCGTATTTTTTGATTCATTATTATCAAATATTTCGAAATGCAGGGGGTTGAGCAACGTTTTCCTTGGAGATTTCCCAAGTCAGCCGCCCAATTTTTTTAACTATACTGGTGATGTTTCGGATATGTCTACATTCACCGCCAGCGGGACGACGGCGAGGTTTATAAATTATGGTGAAGCAGTTGAAATTGTGTTCCAAGGAACTAATCTGCAGGTCCCAGAAACCCATCCTATGCATTTACATGGTCACAGCTTCTTTGTAGTGGGATCAGGTTTTGGGAATTTCAACAATGAAACGGATCCTTTATCTTATAATTTGATTGACCCACCAGAACTCAACACTGTGAACGTTCCAAGGAACGGATGGACTGCCGTTCGATTTTTTGCGAACAATCCAGGTAACTCTCCGTGTATTTGATGGCACGTCTATTAACTGTACATATCACGTTGGTTAGATAATATAAAATAAAATATACTAAAATAAAACGTTGTCACATCAATTAGGTCATATATAGAGTGGAATATTATAGGAGTTTAATTATTCTAAGGAAAACTTACTCTAATATTTGAATTGTTAAAAATATTGTTGTTTCTTTCTTCCACTGCATTCAGGAAAACATTTAGTTGCAAATTATAAGATAATGGTTTGTCTTAAACTCTATTTTATTTTATGTTAATTTATTCTAACTTGAATGATTTTTAACTTTTCCCAGGAGTGTGGTTTATGCATTGTCATTTGGACAGGCACGCTACCTGGGGAATGGATACAGTTCTCATTGTAAGGAATGGCCAATACGATGATCAGAAAATACAGTCACCGCCTGCCAACATGCCATCTTGTTCTTAAGCCATTTGTATACTTAGAATGCATAATTTGTTGATCTCATTCATGTTGTAATTCTTGGAAATCCTTGATTTATTGTTTGAAGACTTAAATAATCAAAGTGATATGTGAAAGGCTGCTTGGCAGCACAATGTTCTGCTGGACATGTTACACCCTTGGCATGGACACTACTAGGCATTGGGTTATTATACATATTATGATGAGATTATAAGATTTAAATTTATATGAACTAAATAAATAACAATTAATCCTATTCACATGATTCATGCATAGATTATAAAATATTGAGTTAATGTATTAATTTAAAGTGTATAGGAGTACCTAAAACTCTATGTAATCTGAATTTATAGCAATACTGAAAACACATGTAATGAAGTGACTAGTATTATGCCCCTTAAATTTCCTTATATGACAGATTTTAATAGGTAAAAGTATATTAATTAGATTTACGAGAAAGAACTTAGCTAATATATATAATAAGTTAATGAATCATCTCATCAAATATCTAATAAACTTTAACACCTACACTAATATTGTCTATTTACATTATTACCTTTTAGTATATTAAGTTTAACTTTATTGATTAATTAAACTCATCTATAAATTGGCATTGAACCATTTAATTATCCAATTTTATTAAACCAAAATTATAATTAATATTAACCCACATAAGAAAATTTTTCAACATTCTTCCACTTGGGCAACAATAATTATCTTTATTTATTTATTTTATCATTAAGAAAACAAAAACAACTTTTGACTCTAAGGTAGCTAACATTTTAAGTTTAAAGTGGCCACTATTTTAAGAAAACAAAATAGTCTAAAGATAAAATTATACTATAATTAACAATTCAGTTAATATGATCATCAATAACAAACCATGATATTACTTATGTCTTTTATCGACACAAGATTGTCTATAATCACAATTACTAATAAATCAAATGAACACGGATGAGATTTGGAAATATGGTAAGAATAACACTCAATCATGTGATTTCAAATATTACTATGTTTTTGTCAGTCTATGATTTCTCTTTAACTTGAATGTTTCAAAGAAAACAAGAGAAATCTCTTTGCTTTTAATAAAGCTCATATGTTTGAACTTTATTCACAATATTATACAACATACACATATAATTGTCATATTCAAAAGAAATTGTATTCTTAAGACAAGTGTTGTTTCATAACCATACATATGCATATATATATCCATATAAACAAGTAAATAAAATCATATGATCATTATAAAAATATATCAATTTAATGATTAATGAAAATTTATCATTAATATAACAAGTTATAAAACTCTCACTAATCTTAAATATCAAGAGACCCCAACCATCTTATGTATTCAACATGACTTTATGGGTTACAGGTCTTATTCGTTTGTTTAGGAATTTACTTATATCAACTTTACATTTATGTATTCTGTAGGCACTCATGTGGGTATTACTGTTCACTACTGTTATGTAATTAAATATATTATAAATAAGAGAAAAATATGGTCAATAATACCCAATCAGAATACCTAAGCTGATCTGAAATACTGCAATGGAAAACCTATGGTATAAATGTATACATAAACATATACATGCCCAAAAACAGTATTATATTAAAATAATTGCTGAAAATATGCGTCATAAAACATGCATATTTATATACAGGAAAACTAAATAAGCATGCAAACTGAAGCATGCTACCAAAACTATAGCATAATGATCCCAGACGGCAACCAACTCCTCCCCTCAGCCCCCAACTCACCTACAAGAGAAAGGAAAGTAGAGAGTGAGTGATAAATTCACTCAGTAAGCACTTCCTATCTCTGACCCTAAACCAATCATTCTCGAAGGATTGCCACAACACTTCATCTCATATAACTTTTATTCTGGCGATCACATCTTTACTGATCGGATACCACCTCATGCCGAGTCGTAAAATACGTATATGTGTATACGTAAACAACTTAGCATGAAGAGAAATCCGAAAGGTCAAACTTGACTCATTAAATTCTCTTTCTGATAATCATTATTTTTCCTCTTTTACTGTTTCTGATATTTGTTATTCGTGTCTTTTACACGTTGTCTCATATTCTGTTCATTTACTGTTCTTACTGTCTTATCATTCTCTGAATGATATGCAACTGTATATGTCATGTAAAGATGATATGCTATAAAACATGTTGAAATCATAACTAGGCCTAGGCTTGTATACTGAAAATAGTTTTCTGAAAACTGTTCATTGAAAACTATGTTGTTGGATCTTGGGATCCTATATCTGAAAATCTCATATGAAAGCTTTATTTGAAAGCTATACTAAAAACTGTGTTGCGCATACTGATTAATACAGGGATTCAACACTCTGGCCATGTGAGTTTCCTATGCAAACATGCACCATAAACTGTATGGGTCACGTGATGCCTCTGAATCGCATGCTTAGGCCTTGGCCTGAACTGAATTGAGTGTCTCGCGCTATATTGCATCTGATCCTAGGATCAGGAAACCTATAATCTACTAACTGAGCACCCCGACAATTGCTAATACATAGGGCTAGTAATGAGCATATAGCTCCTGATGCAATGGGAGTGCTGAAACTCACAAGTGCTCCCTCGTATTCACCCTTGGAATCTATATTTTTCAACTGAAAATATGAATTCAGATCCTTGGATCCATTTCTGAAAACACTGTATGACATGTCATGCTATGTTGTATGTATAATGTATCATGTATTCTTATTTGAGCTCATTTAACTATTTTCTATCACTTGGATAGGGGTTACTATGCACGTTTCTTATTTTAAGCTTATTTTCTCATTTTTGCTTGACGGACGGGCATGCGTGTCATGTGCACGGGCGTGCATGAACTTGGACGGGACCGTGAACCTATCGTACATGTGGTTGTGTGCGATTCTGTGATTTTCTAGCTTATTTCTCATTTTCTATTGGTGCACGGGCATGCATCAGTATGCATGGTCGTGACCCTGCAAATTAGGTCAGACATGGCTACGTAAATACGGCTGTGACCATGCAGAAAAGGCGTTACGCACGGGCATGCGTCCTGCTCTGCACTTCCATGACTGCTTGGAATCAATTCGATTCTCAGCCAAATCTCATACCAAACTCAAAATAAACATTTCCCACATGCAAAACACTTCATATAAGCATAATTTTCCCTTCAATAACTTCAAATCACAAGCTCAACATCCAACCCATCACAAAAGCATGTATATAAACATATTCTCACACATAACACATGTATATGTATCAAATCATCATCATAATCATCTAAAATCATCAAATAAGCAATAAGGCATCATAAGCATGCTAGAATCGAACTCATCTCAACCAAAACATGCATCAAACATAGCAAAGCACAAGGGAAAGAGGTAAGAAACGCCTACCTCTAGACATGCTTCTTTTCACTAAGAAATCTCTAGCTCAAGCTTGGGTGGATGGTTCTGGATGTTACTCTTCCCTCATAGGGTTGATATCCTCTGAAATTGAAATGTAAACTTTGGGTGGAAATGATTTGGAAACCGGATAGCTCAACTTAAAACCAAAGCGGTTGAAACTTAATGCACGCACGGGCGTGCACCTATCACGCACGGTCGTGCATCCCAAGAAAATTACAAAAATGTCATTTTTCCACGCTCGCATGCAAATCCACTCAAACGGATCCATGCACAAGCCACCAAACTCTAGAAAGACATCTATTTCACCCTAAAACTTTTTCACAACCCTAGAATACTCAAAAATCTCAATCTAACCTCAGATTAGAAGTCTAAAAGACCAAACTAACCCTGGGATGTTACATATTCTCCTTTAATGTCTATATTCTTTATGAGGTTCTTGACTATAAGATATTTTGTTTCAATCAATTTTAGTGTATTAATGGTATTTTATTTAATTGCACTGATATCATAATAACTAAGGTCAATGTCAAGTAGTTTGAAATATAATCCAACAACCATAAAAATTGAGAAACAATGTCATTGTAAACTATGAATTTAATTGTCAAATTTTAAAGATACTTTTGATGACTAATACCTTTCCAGAAAATGGCTCTTTTAGCGAGTATAATAATATATCCAAAAATATATTTTCATCATATTTACACCTACCAAATTATATTTTATCTTTTGTAGATGTCTCATTACTTATTAAAATCCCAACCTAATAATCAAAACTTGGGTTTAAGGGGTATCAATTTAGAATTTGAAATGCAAAAGTTATACATTAGGCTACTATGTAATTGTGCATTTATCAAGTTTCCAATAAGGTTATCATAAGGGAGGTAAGGGACATTTGATATGAATTCCCTCTCAATCTTATTCTTTAGTCAATATTTGACACTTAACTTATCTTATGTCACAACAAACCTATTATTGTCTTGCAATTCTGCATGTTGAGCCTTTGAATAATATATTCCACACATGCATTTTCAGATAAGTCAACAAGTTCACGAGTCCGATCATAATAGATCTTAATACCAAGAACAAATGATGTATCTTTAAGGTCCTTCACATAAAAAATCTTGGATAGAACTAACTTGATCTTAAAAAATAAATCGATATGACTGTTATTATCATAGAGAATCATATCATAAGGACAAATATGCTTCCACTGATCTTTATATACGTTATATCAATCCAACATATTCTCTAAGAAGGCCTATTAATTACACTTTATTCAATCATAGATAAACTTCATGAGTTTGCATACCAAAAGCTCCTTTCCATATGTCTTAGGTAAAGTTAATTGCACCATATGGCTTTTTTACTAATGTAAGATCAATCATCAATTCTTAAGTGAAAACAAACTTTATATTGATATGAGATTCCATGGACTCAGTAACCTTATTAATTCCCACTGTTAATTCTGTCATAGCACTATCATACTTTATAGACAAAGGGAACTTGAACAAATCAACTTCACATTTCTTTCATGGTAGAAGGATATTATTCTCTATAGTGCCTAGCTATATGTTTTAGAATGCTCCAACGATCATATTATGTCATCTTGACTGTTTTACCCTTAAAAAATATTCAATCATATTTGTTTCACCTAATGAAAACTTTAGGCACTTTATTGTGATCTTGATTCTTATAATCATACATTTAGGGTTATGATTTAGTTTTCAACTATGTAATTCTATTATAGAGTCCTAGAATCTTAAAACTTTGGTAAAATCCTGATTAATGTCGATATTGAAAACTTTAATTCCATATAATTTCTAAACTTAAATACAGACTTCGTATTATTTTGCCTTCATCTAGTTACCAACTTTATCTTTCAAAAAACATTAATACTTATTTGAGCTATAAGACCAACATTTCTTATCGTTGCTCTTTCCTTCATTATTGGGGATAGATTGAGCAACTAAAATTGCTATAAGGACTTCTTTTATTTAGCAAATGTCTAGGAATCAAGTACTTTATCAATATAACTCAAAGAACGTATAATTTGATTTGGCTAAACTATGATGAAAGTCTTGTAGTTTTGTAACTTAGACTGAATATTCATTTCGTTTGACTCATTTTGAAATGTCATTCTTTATCCAAGCAACTTCAACTTTTCAGATGTCCTTATACTTTTGACCAAGATTAGTGATAAAATATTTAGCAATTATTATTTAAGGTAAACCTCTAATGAGATAATTAACAAAGAATCTCTTTATAGCAAACAACATTAACCTAATGGATTTCTCCCACTCATTATAAAAATCCTCTTATTCAATTAATCTTTTAACTTTGGGCTTAGTTGATTTATTAACTTATTAGGCCAAATCCATAAACTAAATTAGCAGTGGAAATTCAATATCTTATGTCCAAAACCATTCAAAACCTCAATTGTGGCTTTATTAGTATTGTTCATAATAATAGAGTCTATTAATATAATGCAACAACGTAATATCATTAGCAATAAATAAATAGCTTTAAAATGTTATAAGTTACTCTATACTAGGGTTCTTGGCACATCTTCATAACCTTTCCTTTCGGTAGAAAACATGACATACAACTAGGACCTTTAAAAATAAGGTTACAAATAATGGGAACACATAACTTTTGATAAGTTTATCTCTTTTGGGTAGATAAACTCCTAGGTTACAACTTTGTTTCATGAAAATGGAAAAGACACATATGAATTGAAACTTCGCTACCACCTTTGGATGAATTGAAATTCTCATGACCAACGTAATTTTGCAATCACCTTATGCAACAATCAATTCAACACACACGATAACTACTTTTGTGCAGGAAATTATATGCATCAAAATTGAAGAATGTCTCTTCCATTAAACATAGAGATTTTTGCAAATTTTGGTCAATGCATTACTCTGGCGATTAAACATTCAAGTAGCTTTCTTCAATTTCTATTGAGACTAAATAATATTGCCAATATTAAGATTTCATGAGATATGTCACAAAAATACCTCGAACAATTTTAATCTATAAATATTGCAACAAGTACCTATATCAAATAATAATAATTGTAGCATTGAAACCGTATAAGCCACACTTTATAGGAATTCCTAGTGCATCACCGTCAACTCCCTTTTGGGTAGAGAAAATAGCATACTATTAGGGTCTTAAACACAAGGTTACAACAGTTATAATGAGGACTTTGAGAACAGATGATTTTCGAAATAAATATCCCTTTTGGGTAGATAACCTTTATAAACCATGGTTTATCCTCTACTTAATAAGAAAACACATGTCAATTGAATAAAAACAACTACCTTTGGGTGTATTGGATTTATCCATAGCCAATCTACTCCCAAAACAACGCATGTTAATTTTGGGTGAATTGAACTCATAAACAACTAGTGCAATCCCTACAAGAAACCTTGTGCAATCGTCAACCTTGATGCATGTGATAACCCCCTTTGGGCAAGAAATTACATGCTCTAAGATTGAAGAACGTATTATTACCAATTGAAAGATTGCATAAGTTTTAATAAATGTATCACTTTGGTGATTACCATTCTACCAACTCACACTATCTATCTATGATACATGAAAAGGAAAGTTGTCTTAATAAGGACTTCATGAGATACAAAATATTCATTATCTCAGATAATCCTTAAATTGTTGTATCTAATCTAGTGAATGATAATAATCTTAATATAATGTGGTGACTAACCACTAATGGTAGAGTTGATAACTAAAGTTTATAAATACAATATTTTATGCCATAACATTTATTTAAAATTAAATTAATATTAAATGGAGTTCTACAAGTGTCACATACACCTCCAAGCACCATTGCAATCTCTCTACATGTACTTATGTTGAGCCATAAGTCTTTCATGCACTTCAAGGATTGTTGATTTCCTTTTACACTTTATAATATGTTTTCCTAACATTTATTGTGTTCTTACGCATGATTACATATCTTCATTATGATTCACATAAACACGTATCTAATAACAACCTTGAAAACACTTTCACGTTTGCTACATTCCTTCAAGTTAACTCTAGGTATTGATATGCACCAACACTTGTCTTTATGAGCATTCAAACATGTCCATGACCACTTCATGTGCCATCTAAAGCTGACACATTCTATAAAAGCTTTTGCATTTATTTCATATGCTTCTAAAAAATCTTCAAGTCTGTTTACATGCTTTTAAAAAGTTACACATACTAGAGCGCATCAGTAGAACATATTCACAAGCGAAAACATGCCTCTAGGTGATCATCACATGCCTTTATGAGCCAATGTGCACTTCATTGATCATCAATGTGTCACCACAAGGCTAGAAAAGACATTCATGCACTACCAGCACTTCTAAAAGCCCTTTACATGCTCTCAAGCACCTTTAAATCCCATTCACACACCTGTACATGCCATAAGAAGAGACCTATTTACCTCCATGTTCATTTACATACTCTTATGCACTAATATGAATTCTCACATACTCACACGTGCTACAAGAATAAACCTACATACCCCTCAAAGAATGAGTCGAGTGTAATAAAAAAAAAATTGAGAGTGGAGTAACTCATAAATGTGGAGTATGTGCTCAATCGTAGATGGGCTAAAGAGAAATACTATTTTTACTTATTTATTCTTTTATTTTGTTAAATTATTTTTTTTACCTAATTTTTTTGTAGGTTTCTTATTTTATTTTCTTAGGTATGTTTAAGATTAGGATGAATGTATAAGGTTGAATGACTAAAAGGTTGTAATTTTTAGTTTTTTTTTTTGTTTTTTTATTATGAATGTTTTATTTATTGTTTTTATGTGAAATATTCCTCGAACGAGTCAATCGAGGACGTAGTGGATACGGACTTAATATATTTTATGCAAATATTTGTCTTATTATTTATTAAATTTGAGCTAACAATTTTTTTTTGTAGGGTT
Organism: Anacardium occidentale; assembly: GCA_026122585.1. NCBI lineage: Eukaryota > Viridiplantae > Streptophyta > Magnoliopsida > Sapindales > Anacardiaceae > Anacardium > Anacardium occidentale. The sequence goes on along the minus strand of JAJEJH010000324.1, from coordinate 206,861 downwards.
TATTTATTTATTTATTTTTAGGCTTGTTTATGATTAGATCCAATGTATAGGGGTGAATGTATTGGGTTGTAATTTTTTTATTTCCTGTCTTTTATTTGTTTATTTTAGATAATTCGTTTTTTTATATTACATTATATGATAAAAAATATGACTTAATTAAACTTGATAACGTGCTTAACGAACACTCCAGAATAGTAGAGGCCAACCTTTAGGTTAGGCAGTGTAGGTGCCTAACATATTTTTATTGTTATACCTAATTCTCTGAACCCAACCGATTGGGCAAGTGAGAAAAGTTGGGTCATTTTCAAGTAAATCATGCATCCTCTCTGACATGTATTTTTTCGAGACAACCTTCAGGTGGTAACTCTATAAACTTCATAATAGGTCACAAACCTGTTATGCGCTCATTTTGACATTTAGGGTGGCTAAATAAGAATGGTAAGTTTGTCTTGGCTCGACGCGACAAAAAATAATGCTGCAAGGTGGTGAGCAAAGAGTGCCTAAATATGTCATATATAGGTGTCTCTTTTCTTCCATCCTCTTTATTAAATAAAAGCCTACATTTAAAACATATTCTTTGTGTACCAAACACACCTAAAAACTTATTAAACATTTCTAAACTGACCAAAGATAACAATATAATGGTTGAGTTTAATTTTGAGTTCTGTTTTATTAAGGATAGTGAGACTCTAGTTGTTCTTCTTTAAAGAGCAGTAAAAGATAGGTTATACCAACTTCAACCAAGTATAAAGTTCTCAAATAAATGTACAAGTTCTTTCAATTTTCTTGAGGATAAAAATAAATCCTATAGTTCTATTTTTCATGCTAAAACGATTGATCCATTGGTGTGGCTTAAAAGGTTAGGTCATCCCTATACAAAGATATTAAATTTTGTACTTAAACTATTGAATTGTACTAGTTGTGGTATAAATAAAATGTTTATTTTTTATTATTCTCAAGTGGGAAAAAATCATCATAAATGATTCTCTTAGTGTGTCTCGAGCTAAAAAACCTCTTAAAGTTGTTCATACTTATTTATGGGAACCATCTCTTATTAATTCTTTAAAATTTTTCAAATATTATATAATATTTACAAATGATTTCTCTAGCTTTACGTGGGTTTTTCCTTTAAAATCTAAGAATGAAACTAAAGGAGTATTTTAACAGTTTTAAGCCTTTATTGAAAGACAATTAGATAGCACAATTAAGACTATACTAAGTGATTGGGGTGTCTAGTTAAAGTCTTGTTACCATTCTTTAGACATCCTTGTCCATATATCCATCAACAAAATAATTGGGTAAAGAGAAAGAATAGGCACTAGGTTGAGATAGGTTTAACTCTTCTTCCACAAGCTCATATTCATTATCCTTTTGGTGGTTAGCTATTCAAGTTGTTGCCTTTCTAATTAACATATTACCTATACCAGTTTTAAATTTAGAATCACCATTTTAGGTTATGTTTCAACTGAGACTCCTACAACAGTGTCTAGCAAGAAAGCATAATTCAAAAAAAAAAAAAAAAAAAAGGTAAAAATCTTTGAAAAAGACCTAGAAGGGAACTAGACCAATTGATTACTCTTTTCTTAGTACCTTTAATTGTGCTTGCTTTCCATACTTGAGAACTTATAACAGGTACAAACTAGATTTTCATACACAATAGTGTCTTTCTAGTATATAGCTTGCAATATAAGGGGTATAAGTGCTTAAACTCAACTAGTCAAATTTTTTTCTCTGTAAGTGTTGTTTTTAATGAAACTAAATTTCCTCTTCAAAAAAATCCTTATGTTCTTCAAGACACTTTATCTATTGTTAATGATATTCGTGGCTTAAAAAGTTTCTTTATTCTTGAAGTTATAGTATCTCAGTCTAACAATTCGTTTGACTTTATCCCCAATAACAAAAAACATAAGGATGAAACTCGATCCACTAATGAAATTATACCAAATGCTCATCTTCAACCATCAATTTTAAATGAGTTAGTGAGGGTCAACATAAATCTAGACCTAATATTGTCTCTTGACACTTTAGAGAAAATAGTTCAAGCAGTAGATCATTTTTCAATATCTTGTGTATCACCTTATGATAGCATGTCCATCCACTTGGAAGTTGTTTTGCCAACAAAAAGCACCTCATTACCTAAACTTGATATGAGTCTAAGATAGTAGTTGTGAATTCTACATATCCAATGATAATCAAGTCAAAAACTGGTTCTTTACAAAAGCCAATAGTATTTATAAGTAACATGTTCAAAAATGACAACCAAAAAATGTAACAAAAGCATTGAGCAAATCTCACTGGTTTCAAGCAATGGAAAAAGTGTATAATGCTTTACGAAAGAATCATACATTGGAATTAGATCCCTTTCAACCCAATATGAATGTAGTTGACCACAAATGGGTCTTTAGAATAAAACTTAATGTTGATGGGTCTCTATAGAAATACAAAGCTAAACTGGTAGCTAAGAGTTTTCAACAAACACTTGGTATAGACTATTTAGATACATTTAGTCCTATGGTGAAGTTTGTGACTTTAAGAATAATGTTTATATTGGTTGCATCTTTTAATTGGCCGATACATCAGGTGGATGTGAATAATACAATTTTTAATAGAGTGTTAACAGAAGAGGTTTACATGACACAAACTGAGGGGTTCAAAGATCCTAATAAACCTAAGTATGTGTGCGAGCTTGTAAAAGCTTTGTATGGCTTGAAGTAAGCCCTAAGAGCATGGTAGGAAAAATTGAAAGATGTATTGATTTTGAAAGGTTTCAAAAATTTTGTGGCTAATACTAGTCTATTTGTTTATAATAGTCAAGAGTAAAAATATATGTATTAGTGTATGTTGATGATATATTGCTAATTGGCACAAATTCAAAGTTCATTAAAAATCTTATGATTAATCTTAATGTGTCTTTTCATTAAAAGATTGGGGAGATTTAGATTATTTCCTAGGTTTTGAAGCTTAAAAAGATGAGATAGCACTAATGTTATGTCAAACTAAGTACGCATATGACCTATTGGAAAAAAAACTAATATGCCTAATTCTAATGTTACTACTACACTCGTGGCTATGGGCGTAAAGTTGTTCCCTAAGGATAGTGAATTGTTGAAGAACTAGTATTATATAGGAGTAATATAGGTGCTTTATACTATTTGTCAATAACTAGTCTAGATATATCTTTTGCAACTTAATTTTTGAAAGCTCCTACAAGGTTACAGTGGCAAGCATGTAAAAGGATTTTGAGATATGTAAAGGGGACTTTAAACTTTGGTCTTAAATTCAAACCACTTGCTAATGTAAATATAGACTAGGTAGAAAATTTAAGTGTTAGAAGGTCAACAAGTGGGTTTTGTGTATATTTTAGGGGAAATCTTGTACAGTGGTGTTCAAAGAAACAAAGAGAAGTTACTTTGTCTTCTATTAAGACAGAAATAGAAGTCTAAGTCAAGTGTCTATAGAATTGTCATGGATGCATAATTTACTTTTAGAAATAAAAATTCATTGTGCCATGAAACCAGTTATATGGCGTGATAACGAGAGTGTAAGGTTTTAGCTTCAAATCCCATGTTTCATGGAAAACTAAACATATAGAGTTGGATGTGCATTATATAAGACAACAGGTAACATTTATGCAATTTGTTCCTTTAGAGTTTTAGATAGCAAATGTTAAGCCATTGTCTGCAAAAAGGTTTGTTGAGAGATAAGCTAAATCTGAGTCATTATCAAAATCCAGTTGAAGTTAGCGAAGAGAAAGAAAAGCAGTGCTGAGATCGACAGAAGACTAGCTTAGAAGGAATTCTGTGAAGAGTGATATAATTGAGGGAGAGTTGGTTAAGAGTTTAATTGAAGTTGTTGATAATTGGGCAATATAAATGGAGGAAGACCTGTGCTAAGATTAAGTGAAGACTAGCTTAGAAGTAGTTGAGTTATGCAGAAAAGGAGCTATAATCGCTTTGTTTGATTGTGTTTATTTATTTTGTAAGAGCTTCTCAGTTTTTTTCTCATACTCTGTTTTGTTTGAGTTGAGGGAAGATGTGAAGACTTATATTTGAAAAGAAGAGACGAATATAATCAAAACGGTGCATTTGGTAACATAAAGAAATGGTGCATTTAGAGTAAAATTGTTGCACACCATTTTGAAGTTAATTGCAAATAATCGAAGAATAGAAGATGTATTGCTCATTCAGCTGCAAAAGAGGAATAAGGGTTCTCTTCCAGAAGATTCTACCATCTTTGGTCACTGTTTAGATCCACGATCAACAAGAAGTTGTCATAGATTTCTTTTTTTTTTTTCTGTCAACAGTAAAGATTCAGAGAAAGGTTTATCTGTCAATTTTGTTTTCTCTATATAAAGTGGTTCCTGTATTTTCTTTTCCAGATTTTAAGAGATGAGTTTCTTTTCTCCATAAAGATCTGTTCTTCTGTTTTTTTCCTGCTAAATTGAAATTTGATTGGGGTATTATGTAGTGAAAGTGTGTGTTGTGATTTTCTTCTAATTCAAAGCTAGTCCTATTACTGGACGAAGCTATTGTAACTTAAGAATGCAACTTCCATTTCCACGAGATTCCACATCAATGTATATACTCAAAACATTACTGAAACCAACAAAAAAGCTAATAAAGTACTCCGTAGCAAATAATACAGAATAAGATGAAACCAAATCAAAGAAAGGCACATCCTAATAATAATATCGCGTGAGCAACATCAATTACTTTCCCTCTACTTCCAAATACTATCCATCATAAAATTTTACAGGAACAACCTTGCATAAAATAATGAAAGTGTTTTAAAAAAAAAAAATGAGAATCAAAACCTTTAAGGTATTTAACTAAAGACACATAATCCATAATATTAGAAACAAGGGGGAAGCCACTATGTGAAACAGGTCAGAATACTCTTTAGCACACTCAAGGTCTTGAAATGACTTTTGACTGTCTCACATAAACAGATGAGTTACACTACTTGACGACATGTGGAAAGAATTAATGTTGTTGAGTCTACTTAGACTAACTTCTAAGTAGTCATTTAACAGAAAATAAAAAAATAGCAATAATATGCCAACCAAATGATTAGCGGCAGACTTTTAACCTGAAAGAAAACTATTCCGAAGTAAAAATCATTAACCAAACACCATTACTAAGCAGAAAATCCTGAACATAGCAATCAGGGAGCACTTCACCAAAATTAAGAGCAGATATAGTATAACCCTATTCAGTTCTCATTTTTATCATCAGAAGCTAGTTCTCAATATGAACTATTTGAGATTGAGTCTGTTTAGTTTAGATGTAACCCCAACTAGGAGGATGAATTATATCATCCAATATCAAATCAAACTCTAATTAAGCTATCCAACTAAAACTTTAACTTGAATTTTGCTTAAATCAAACCAAACATTGATACCAATGGCAAATCATCTCTTAATTAGATGCTAATAATACATTGACATAATTTTTTATTGAAAACTTACTAATTAAATACATCTTAATGGTTATCACCTCTTAATCTAATTAGATGTCTTTCAATGTTTTGGAATTATTAAACATTTAGCTAATTAAAGATCTCTTTTATAACATATGTATTAATTTAATAATTTCTTAATTAATATTACTTTTCTACATTTTGTTATTCAAATTGATTTTTCATTGTCTAAAAATTACTATTATTTTTAATGATACATTTCTTATAATAAAAAACTTTCCTATGATAAATAAATTAGTTACATTATATCAGACAATTACATGTTTACAAAATTTTATTTTATGAATTTGTTTTTGTTGCATATAGGGCTGAATTCAAGCTGAACCAAATGTGAACAGACATATGTTCGTTTTTGTGCTTGTTTTGTACTGTTTGGGTTCGGGTTTATGTTCATGTTTGCTGAATATTTTTATAGCAAAGTTCATATTTGTATTTAGTTTATGTAATTCGTATTTATATTTATTAAAAATTAAAATTAATATAAATAATTAATAAAATATAATTAAAAATTTTTTAATTTAAGTTCGGGTTTGTGTTCGGTTTGTATAGTTTGGGTTCGGACTCGTTTTCTCTGATTTTTAAAATTATAATTCGGATTTGTATTCATGTTCATGTTCGGGTTTGTACAGTTTGTTTCGGTCTCATTTGAGTCAAACTAAAAAATGAATCCGAATATATCCGGTTCGAATCCAGCCCTAGTTGCATCATATAATTTTATTTTAGTTCACATTTGATATAACTTATGACATCAAATAACACTTCCCGACAAGATGTATATTACATTTTTTTCCTAATAATGTTATTTTGTCACAAAATAATATTTGTGTTGCCGCACATATTGTGTCACTATTACTTCAAATTCACTGCATATTATGACAATTTTTATTAGTAGAAATAAGATATTATCTACTGGGAAAAAATATTTTTGTCATAAAGTCGTGTATAATTAAATATGGTGACTAAAGTCTATGTTAACCACCTATATTTGTCACAAGATCTAATTAGCATTGACGCTAAATTTTTGGCACCGAAATTTTGTGACAACATGTTATAAGAAAAAGGTTTTTTTGTCCTTATATGTCTTTTGTCTAGTCTTATTGTGAAAAAAAAAAATTTATAAAAAAATTTGACATCATATTATATCTTTATTATGCCAAACATGACAGGTTATTATTTTGTCATATTAAGTATAAAATTTGTGATAAAATTGTATTCATCTAAATTATTTTTGTCCCAAGAGACTGAATTTCTTGTAGTGAAATTAAAACCATACAAGGTTTCAAGCATATTTGTCATTTGATGGCTCTATCAGTTTTCACATGGCATAAGTTGAGCTCTTCCACCACTCTTCAAAAGATACTCTCCACCTAAAGTAGGGTGGCATTAGTGGTAATTTACATAAGGTAGGAGCTCAAAAGTGACCATGTATCTAGGATGGTACCAGCGATATGGTATATGGCTTTGGGTAGGGAAGAGATAAGAGATTTTGGAAAACAACCAAAAAAAGATAACTCTCTCTCTTTGTAGAGAAAAATGGGTTGGAAAAGAAGAAGAAGAGAGAAAAATTTCTTTTTACTCTCTCTTAAGAGAAAGAGCTTGATCCTCTATATACGATGAGATGCATGATCATACATCCTATGATAAACGGTCATACATCCTTTATTTGGGCAGAAGCACGAGCATGCATCGTCAAACACACAACCGTGCCACTGTTTATCAAGATTTACGCTCTAAGATACTCAAATAAGGCATGTGATTTTTCTCTACGAGGACACACGCCAGTGCGTGTCTAATGCATAATGATGTGTGGATTGAAAATCACATAACTTAGCAATAGCACCGATTTTTATCATGCCAACTCGTGATGGACTCTACCATGCTTATTTAGTCACTTTAGACTTGACCAAAAAGATGCTTGTGAATAGGTTTTTGCCCCACCGCGGAATCTTTGAAAATAAATTGCTACCTAGGGGTTACCCTAGGAAATATGTGTATGTGAAGATGGATGACTAGTTAAATGATTTATTTTAATAGCATATATCAGGTTTAATTAGATTCCCAATTTTTATTATATAATGCAGTACAAAATTTAATTAATCATCAAAGCAATAAATATCCATCCAGAAATAAGTAAAATTTAATTTAATAATACAACCCATACACCCTTAAACAAGACTAGGAAAAATAAAATCATACATACCTACTTAAATAAGCTTAAAAAGTTTAAAAAACAAAACTGTAAAACAAGGGTTAGTTAGACAATTGAATATATTAAAACAATTTAATGAAAAAAAATAAACATAATTAATTTTCATAATTATGCTATCCATCCATGGATGTGGGTCATACAGACACAACAGTGGATCATCCAAGCTGTCCACTTTCATATCTGCCTCATTCGCGTATTGTTTTAGAGAAAAAACAGAAAGAGAGACTAACAAAATGTACTTTTAAAGCCTATTCAACTTAACCCAACTTCCTAAATCATCATTAACTAATAGAAATCTAGCTAACATGCATCAATATCTTAATGGGAAAAATATAATCAATTAATCATAGATTAGAATACACCCACGAGAAAATAAAATACCCATTCATAGATGACTAGTGTTAACATACTAACGACTATAAGAGTAGTCGCTCGCACACTGATCTATATGCGTCATATCGGATCAAGTGAAAACACATATAAGCAAACAAGCAGCATTTATACATCATTATTAGAGGAATTATAACAACAGATAAACATATACGAAAAGAGAAGCAATAAGTGTAAATAACAAAAAAGTAAACGACCCATCTACATATAGCCGGTGTTAACATACAAATGACCACAGGAGTCATCCACGCACCGAGTCATTCACGCCTTCATGTCAATCACACATAAACAGCAGGAGAAATAACAATTTTTTATCATTATTATCAGAGACATTTGATAAACAGATACTTGCGTAATAAAAGAAGCAATAAAGATTAATAAAAGAAGAAGAATAAATTTGCTCATTTAATAGACGTAAGCAGACGTGTCAGGGTTGTTCATATATGCTCATAAATGGCTTCATCTGTGGATAACTCCAGGAGGAGGTTTGTCACCGCTTGGGATAAGCAGAAAAAGATATTTAGAGCAAAATAGGGGATACAATACTGATAAAGTGGAATGAGTTGGATAGATCCCCTTAGGGTTTACCTAACTGCGAATTTCAACAGTGTTTAATCATAGCTTACTTCAGCCAGATCATTGGACAAAATCTCTTCCCCTTTCAGATGTTTCAAGGTGAGTTTTCAAAATGCATGTTTCATATTAGTTTTATGTATAGTGTTGTATTTAGATGGAGTTTCTTTTATTTTTTATTTTTTTGTATTTATGTTGGTATCAAGTATTATTTCTGCTAATCTCTTCTCTCTCTCTAATCTCTCTTTGCATTGCTAACCTCTCAAAGAAATAGGTTATGTTTGTATAGAAGATGTTGTAACCATTACCTATGGGTCAATGTAAGCGGAGGGAGGCAGGTTGAATTAATACGTCCATTGATCGTGCCCTAATCATCACCTGCTCATCAACAGTCTATGGATGGAAACAAGATAAGCACACATGCTAACCTTCAACAATAGTTAGTGAATGTCCTTTGCTCCCCTATCCACACAGCACTTAGGATGGGCATTCATGTACAACACAAAATAGGCTCTAAATAGGCTACACTTGACTCTAATGATAAATGAATAAGAATTAGGCTCAATGAAGGTAGGGTCCGAAACACTTATCTCAATTACACTCAACATGTTCAATCCTTTGTTCACAATCCTTATGCCTCGACTCATCAACTAAGAAGTTTGCTTGGATAGTTTAGGTAATCATCATTGAGGAAAAGCCTAGATAAATCAAAATGAGGTGTCTACAGTTGCCTTTTCTTTTGTGGGATTTTGTGTGTGTCATGTAATGAATGCAATGTGATGGTATTGTGAGATCATTTTTTACCGAGTCAAATTAGAATAAACTTATCACTCTTATTTGATCATTCTAAATGTGGTCAAGAGGAATGTGTAATAGGTTCATAGCCTGTTACGAAGTTTATAGAGTCATCACCTAAAGGTTCACTTGGGAAAAAAAAATCAATGCAAATGGATGACTTATGGATTCCTTACAAAAGGCCAAACCATTTTTACTTATCTAATGGGAGGGTTCAAAGAGTTAGGTGCAATAATGGAAAGGTGTTAGACACTTACATTGCTCGAACTGAAGGTCAGCCTCTACTAAGGTAGTTTATTTTAATGAATTTACTAAGTTTGATTTAATTCCCATTTATTAACACACAAATGCACCTATTCTAATCATCCAAAGCAATTAAAATCATTGAAATTAATTACATCCACATAAAGTAGTAAAAATAAAAGTAAAATTAATTACATCCTTTTTCACATATACTCCTATACAAATATTTAATCTTAAGCAAGTCATTTAAAAGTAAATCTGTAAAACAAATATGGTTAGAGAATAAGAAGAATGCAAGTTGACAAGTTAATAATGTGGTGACAGAAGCTATTAAGGAGAAGTGAGCGAGGGAAAAACTGAAGCAGTGCGTTTTTGGTGAAGGAATAAGATGAACGGCCCAGATTGATGACTAATATGTTTTCTTGATAAATAATCAACGGCTGATGTTATCAATCATATGGATTGCTAACATGTAATTAGAAAAATATAAATAGTTTGTTTTGTTTCAACAGTTAAAAAATATTCTTGATTTTCAATTGAGGTATTAGTTCTAAAAATATCTCTCTCTCATTTTCCCACTCTAGCTTGCAAATCAGGAAGGTAGTTTTATTTTTCCTGCAAATCTTGAATGCTTTAGATAATAATAAATGCAGTTAATAAATTAGATTCAACACCTGTAGAAAATCTTCATGTGATCGTTCCACAAGTAAATTATCATTTCACCTTCCTCTCAAATAGATTCCAAGTATGATATTGCAGAAACACAAAAGACATAGGTACAAAATATATGCACTCAATTCAAACCAGTTTTGTTAATAACAATAATTGTTATCAATAAACATGAAACAAATATACAAGCACAAATTATCATTATTAATTCATATTCACCACAAAATCGGAACAGAAGTTACGTACAAAAAAAAAAACTAAAAAGTCATCTATCATTTAATCTCACAACAGAATATTCAAAAATAATTAAATAATAAATAAATAACAGCTATTATTGCATGAAAGTGTTACAAAATTAATAATAATTAAAGTGTTAAAAGTGAAGTGTTATGCTTAAAAATGCAAAAAAAAAAAAAAAAGAATTAAAGAAAAAAACAATAAACAGAATTTACAAAAGATTTGTTGACGGATTATACTTAAACATGTTACAAAACCCTAAATTTGTAATTTCATAAAGTAAAGCCGTAAGATAAATTAGCAAGGGATTAATTGTGAAGTGACGCGACATTGATTCTAGTGGCTGCATGTGATTAAATTTATTGGCCGAATTTGAATGCTTCGCTCTCGGGTCGAAAGGAATTGAAGCAAGTGTTGTGGGATGGTTATGCAAGGGCTGGAATGTTCACGGCTTGCAGGGCATTGTATTTGAAGTTTGGTGGCTGAACGTTTGAATTCGGTGGACAGCATATAAACTATTTACCAACATAAAACTTTCCAGATGTATATGAGCAAGCACGCGTTGGTATATAATTTTCAATACCTAAAGGCACTTATTGGGCCTTCAACTTAACAATGGACATCATCTTCAATATATGGATTGATTTGGAACATGTTAATTTTATTAAAGCAAACAGCTCTGTATTCTTCTCTTAACAATTTTGTCTTATTATTAATAACAGCGGAAAACCATTTTCAGCAGAAAAGGGGTTTACCCAGCCTTATAAATGCCAAGACATGTTAAAGAAAAGGTCAGTATACATAGAAAGATTAGCGGCTTTTTTTTTTTTTTTTCTCTCTCTTTTTCTTTTTTGTTGACAGTTATAATAAATATCAGTAAATATTATACCGACACAAGATATAATAATATCTGTACAAATGTTGGTATAAATATTAACGGCATTTAACACCACTAAAAGTTAATAAAAACATTAATAAGTCTTTTCTGTTATAGTATATGAGTCATGTAAGTGGACATTAGTCATTGGTTCTGATACTATTAAAATTTTCCAAAAAATGAAAACAAGAATAAGAAACCAGAGCAAAATTAACAGGGAAATTTACTGAATATGCTTGGATTTTTTTTAAAAGAAATATACTTGGATTTTTTTTTAAAGAAATTAGATTTATGGTTTACAATGCGTTACACAAGTCAATCTAAGCCAGTTGGCTATAGCTATCACAAACTGATCTCAATCGTTGATTAAATAACATAATTACTTCGTTTTATTATTAGATTGTTATTCGAATTGATGAGGTGGTCATAATTACTTTCAGTTTTAGTAAGCATGATAAATAAAAAACTTTACCCTTATCTAAATAGGAGATGGGACTTACCTAGTAAATGGGCAGTACTTCTTTCTTATCAATCAAGAACAAAAATAAAATAAAATAAAATAAATTGACTCCAGCGATAGAAGGAATCATTCATCTCGATCAACATTTATTTTGACAGATTATTGGGTACTAGTCTTACATTGGACGAGTCCTGAATACCCTGTAAGGGGTTGAGCTTCATAAAATTAACTAAGAGTAGCACCTTAATTATTACAACTTGTTTATCAGAAAGGTTTCTGTGGTTGACTTTTAGCTTAGCCCTAAAGTTCCCTGTATGTGAAAATACTGTCTTCGGAAAAAGATTTTATCAATATGATGTTAATTAAGTTGATTCTTATTCGCATGGAGATCGAAATAGATTTATGATGACAATTTAGTCCATGAGGATTATCGTCTTAACAATTAACGACATCGATATGATGCCTTTAACAATTACTAAAAGGCAAAGGGACTTATTTCCACCAAGGTTTCTCTTGAACACAAAATTTCACCTTCCAATTTTTTAAAATTCAGTTATTCAGTTATTATCTATTTTTTATCTAATTCTTTTAATATTTTATATAAAATAACTAAAATATTTTCGATAAAAAATAAAAAATTATAATAAAAATATAATTAAATATAAAAAAATAAAAAATATATAAAAAATTTAAAAGTAAAAAAAAAACAACTATCGCCACTAAAAAATAAATTAGGTGATCGAAAACAACCACATAATTCTCATAACAGTTGTTTAATAAAGACGGTCAGATCAGTCGCCATCTTTTTTGGTGGAAGAAGGTAGATCTAACCACCTCCAACATCAACCATAGTCAGAAACCGCCAATACGTCAAGACTGGTCATTTCTAATTGTTTGTAGCCATAATTGATGGTAAAAACAGTCAGAACTAGGTGGTTGCTTATTTTATTTTAAATTTTTAAAATTTTTAAAATTTATTTTAAAATTTTAATATTATTTAAATATTTTTATTATTTGTATAAAATTATTTTATTATTTTTTAAAATTATTTTTGTTAAAAATATAAAAATATATTTCTAATCATTAAAATTTAACTATTGACCGTTAAATTTAATCATTAACTATGATCAATAAGTGGTTTTTTGGGTTTTAAAAAGTTGAGTGGTGAAATTTGTGTTTAAGGAAAACCTTGGGTAGAAATTGATCGTTTCACCTTAATGAAAAAACTAAGAGAATGGTTTTTACATGGAAAGTCATCAGCTATTGGCCACGCAACTATATATAGCTTATAAATTTTAAAACTAAGAGAATATTTCATTAATTAAAAAAATTGATGTTCCGACCAATACAAATGCAAATTAATTATCAGAAAATTTTTTCTTATGTTATTATTGAAGTACGCTCCATATTACTGAAATTGAAATCAATTAAGCACACGACTAATTAAAAACAAGGAGGCATGTAAGCCGGAGGTGACAGCATGCTCTGGTTCTGGTAACTTCCATTCTTTACAATAAGAACGGTGTCCATACCCCATGTTGAATGCCTCTCCAAATGGCAATGCATAAACCACACTCCTGAAAAAGAAATTAAGAACCACAAACATCAGTTCGACACACAAAATTTTGCTATTGTTTACAATTATGAAAACAAAAGGATTTAACTATTTATGCTTGAGATTTTACCAGGATTGTCAGCTAAAAACCGAATTGCGGCCCACCCATTTCTAGGGAGGTTAATGGTGTTAACATGAGGTGGATCAACCAAATTATAAGAGAGTGGATCAGTCACATTGTTGAAATTTCCCGAACCCGTTCCAACTAGATAGAAGCTGAAACCGTGTAAATGGATTGGATGACTAGATGGTGCATTCCCGATATTAGTCCCTTGGAGGACAATTTCCACCGCTTCACCATAATTTATCATCCTTGCCTTTGTCCCTTGGGCTGTGAACGCTGATATATTTGACACATCTCCTGTGAAGTTGAAAAAATTTGGTGGCTCGCTTGGGAAATCGCGGTCGAAAGTTCCGTTTGTCAAATTCCTGTAAGACAAAAGATTTAGAATATCTTCATATTAGGCTCGATCCTCTAATTAGTTTGTATCGAGAAGTTTGTAATTAAGCTTGTACCTGTAGTATGCTTGCAGTATATCGATTTGAGGTGCCGCGAAACTAATATTATTTAAGCTGGCGGCTTGTCTATCACCAGTTCCCGTATCACACGAGTCGTTGGCGCACAACAATCGATTCAAAGAAACTGCTATATAGAGTCGAGTGCTGATATTTCTCGGAACATTGATCGGATGCTCTGTACTGGCTAAGCTCTTTACTTGATTAGTAAAGTTTTGTGCAGAATCTATGTCAGTGTTACTTGGAAGCGTTGGGAAGAAAGGAGACGAAGGGGCAGAATAGTTGCCTTCATATTGAACAATTGCTGTGGTGGTGGTGTTGGGGAATATAATACCGCTGTCGACGTAAGGTGTCGAAGCCATGTAATAGTGGCTGAGATTCTGGTTTGCTGTGAGCAAAACATCCATAGTTTGTCCAGGAGTTATCATTATGTAACTCGTATTTATTGGTTTTATGTATGCGGCATCTTGCGCAACAACAGTGAGGCTGTGGTTAGCGATTCCAAAGAATTGTTCTTCATTCATCACAGCATTCACAATGCGAAGAAGGTAAGTTTTGCCAGATTCAACCGCTAATCGATATGTTGTGTCTGCAATATCAGATTATTATAAACTGTTAGATAAAAAAACAGATGCAACGATTGAAGGACTTTGAATATGTATAAAATTAAAGAATACAAATTAAATAGCCTTATCATTTAACGTCAAATCTTTCTATATAACTAATTATTTAAACTACTTTTACTTTCAATATTGTACGCTGTATGTCAAAAGGTGTGCTTTGAAACATTTGGCAGATTAGAGAAAATATGTATATATTTTTTTCATGTTATATACTCTGTAATACTTTGACCGAAAAAAAAAAAAAAAAGAAAAATGTAAAATAGTATTTACTAAAACATATATCATATTTTAAAATTACATTTAATCAATAATAAATAGAGTGCTTTTAGTGGTTAAATTTTTACCATTAGAGCACTCATATAAGTCCCCTGGTTGACCATTGATTGTGAAAGCATCTGAATTACTTGGGGTGGAGCCTGTTTCGATGGAATTTTGAATCATAGCCATTACGTCTGCCTTGAACCAGGAACCTGCCAAATGAATTGACAGTGAAAATTTTTAAGGAAGCAGACAAATCAAGTTATTAATTGATATTAAGAAAAATATATATGTATATATTTACATACCGAGAATGATTGTCTGTTCTTTGTAAGGCGTAGGAAATGGATAAGTTTTTCCAGCAGCAGGTAAAATGATAATGGCACCATGGACCGTCGCTCGAGTCCAGTCACTATGGGCATGCCACCAAAGAGTTCCTTCTTCATCAGACAATATAACCTCATAAGTGAAGTTGGTTCCTGCTGCAATTGGACACTGCGTTATGTTCTCAGGACCATCTGACCATGGATTCCTTGGCTGCTTCACTCCATGCCTGCATAAATTGAAAGAAAATTTCTTTAACATTTTCGGATTTCTATTTCACCATTTATTGATTGTTGGAGAGGGCGCTATATATAATTACCAGTGAATAGTAACTCCATATCTTCCCTGATTGATTACATTAACGAAAATAGTGTCTCCTCGACCAGCCTGAATTGTTGGACCTGGGAAACTGCCATTCACAGTCAACATGCTCTTTGTGCTGCATAGCCTTGTAAAATTTGCTTCTTGAAGCTGCAATTAATTACGTCAACACAATTCAGGATTTTAATTGTATATATCTTTTTGTTCATTAACAAACTGAAATCAAGCAATAAGCACTTACAACAAAATCATAATGATGGACTTCACGAGCCATGCAAAGGAGAAGTCCATCCAGAAACAAGAACCCTATGAGCGCTACAATGAAACCGACATTTTTTGTACCCATTGTTTATCTCTTTCTTTTGTGTTCTCAGGTTGCCTCTCTTCTTTCCTTCGTGATGATCTAAAGCTGTTCCTGGTCGCTATTTATACTAAAAGTAAACCGAGTTTTGAAGACTCAAAACTATTACCATTACACAAAACGAAACATGCGTGGTCAATTTTGCCGTGTTTCCAATTTTTCCATGGTTTTTTTTATCAAGATTATCTTCAAAAGTCAAACCCACCTCCGGGGCTTCATACGTCGGTAAACTCTTCACACCAGCTTAATGTTATTAATTGAAATTTTCTTGTCTCTTTAACTTGGTTCTTAATGAGGCTTTCGAATGATAATGACAAATTAAGTTCGTACCAGTAGAAAAAGTTTTTGGACGATTTTTACCTAATTGAAAATCACAACAAACAAACATTTTATTGATACTAGAAGTATTAAATTGTAACAACTTGAATTCGATATTAATTGTTTGTGGATGTGGATGGCCTAGCCTCCTATGCCATGACATTGGATCAACCTTTTATGCATGCAAAACAGAACTATCAAATAGTTTATTTTCTATTGACTGGTTCCCTAACAATAGCTTACTATATAAGGAAAAACAAGAATTTATTCATTGATTGACTAGACCTTAATTGACATGAGGAGTTACTGATAGCATGTGCACTTGGTTAAAGTTGATACAAGCCATCTTTTACAATCCCTTTAAAAAGAACAACTTTGGTTTCTTTATCCTTGACAGAACAAAATTTGAAATCAAACTGAATTAGTACATTGTTATCTTTGGTTAATTTTGAAATGGTCAATAAGTTCTTGGCTATGTTTTGTACACACAAAATGTTTTGAAGATGTAAACATTTATTAGTTAAAGGTGTAAGGAGAAAGGATAAACTTGTGAGAGAGATATTCAAACATTCTATGTTCCTCACTTCGAGTTATTGTCTGCCTTCATAGCCTACTTTATTCTCCAACTAATCAAAGTTTGAGGTAACATGATCTATTGCTATAGAGTTCATATACCAAATAGGATCTACCATATTTGTTGGTGTAACAATTAGCTCTTTCCTTTCTTAATTGCACCAACGTTGCTACTATGTCTTTTTTGCTTTCTTCCTAACTATATATGCATTCTTAACACCTTTTGAAGCTAACCATTGTGTCTCAATAAGATCAGATACAACATTCCTTGATTGCATACCATTCTATCCATTACCAAAGAATTGTGTATCAAAATTTCTTGGCATGGTTTTTCCTCCAAAATATCCAACCTAGCCAATGGTCGCCTCTATCATACTATTATTCATTTTCAACTAGTAGTTACACATTTTCTATATAGGTGATATCAAACCTATGAGAACACCACAGAGTTATATGACCACTCTTTTCACATACCTGACAAATCACCTTAGGTTTATTAAAACCTCTTCCTCTACCTTTCATTTGATTAGTTTGTATGTATCTCTAAAAGACTGAATCATGCCCTCGTTTTCTACATCAAACAACAGCTTGCTTTTTATTTTTATAATCTTTACCACAAACATATCTACCTACAACTTTATTAGTGATAAATAATATGACTTTTGTGTCTTCTAATGTTATGTCTCTAGCATTTATATCAAGCTTAGGGGTAATGCATACTATAACAAGATCAAATTATGGTCTAATATTATCTAAAATAAACCCTAGCAATTATCTTTCTATGATATTCTAACCATTCGTAACTAAAGGATCAACCATATCCTTCATTTTTCTAAAGTATCCATGTATAGTCAAACTACCTTTCTTCATGGTATGCAAAGTAGTTTTCAGATTAAGCACTCTTACCTTTGACTTAACAATGAAGAAATTTTCTAATATTATCCAAATTTTATAAGTAGAATTACAATTAGCAACGCAATTAGACATATTTTTATAAATAAATGCAATCCACCAACTCATTAACAGTTTATCCAATTTTTCTATTTCTGATACTCAAGATTTTGTTATTTAATACCACTACTAGATGAATTGTTTTCAACAAGGACAAATGGTGTAGGACACTCAATAATACCAATAAGATGTTCTTCTATAATATTTAATACTTAAGCACACTAATACTTGTAATTTTCTTCGGTGGGTTTTAGATATATCACTTAAAGAAATCACAGTTGGAAAGCATTCATCATTATCAAGTTGTGTAGTAAATGACCAAAATCAATAAATCTCTCTAGATTTTTTTGAAGATTTAAAGAAAACACTAGCAATTAATGCCAATCTAAGGCTCCAATACCATGATAAATAGTGAAAATCTCTCAATAAAACTCACATGCTAACTACAATATTAACTAAAAAATCTACTTCTTTTATTAGATTATAAAAACTAAAGAAGATTACATAAGTTTTGCATGAATTTTGATTTATATACAAATTCACACATTTGTCAACTATAGCCAGTTATTTTCTCAACTCCTCACCATTCATTCTATCACTTGAAAAATGACCTTTGTGACATCTATGACCATTACATGTCTCTCACTTTTGTTCGTGTTCTTCCAACGTAATAGAATAGTTAACATTTCAACCTCTCTTTGTTCCTTTGATTTCCTAGACTCTCTTTCTCTTTAATTACATAAAATAACACCATCCAATTTAAGTACCATTTTATTATTAACACACACCTTTACAAAATTGGTTTTCACAAGTCTTGTAAACTCCCCTTGAAAGCGAGCTTTACTTCAATCCAAACTCTTAAACTCTTCTTTAACTTTATAATCCAAACAACATTTATTTCCTCTTTTCAAGAACTACTCATCCTCTTTATTAGCAGATTTTTGAAAGTCATTTATTTTTACTTGACCTATGGTTGTCTTGTACCTTTTCCCAAGAGTCTTGCCTAATACATATGAACATGGTTTAGAAGAAGCTTTAGTTCTCTTTGTCTTTGATAAGGAAGAGTAAAATGAGCAAGAGAACTACTTGATGACTAGGTGGGAGTTTCATCCTTGATAATAATAGAAGTTGATTTTTGTTTTTTAACTTTTGTTCTTGGTTCAAAAGCAAGAACTTTCTCAAAATGTACATTTTCCTTGGATTCTTTAAACATTTTTTTAATAATCATATCAATGTTTTTTTCAATAATAACTTTATCAATTTTAAGAACTAATTTCTATTATTTTCGTAATAATGAACATCACATTAAATTTATCAAAACTTTTTCTTTCCATGGAACAAATTTATTATAAGTTTCCTTCCCAACATTTAATGTTTTTTAAGGTATTGGTGATAGTAGAATAATGGTGAGTTTAAAAGACTATTTTTTAATTCTTTTAATTTCCAAATCCACCTCATGACAGAATGGTTTCAAGTGTGTAAAAGCTATGCTTCTATAAATTAAACAAGGAAATCGTAACATTTGATGTTCTCATAATCTTTTTTAGTTGAAGAAAATGAGCTAAAGGTTTCATTTCTGGTAGGATAAACAAAGTTAGCAAAATTTTAAAAAAAAAATCATTTTAAGAGAACAATAATTAAGAGTCTACTATAGGTCAAGGGATTCTTTTATAATCTTCTAAAAGTACTGGGAAATGAAATGACTTAAAGAAACAATCTGTGTAAATAGAGTTTATCAATAGTGACTAATTCTCTTAGGTCTTAAGCTTTTTCAAACATACCTCACTCACTTTTTATGAGTTGCACCCTTTCTAATGACAATTAACTACAAAAAGAGGAAATATAGTTATACAAAGAAAAACAAAAAGTAGTTAGACCTAATAGCTACATTAGCTTAGCCTAAATTTAATTTCTTTTTTTATAGATATGGGAATAAGAAATATTTGCTAAGCCAATCACCCATGTTTTACTTTGTATAGTGATCCCCTTCAAATCCTTGGACAAGTAAAAGAATTTATCCTCTATAGGATGTTCTTTCCATGCGTATGTATAGATGAGCTCTCGCATGATGGGTTCCCTAGTTTTTGCTTCATGTATGCCATATACATATTGATAATGTGTTGGTCTATGTTAGGTGACAAGTGAAAAATAGTGACATTCAAGTACTTATGCATGACATTAGCATACAGATATGATAATGAAGTGTTACAACACATAATATAATTTCCTGCAAAAAGTAATTGTAGGACCTACTGTTATATATATCACTGTTACTAGGTCTTGTACTTATTTGTGCAAATAAGTAAACTATTTATTTATTTAATATTAAGAAAAATGCTTAATTTGAAAAACACAACAAGAGTCCTATAAAAAGCTAACTGACTGGAAAATATGCAAGCTAAAGATGAAGAACAATAAACAATAAATTGATAGGTTTAAAAACTCATAATGTAAATATAAATATACATTAATATATTTATCTATACATATGTATGTACGTATATATAAAAGTTTTTATATATATATATATATATATATATATATATATATATGCATAGATATAACATATCAAAATACATGCATGTATCTGTACAAGTATATCTGAAAATTGCATGCACATGAAAAACCCCACTAGGCCTTCTGAAATCGAAATTAGAGTCTTCTTCTATCAGCCACAATTGACCCCAAGTCTTAACAGCTCCTATCTAACTGACCTATAAAAAAAAAAAGGAAAAAGGAAAGGATGAGTGATAACTCACTTAGTAAGTATTTCCTACTTCTTTCTAGCCCAAGCAAAACTCTAATCTGAACTTATATTTGAGCTTAACTTAACTATTTGATGATTTATGCATTCTTAATTCTGTTTATTCCCTTTATTTATTATTCTAAATATAACTTGTTTTTATTATTTTAACTGAAACTGTATCTTATGCCATGAAATGAATCTCATGGTAAAAAGTTATAGTAAAATATGTTATATGCCCTCAGACCAAATTTATGAAAATACTATTTTATTATTTGAAAATATCTGTATAGATCTGAAGATTTTAAACTGAGAAAATATCTTAAAGTAATACAATTGAAAATCTATAGTGCTGATCAGACTTATGAACACAAACACCTTGACCATGTCAGTTTTTAGCCTTCTAACCCTCGGTCAGTTAGCTAAAATCTAAAATTGAAACTAAACTAATAACTAATGACCAGATACACACCAACATATACTGATGTTGGCTCCCTCTCTAATAAGTGTGCAACTCATAAGTGTCCTTTCGTATCCAACCCTAAAAAATGTCTGAAACATTGTATTTTTCTAACTTTAGAAACATGCATTTGGATTACTTGGATCTTTTTTTTTTCTAAAAATACTGAAATGGCAAGTCATGTTTTATACTACTGATCATGCATAATATGTTATTTATATCCTTTTATTATTGAGTTCTACATGATTAAATATGGTTTAGAGTGGCTTAGCCTTGTTTTAAAACTATTTTCGTGCTTTTTTTAAGGTGCATAGGCATGTGTAAAGGTATATGATACCGTGTGCTGGTCATGCTCTCAGTTGTGCTGGCTTCTAGAATGAATTTATGAAACTTTGATTGGTCATACGTGTGTGTGGTGTGAACACATATGCATGCATTCAAGGCACAAAGTCATGTCCCACACTTATACAGGCTTGTAGCTGTCATTTAACACTCTCGTATCTTGCTTACACGGGCATATGAAATTAGAAATAAATACACGGGCATGTGCATCGATCATACAAGCATGTGTTTGGGTTTTCTAAGCACACACGAGTGTCATGAAAGGTTGTGCTTATATAGAACTGAAACCACATGGGCATGTACTTATGTTTACACGATCGTGTGCTCCACTCAATTTTTATATATGATGTTTGGAAACCCAAAAATCCTAATATTCTCAACTCAAATTACAACCAAAACTCAATTGAACATTCATATACCAAATACATAAGCCAATAAGCATACTCATTCCATCTATACATCAGAAATCATGCTAAACATCTCATATTTCTCACTAATACGCACCCAAGCATATAATTTCTAAAACATTTCATAATAAATTCTCAATCATCATCCAAGACATCATTTCTTTATCAAAATATACTTGAATACATTCTCAACATGCAGCAAACACCTAAGGGAACTAAAACCAAAAGAACATGCTATGAAACAAGGTGAAAAAGGTAAGAAAATACTTACCTCTAGTCATGAAAGTTTGCTCTCTATCTTTATGAGTCTCTGGATCTGTAATAGGCAGCTAAGCTATCGGTTTGTCTCTCTCAACTATCTTAGGGTTCACTAGAGAATGAAAGATAAGAAGAAGATGAAAGTTGGAAACTATACGATTGAAATTAAAAAGTGTATATATGGTTAAGTAACATAAGACACGATCATGTGTCTCATAGAAATCTCAATTTCCTTTCTTTTCATGTCATACATGAAATATTCTCTCAAGAATACCCAAGTACAAGCTACAAATGACTTCAAAATGACTCTTCTTCCATAAAGAAATCTCACTTTTACCCTTGATTCAAAGCTTAATAGGATAGTTCTAGCCTTAGGCTGTTATAGTTAGAAAAGATGCATGAAGTGGGAAGTCGTTTAGTTCTCACAATTCAATGGGAAAATAATCCAATCTCTTACATACTCTATATTAGCATTTCTAACTAATAAGTTCTCCCTATTGTCTTCAATACTAATGATATTCTCATTATTTAAGCTTGATGATAAGGAGTTCACTTTATTAATACTTGATTCCTTCAACTTGTTTCTCATTTGGTTCAACATTGTTGGGTTGATAACTAGTTGCTAACTGGATTAATTGGTTTTACCTATCCATCATTTTTACCAAGGGAGTTTGGATTTTTGAAAAAAGGCCTTTAAGCCCACTAGGGAGACTTTTAAGCCTATTGGTTGAAGCTAGACCTTGTCACTGATTAAGGTGGATATACACTTATGCAACATCTATTAACAAAGGTAAGTATGTATGCCTATTGAAGTGTCTACTTGTTACTTGCCTTCAACCATAAGAGTTCAAACAATGACTTACTTTTTCCTTAAGATACAATTTGTTCTAAATATTACTTTCACCATTGTCTAACTCACCAGGAAGGTTAATTAGGGACTCTAAAAGCGCTTTCCACCCAAAAATGGTCCTAAAAGGTTTGCCTAGAATAATATAAAGAATAAATCAAGCACAAAAATACAAGTTCAATGCGGTTTACCTTGTAAACAATTTGTGAGAAAAATATTTTGGTTTATGTTTGTTTGAAGACTAGGAAAATTGGTTACAATTTTGATAGTTCAAAATTTTGAAAAATTTTAAAGACTCGACTTGAAAAAATTTTATAATAAAGAAATTGAAAAAGGAATTTGTAAGGAGTCTTACCAAACAAGTTGGGATTGAACAAGAAACATTCCTAGTTGTTCAAATTAAGTTGGTGACATGCATTAGCCATCTAGCAGGGTACTTGAGCCATCATAACATAAATCAAGAAAATAATTTAAATCAATATAACACACCAATGCAAAGTGCAAGTGTCACTTCAATTATGTGTTGCAAGAAGGGATTCTAATTGTCCACATGTTTTTTACCTATGCAGAATGGTGAAGAGTTTCTAAAGCCTTAATCAAAGTCCACAAATTAGGGGAAGGTTGTTGCATGATCAAACTTTCTCTTGGAAAAATGCACGAGGATTCAACCAAAGAAGTGTTTGGCTACAACATAAGTGACTAACTAGTTATATATAATGACCAAATATATGCCATCTTCATGTAAATATTCTCTAAATGTAGGTAGAAGTCTCTTCATCCAAAAGTAGCAAAAAGAATAAGCCTTATTACTTCTACAATTTGCTCAACTACATTCCATCTTTGGCCTTTATTTTTATTACATAACAATTATCTCTTATTTTTATAAGAAAACACAATCAACATATTTCATTAGACATTTAGATTCAATATATTAGGATTAGGGTGAATATTAATGTAATTACTCAAAAATCTATGACCCCTTTTTTCTATAAATAACATAATTATATGAGGGCAAGGGACTGGCAAACTGTATTTTCATATTATTACTTTACCAATTTTCTCTTAAAAACAAAAAGAAAACTAAATAATTTAACAGTAGACTAGACTTCTAAGTAATAAGTTGAACTACTTTAAAATTTTTTATTTGTTTATATTTCTTGCATATAAAATAACTCATCTAATTTTATTTACTTCTCGTTAATCAAAGATTAACAACAACTCTATTAATCTTAAAGATAACCTGTTTTGCGATATTCTTCCAGTTTTGATAATAGTATATTATTTAAATCAAATACATTTGAAATAAATTTGTATTTGAAAAGATTTAATTGTTTTTGGACTAGCATAAACATAACTTCGTTATAAATCTGTTTAATCAATTTGATAGAAGGGGTTATATTCACAAAGAGGTGTCAATTATTAGTTGTTCCCAATTTTTAATGGGTTAGAATAGAATTGAGATTATTTTCAAAGAAGGCGTCCTAAAATTTTCCTCCACCAGGCTGCAGATTAGCATCGTCTCGAATTAATCAAGAATATTTACAGCTGATGCTATAAATACGTATAAGCCCCATTCATTAGGCAATGGTCAAAATATTATTGATTTAAATTTCTTGTTGATGTTATTGTTTTTATGATGCTGCCTAGATCATCCTCTACTTATTAATAATAATAAAAAATAAATAGTTTATCGTGATGCTTCATGACAAATGCATATAAACCTAGAGATATCAATTGTTAGGCAGGCATTTAATTAAAATTAATGTATATTTAAGCTTGTTTTAATTGTGAATTGGTATTAATTACAATGCAGGTTCTAACAATCGAAACAACTATAATATTTAAGACTAAACAGGTAAGAGTCAGATGTTATTTACGTAAATAACAAAGGGAGGTGAAATTTCAATGGTCAATGCACGTTGGATTTGAAAGTGGTAACTTAGATCTTGGTTTAATTTATGTTTGAAACTTCAACTGGGTTGTTTTCTGTATATGATCAAGTACGGAGTTGAAATTTCATTGGTCAATGTAGAATTATGCGGTAACTTGCTAAATTAAAACTATAAGATATGACTAGTCTAACCAGCCTTAATTTGTTAAAGACAAGATTCACACGATGACCGATTCCATTTTGTTGATAGAACAGCAAGAAACATCCCCCACCGACTCGACAGCATCCCGGATTCTACGCCTCGTTACAAGGTTAGGTTCTTTTTGTTTTCCGGTTCAGAAATTTCATAAATTAAAATGTACAAAATTCATCTTCCGAATAAAATAAGGGTAGTTCTTATGAATTTTTATAATGAAAAATTCAGCAGTGTAGGTTAAAATTATTTCTTCATCAGTTCTATTATTAATTATAATAGTATATATCATGAAGAATCAGAACAAAAATCAACCATTAGAATTTGATCATACTGATATATAGTTATTTTTATTGACCACGACCCTTCATTGTCGTAAATCATTTGCCTAAAAATACATTATTAATTTAATTATTCACACATGGACAAGCAAGTTTGACTTATTTCCCTATTCAATGATGGAGATCTGTGCTTGAATGTATATCTATTAATTTTTATCCTTTTTTCAAAATATGGATTGATTAGAAAAATGTCGGTTTTACTAAAGCAAAACAGCACACTGTTATGGAAGTTAACATATTGTTCCTTGCACCACAAACAAAACGGGATGGTCCAATGCCTGGAAGCATAAAAACTAAGGAAAGGGACCTTAAGGAATTAATCATAAGCTTTAATACATTTAATTTGACTGGCTGCTACTAATCAAGTTCTGTATTTTATTAATGATTTGTTACCAACTTTTGGAAGTCATAAATTTGGTTGGAAAATGTCCACAACGTGTAGCAGTAAGTTCAATTCATTGAATTCGAAGAAATAATCAAATCCAAAACTAGTAAAATGATTAATTGTTTTGTCTTTTCTCTATTAGCATGTGTTAAAATTTTGGTATTTAGATATCTATATAAGTCACAGCCAGCAATAATATTAACGGCCTTAAGCCTGTTTTTATTATTTGGCCTTCACTGTCGATAGTTTTAGAATTGCTACTTACCGAATTGGAACTCAGCTAGTTGCTCTGATGCATATAAATATTTGTATTGTAGTAATCCTTTTATTAATTAACTGATTTTGGAATTATGTAATTATCACGTACTGTACGTAAAAAGTCATGGCCCTTCTAGTCCAAAGTACCTTCACGACATGCAAGCCAAGTTCGATGTATGATTGAACGAATCTTTAAATCCAAGCTCCTATAGCTAACCTTTTGAAATTAGCATCCCTGGAGAGAGAATGCCTGATAGAAACCTATTTATGTTTTAATGCATCTAAAATTCCAGTGTTCACATTCAAGAATCAAACAGTAACGAAATGAATTGTGCACCTTACTAACGAAATTTATTATCTATAAAAAGAGTTTTAGATTAAATTTAATTCTAATTAAATTTAAAATTTTCGTGGTAAATATCAACTCCCTAAGCATAATTCGAATGTAACATTTTTATTATATATTTAAAAATGAAATTAAAACTTTCTCATCATCTAAATTGTTCATCTTGAATTTTTGTATGTTTTTTTTATTTTAGATATATTTCTCACTTTTCACTTTTATTAGACTTGTTTATCGATTGTATCAGATAAAATTATGTCTATTTTGGTGTGATCTACTAAAAGATGGGTTTTACACCCCCTGTCAATCCCTTCTCTTCTTTGAAACTCAAAACAATTTACCCCTTCTCTTCTTTTAAACTCAAAACAGAGAACAAACGACAACGTTACACTTGACGACTTAAGTGCTAACGGAGTCATGCAAACTTAATCTTCCGTTTCTAAAGCACCCTTCTATTTTACACTTCTGCAACATTTAGTCAACAGACGTAACAAATTTTTGTAACACATAATAAATATTCTGCTTCTTGATTTCAGAATAAAATATTCTGAATTAATCTGCCTAAAACGTCCAACTGAGAATTGTTAATATTATTGACCTCCCCCTTATCACACCGTCCGATCTTTATCCCATCTTCTTGGGTAAATTAAGTTGGGAAACCGCGTGTATTGCCGCAATCTACGAGACATTTCAGAGAGTAAAAGGAAAATACCTCATTTACGAAACCATGTTCTCAAAACAACAAACACAAATTATCGATCACAAAACAGTATGATTTATGTTCCTTCGATTATTATAATCCATTTTATTGAAGCTAACGTTATTCCCAAAAAACATTCTTTGAATCTTTTGGTACGTTACAAGTCCAATGCCTTTATAGACTACTTAAACACAAGCACATTTATAATAAAAATATGAATAATTAAGAACAGGGCGGCATGTAAGTAGGAGGTGGCAGCATCGACGTGTCTGTAGTAGATCCGTTCTTTACAATAAGAACTGTATCCATTCCCCAGGTTGCATGCCTTTCCAAATGACAATGCATAAACCAAACTCCTGTTGTAAATTAAAATTCATGGACAACATATGAAAAAAAGACAAGTACTGTCAGCAAGAGTTTATAAAAGCAACATGAGAATTCCAATAAATAAACAACTGAATTAAGGGTAAAGATTTTAATTACCAGGATTATTAGCAAGAAATCGAATTGTAGCCCATCCATTCTTTGGAATATTAATGGTGTTAACTACCGGTGGATCAACCAAATTATAAGTGAGTGGATGCGTCGCATTGTCGAAATTCCCTGAACCTGTCCCGACGAGATAGAAGCTGAAACCATGTAAATGCATCGGATGACTTGAAGCAGAGCCGAGATTAGTCCCTTGGTACACAATTTCAACTGCTTCCCCGTACTCTATCATCCTAGCCTTTGTCCCTTGAGCTGTGTACGCTGATATGCTCGAAACATCTCCCGTGAAGTTGAAAAACAAGGGTGGCACACTTGGGAAATCTCTGTCGAAAACATTATTCAAACTCCTACAAGAAAACTTGAGGTTTTAGAATATCATAAAACTGCCTACCATAAAGTAAATAATTTAAAGCTCTTACCCATAGTATGCTTGCAATATATCAATTTGAGGAGTATCGAAACTAACATTATTTAAGCTGGCAGCTGTCCTATCTCCGGAAGCGGTATCGCACGAGCTGTTTGGACACAATAATTGGTTTAAAGAAACGGTTATAAAGAGTTGTGTGGTGATATTTTTTGGAACATCGACGGGATATTCATTATTTGCTAAACTTTTTATGCTTTCAGTGAAGTTTTGTGCAGCATCTATGTCATTGTAAGCGGGAAGAGTTGGGAAGAAAGGGGATGAAGGAGCAGAATAATTGCCTTCATATTGAACAATTGCGGTGGCGGTGGAGTTGGCGAATGTGACGACACTATCATGGTAAGGAGAAGAAGCCATGTAATAGTGGCTGAGATTTTGGTTCGCTGTGAACAAAACGTCCATTGTTTGTCCAGGAGTTATCATAATATAAGTGGTGTTTATTGGTTTTATGTATGCTGCATCTTGGGCAACAACTGTGAGGCTGTGGTTGGCGATTCCAAAAAATTGCTCTTCATTCATCACAGCGTTGACAATGCGAAGAAGATAAGTTCTATTGTATTCAACTGAGAGGCGATAGGTTGTTTCTGCGGTAAAAAATTATGATTACCAGGAAAGAAATAAATGTAAAGTGAAAAATCGAAAAAAAAAAGAACAGTAAATATTGGACGGCACAAAGTAAGAGAATTTTATTGATGTTATAATACTATTTGCTTTCAGAAAAATATTAAGAAATTGTCTTTTAACATTTACCTTTAAGCTGTAATTGTCAAGCCAAATTAATTTATAATATGTTTTGAAATACTATAAAAATAAAAACAAATGCAAAGTCTCTAATGGTGGACCATCAGTATGGCCAGCCGTGGCTACAATCATCTATTTTGAAAAAATAAAATAAAATTTTAATTAAGCAATCCAAAGTTAAATATCTATTTTGTCCTTCAAACTATTTTTTTCCCACAAAAACCACCACTCTCCGTTAATTTTAATAAATTAAATATTAATTTTTTTCCTTTCAGGTTACAGTTTCTTCTTTAATAGAGTTCCCTTTGTGTAGCATATAAATTAAGATCTGAAAAGATGAATTTTTAAATTCATATTTTAGATTTTAACTTGAGCTCGTATATGTAGCCTTTATACCGTTGGAGCAATCATATAAGTCTCCTGGCTCGCCATTGATGGTGAATCCATCTTCGATACTTGGATTGGCTCCAGTTGCGATTGAATTGGATATCATCGCCATGACGTCTCCCTTGAACCAGGACGCTGCCAATACATTAATATTGAAAGTAAACAATCATACAGAATATATAGCAGTTGGGAAATGATTACGAAACGGTTTAGTACTCCATCAAATTAGAATTAGATGTAAATTTGAATACCAAGTATGATTGTCTGTTCTCTATAAGGCGTAGGAAATGGATAAGCAGTGCCAGCAGCTGGTAAAATGATAATGGCACCATGGACTGTGGCACGAGTCCAGTCACTATGAGCATGCCACCAAAGGGTTCCTTCTTCAGTGGACAATATCACCTCATAAGTGAAGTTGGATCCTGCTGCAATTGGACATTGTGTTATGTTCTCAGGACCATCAGACCAAGGATTCCTTGGCTGCCTCACTCCATGCCTGTATAAGCAGATAAAAATTTATGTACCTAATTTCTCAGAAACAACTGATTCACTATCTAAAAGGGAGATAGCTAGAAAGGAAGTTATAACCAGTGAATGGTGACACCATATGTTCCTTCATTGACGATATTAACGAACATAGTATCCCCTTTTCGAGCCTGAATCGTTGGCCCTGGAAAACTTCCATTTACGGTCAACATGCTTTTTGTGCTACACATCTTCGTAAAATTCGTTTCTTTTAGCTACAAAACATGCACAGGAATAAGATCAGAAAGATAAAACAACTGTAATTATAATATATCTTAGAGAAACAAGATGGGTAAAGTAACTGTAAATGCTAAAACAAAGCACTTACAACAAAATCATAGTAGTGGACTTCGGCTGCTACGCAGAGCAGCAGCCCATCCAGAAACAAGAATCCTAAGATGAAACCCATCTTCTTTTTACCCATTTTTCTCTTTCTATTTGTGTTCTCGGGTCGCCTTAATTCTTTCTTGTGTGATCTTTTGCTACATTTCTCAGCTATTTATACTAAGAGTAAAGTGAATTTAGGAGAGTAAAAGAACAATTTGGAAGCCTTTCATATGTTTCTAGTCATCCAACCTTAGTCAAATTGTCAGTACACAACATAGAGTGAGGGCTTCTAAAGTTTATCTGAAATTAAATGTCATCATGCTCTAAAAGAAATTGTAACGACAATTAATACATGACCCAAAGACTTATTCTCACTCACAGTTGTTGAAACTAAAAAATATATTTTAATAGTTTTAAAAATAATAATTATATTTTAAAAAATATAATAAGTTAAAAGTATAAATATATTATTAAAAATTATTTAAATTATAATATATTTTCAAAATATATGATTGAATATGATGATTTTCAAAATAAAATAGAAAAGTTATCTATTTACCCCTAATAACTTTAAAAAATAACTTTTATACACTAAATATATTTCTATCAAAATATTTGATCTCTCTCTCTCTCTCTCTCTCTCTCTCTCTCTCTATATATATATATATATATATATATCAAGTAAAATGTAATCTAATTTTAGGGGTTTTCTAAAATTAAAAAAAAAATTGTTTTTAAAATTTCAATAAATCTCTTAATAGTTTCAAAAATAATAATTATATTACAAAAAACACAACAATTAGGGGATATAAATATTCTATTACAAATTATTGAAATTATATTATTATATTTATAAAAACTAGGGGTGAATATGATACTTTCTAAAACAAAAAAGGCAATTATTTATTTACTTCTAGTAAGTTTATAAACATGCAAGAAGATAAATATTACGATAAATTTTACTTATTAAGTTTGAAAAAGTCAAATTCTCACCTATTTATCAAAAGTCAGCTATTATTTATCGTATTCACTCATATATTTTAAAAATATTTAATAACACCAATAGTTTATAATATGATATTTACATATTTAATTTATTAAATTTTTGGCAAGGTGTAATTGTCATTTTCTAAATTATTAAGGGGCGTGGTGAATTTAAAAAAAGTAAAAAACGCTTAAAATTTTAAAAAACACTCCAAATTTTTTAAAATCTTAAAGGTTCATAAACTTTTTAAAAAATTACTATATATCATTTTATCTAAATATTTTGATAAAAATATATTTATGGTATAAACGTTATTTTTTAAACATATTAGATGTAATTGAATAATTTTTCTATTTTATTTTTAAAAGGTATTATATTAACTTATATATTTTGAAAATTTATTATAACTTAAATATTTCGTAATAAAATATTTACATATTTAATTTTTATGTTTTTAGGATGTAATTATTATTTTAAAAAATATTTAGAGGCATACTAAAATTTTAAAAATACTTATAAACTTTTTTAAATTAAAAAAAAAAATTCTTTAAAATTTCAAAAAACAACCTAATTTTTTTAAAAATTTTAAAACCTTCTAAATTCTTTAAAAATTTATAGTTTGATCTAAATAAAAAAAATTATTTATCATTAATACATTTATCTATATTTATACTAATAGAACTTTTCATTATTTTTATTTCTGATTAATAAAAGTTAAAGTAAAAAAATATTTAATAAAATTCTAGTGAGAAAATATTATTAAAATTAAGGGTGTTTTTGTATTTTTTAAAAATTTATAAAAAAATTAACAAAAAATTTAGTAGATAAGAGAAAATTTGGATTTTTTAAACTTAATGGACGAAACTTTGTCCTTTTAATAAACTTGGATGAGAATAAGTCCTTGGCCTTAAGAAAATAACATTCGTACCCCAAATCTATTTTTATTATAATATTTAAATAAAATAATATAAATGTCTGATCAATAATGAAAGGCTTGTAAGTCTCCCAAAATTGATGTTAAGCTCTCACCATTTCACCCTTAAATTTCTAGCCCCAAACAATAAACAAAACCATTCACTTTTGTACAAAATTTTCATGCCTAAATACAATCCTAAGCAAGTTGTCTCCAACTACACTTCAATTCTTAAGAATTCCCCTAAGAGAAATGTAGGAAGATGAAGTCCCAACACAACACAACTTGAAATACTTTGTAAGTAATTGAATTCAAACCGAAAGGACTAGCCACTAATTTGAATACTATCCACCTTATTTGATGATGAGTTGCAAGATAAAAGTCCTCAAGCCTAAAGGATGACTATTCACTACCTTGAGATTGAACCAAAGATAAAGGAGGTTTGAATCAAGTTTAAAGGATATTGTCCACCTACTTGAATCTCACTTCCACTACCTTGATTCTCTACCATTAACCGTCACTTGCAAGAAAGATTGAATAAAGAAAACATACATTCTCATGAGTCAACCAAACATCATGGAACAAAGAAAGCACAAAGCTTTGTCAAATATTCATTTTTTAACCAAAAGATCATTTATATCTTGCATGTTTGTATTTTCCCTTGAATAAAGTGTTTTTGATTCAATCTTCAATTTGATTATTCAAATTTGATCTGAAAGGTCATTAACATTCAAATTATTGTTGAAAGATCATTAAAAACTCACAAACTTCAAGTAGAGTGCATTAGAGAAGATCTAAAAGTCAAAGCATGCAAAAAGAATTGAAAATGAAGAGAAATTGATTGAAAGGTAAAATATAGGCGCTAGGGAGCCTTGTTATGGCTAGAGGCTGAAAATTGACCACCCACTGGCGTGCGTTAAGGAGGCATGGGCATGCACAAAATTTATGCACAAGAAAATATAGTGACCCCCGCCACAAGCCTATTGTGCACAACTGTTCAAAATATATAAATATACATATATTATTAATATACTAAAAATACACCAGTGACGGAAGTCCCCACAGGGGAAAGAAAACTCACTGTTGCTCAAATAATTTAAAAATATAAATACAGAAGCAGAAAACATAAATACTATAGAAAAATATGAAATAATAATAGTTTTTCTGAAAATTCCGAGGCTGCTCATGTATAAAATCATGCTATCCATACAATGCATACTATAGTATAATACACATACATAAATACATGAGGGAAAAGTCATCAAAGCATGCAAGCCAAAACACAATACTAGCTACCGAGTCATGTCTCCAAAACCTCACAACTGTATCACTACATCTTAGTCCCCAACTCACTGACCTACAAAAGAGAAAGGAAGGAAAAGAGGGTGAGTGACAAATCACTCAGTAAGCATTTCCTATCTCTCACATAGACAGGCCATCGAGCAAAAGCCGATCTCAGATCAAAACTCGAACTCTCACCTTACTGTTTTCATATCATCTTGTTATACTTGTTTTACAGTAGCTTATCCATTCTTTTCTTATTCTCTTACTTCTTTACTTTTTTTATTCATTGTGTTCTTTTGTGAATGTTCTTGTCTTTCTTTGTCTCATTTATCATGAATGTTGTACATGACATGATATGCATGCTCTGATGTCATGTAAATCTCATTAATCATAAAACTTGCTTCTCGGGCTTGATTTTCTGAAAACTCATTATTTTCTAAAATCTCTTTCTGATATAAAACTCTGATCCGAAGATCCTTATATATATATACATATAGTATAACTAAAAACTATATCAGAAAGTACTGTATCTGAAAAATATATCTCTTATGCTAGCCAAACTAATGAACACAGGGATTCGTTACTTTGGTCGTGTGAGCTCAAACCTATGATAAAACTACTCGTACATGACTATGTCCTCTCTAGCAGACCATGGTTTTCCTCTCTAGCGGGTGTACGAACTCACAGGTGCCCCTTCGTATCCACCCTTAATTGATGTTATGAACATCGTATATATATACGTTTAAAATTTACTTTTGGATCCTTAGATCCTTTTTCTGAAAATATCTCATGTGGCATGTCATGCTCAATGCTTGATAATCATGCATAATATGTTGTTATCTCTCATTATTCTTATGTTTTTCATGTTTAAAATTCGCTTAGGATTGCTTAGGGTAGCTTATCTTTGCTTAAAACATGCTTTAGAATCTTCTTCTCTATTTTTCTCAAGACGCACGGATGTGCTATGCTTGGCACACGGGCGTGTGTGAAGGCATACGAGGTCTTGCTCAAGTTGTGCCTTTGATCGTACAAGCTTCTAAAAATTTTTCATAAAACTTTGGTTGGGCACATGGGCATGTATTGCACTACACGGGTGGATAACTGCCTCAACACCATCCCGTGTCTTACCCACATAGGTGTGTAGAATTAGGATTAGACACATGGGCGTGTGCACTCTGGTACACAGGCGTGTGTCTGGATTTTCATACGCATACAGATACTATACAAGACCTTGTGTCATGTAGAATTGAGCCCACACGGGCGTGTGCTCAACCCCATATTCTACATATGTGTCTGGAAACCTAAAAAATCCCACTCAAACACATCTAAATCTCATACATTCTTCAATTAAACTTGCATACAACATATTCTCATACTCATAAACATCCTCATCTCATTCATTCATCATAAAAGCATGTCAAATCTCAAGCATTTCTCATAAACTCATACCCAAACAACAAATCATTATACATTTCATAATACTTTCATACATCATCATATATTCTCCCATTTTATCATCATATCATAGCAACACACATCCACAACATGCAGCCATCATCCAAGGAGCTAAAAATCAGAAAAGCATGTTGGAAACCTAAGTGGAAGAGGTAAAGAAATATTTACCTCTAGCCATGGCATTCGGATCTCTCTCTCTAGCTGCTCCTAGATCTCTAACTGGAATAAGGGTTACTGGTTGGACGGATTCTTGTCTAGGGTTTGTTGGAAACAGAGAAAACAAGAAGTTGAAAGAAATAAACTAGCGAAAATGTGGGAAACTAAAGCATTTATCACACCTCTCTCCTGGCACACGGGCGTGTGTCCGAGACACACAGGCGTGTGCCCCTTAAAAAACTGAAATCTCTCTTTCCTCACACCAAACATGGAATATTCTTCTCAGAATATCCATGTATAAGCCACGAAAGGCCTCTAAAAGACTCTTCTACTCTTGAATCAGCTTGAAACCATTTCCTATCTAGAAATCTCTCTTTTACCCTTAGTCTTAGAGCCTAAAATAACAATTTTACCCATGGGCTATTACAACAAAGACCTAGCACTGTGGCACCATGTTGTAGTGTGTAAAGAGCATATGCCCATCATGCTCTTGCTTGCTATGTAAGGTAGTGCATTATAGCTCATAATGCTAGTCCACTTACATGCACGAACGTGCATGTGGTTGTGTATGCCAAGGCTCTTCTTTCTTTGCTCATTTTTAGTCCGATTCTTATCTGATTCGACTTCTATTTTTTCTATTGGCTTCGTATAAAGTAATTTATAATAGGGATGTCTTAGACTGTCAGACACGAAGTTGATGATGCTTGAGATTTATTCGAATGCATAACTTAACCCTATAGTTGTTGGCCTTATATGTCATGATACTTTTGAAATTGGCGGGCTTGGCTCAAGTTGTCTTTCAAAAGAGCATGATAGACTTTCCTTGGTTGCCTTGGACTAGAGAAGAGTTATTTGGATTCATATCAATGTATTTCGAGTAAAAAGTTCGTTATTCCATCAAATCTCAAGTGAAAGATAGTCTTTTGGCCCTAATACATTATTGTCTGTTTAGGTAGTACTTGTTCTATTAGCAATTATCTATCCAATTATATGGGCAATCAACTTAATCTCACCTAAGGTTTTCCTAAATGACAATGTCTCAGGCATCCACTTTTTAAAATCCAATCACCCATCTTAGAGACATTTTTCATCCTATTTTGTCAAATATTTATATTAGTTAAAGGTTAAATTACTTATTTATCTTTTTTAATGAAATGACTAAAATACCCTTAATCAAAGAAAAAATTAAATATAAAATAATATTTAAACATCTTAAAATAATCATTAATAAAAAAATGCCACTATTAAGAAGTCCACAACTTATCAAATCTTCTATTTGGTTTTCGAGAAAACCCAAAATATTGATAATAAATAAACTGATAATTAAAATTTCTCCTCATTTTTAATAATTTTTTTCACCCAAACAAAGTCTAAAACTTTACCTTATCAAATATTCTACTTTTCAGAGCTACCAAAGACGTTTTTATACTCTAAGGCTATATATCCTGCTCAATGGAAGCCACCTTCTCCAAAACCTCAACAATGACATTTTTTGCCATTATTGATGGTGAAGGTAGTCAAATCTAATCGTCTCACATAAAATAGAATAACAAGATTTAATCATTTGATTAAATATTGCAACTCTAACTAACTCCCTTTTGACCTTGCTATGTGTTCTAATCTTCGTAATTTGTACCTCTAAGGCAACCATTTTTTTGATGATATCCCTAAGTTTTCGTTTATATTGTATGGTCTTTTCTATAACATCTTAAGGCTAGAATGGTCTTTTAGGTCTTAAATCAGGGTTAAAAGAGAGATTTTTTCAGTTAGAGAGTAACCTCAGTGAGTTAGGAGGGTAAAATAGTCTTTTTACAGACTTTATATGTAGCTTGTGGAAGAAGCATGATCTTGCATCTCTAGACACACACATATGGATCCCTTTCCAATCATGCATGACCATGCATCTTACTGCACGCCTGTACATGCCTGTTGATACATAAAGCAACGTTTTTTCCTCCACTCATTTTAGCCAATTTTCTCACCTATTTTCTCTTATTTTCTCTTCAGTTAACCTTAAGCAAATTGAGGAAGAGATCAGACAACTTTTAACAACCAATTCAGCTAAGATTTAGTCAGAGATAGAGAAATTGAAGCCTTTAGCTTCAAGTAAGTATTTTGTTACCTTTTTCCTTGTTTATCTATTTATTTAACATGTCTTTCCCTACTTAGGATGAGTAGATAAGATAAGAAGCATGTTTTGAGTTCTAGAAGTGGCATGGCACAATAAGATATTAGAAAATTAGGAGATTTTGAGGTAAAAACATTCTTGGTATATGTATATGATGTGTGATATGTTGTGTAAAACATGTTAGAGTAGTTTGGTTATTACTAATAGGGAAAGTATATGTATAGCAATATATTTTGCCTGAATATATGTTAGAATAGGTTTGATTAAGGTTTAAGTTGAGATTAGAGGTGATTTTGTATGTTTCAGCCATGGTTGCCGAAACAAAATAGGACGTATGGCTATGCAGTCTTGTTTTAGGAGTATCACAGTCATGTATGCAAGCCATGCACGATTGTAGATGCAAAGGGTCATGATTATGCACTTGAAGGTCATAGTCGTACATGTGTAGTGAGGCAGATTTTAGCTAGAATTTCTAAAAGCTAGCACTGTTAGGCAACATGACTAGCACACAACCTATACACCTTCTTGCACGTTTGTGCATCTGATAGTGCACACCTATACACTTAGTGAAAATTAAAGATTTCCTTCCCATTTAGCAAAATATCAGTAATAAGGGAACATATCAAGTATTCTTAGTTGAATAAGAGAAGAAATAGTAGATTAAGAATAAAAAGAAATAGAAAAAAAAAAAAAGACACAAAAAATTATAGTAGCGAAACTTTTAGAATAAAGAATAGGGAGCAGCAAGATAAAATATTTTTCCAGAATCGTACTTTTCCACTCATAAGTAAGAGAAGCTCAATAATAGCCACAAACAACACCAGCAACCATGAGATTACAATAAAAAAGCAAAATAAAATTATAAATAGTAATAGAAACATGATAAAAATATACATAAACAGAAATAGTATGACACAGATGATATAGTAAACCCACAAATACACACAAAATGCATAACAACTTATATAGAACTTATTAACAAGCTTAATAAATTATGGAAACAAAAACTCCAATAAGATATATGCAAAATTGTAGGACCTGCTGCCACACATACCTCTACTACTGAATAATTTCTTTACTTTTATTAATAAATCAAAAATCTCGATATACGTGACAAGAATCCTAAAAAAAGAAACTATTATAATCGTAGCTAAAACGACTTTTCTTATATATATAATCATGTCTATACATTATATCAGAGTACACATATATACACCATTAATCCCACTAGGCCATACTAAAACTAACCAGAGCCCTCTCCTGTCAACCATGATCCACCCGCTCCTCACTAGCACCAAACATACCTACAAGAAAGGAAGAAAGGAAGGGAATGAGTGATAAAATCACCCATTAAGCATTCCCTTCTTCCTCAACCCAAGCAAGCATGCAAAACGAAATCCATACCTAGCCTTGGCCTAAATTCTCATACAATTGCCTACTCATAATCTGAATATTGCTTAAACTGTTCTCTTGCTTGCATTAATAATTAATGTTATGAAGTGAGCATTATGTCATGCTGAACACATATTGTATATGCATGCATCTGAATCACTACGTATCTGAAGATATCTGTTGTGTTGATCAGGCTGATGAACATAAAAATTCAACATCTTGGCCATGTGGGTTGAATAGTCTAGCGAAAAAATAGAAAACTGAATATAACATACATACATGTTGAAACTGAAATGATCTGACCGTAGTCAAAAGGTTGAAATCTCACATATGCCCCCTTGAGTTCACCCAAAACAACTAACCTGGATATTAGATTCTGAATGTTGAATAACTAATGCATTCAGATCTCTTGATCCATTTTCATACTAATGCCTTGGCATGTCATCTTATGTAATGCTCATGCAACATTATTTTATCTCATTTTATCCTTCTATAATGCTTTATGGTCATTATAAAGGTTTCTCATGCATATTACTTCATTTCTCATTCATTATCAAATTTTTGGCTTAAGCATAGGCGTGCATGGCAAGGCACACGGGCATGCATTACAAACACATGGGCGTATAGAAAGCAAACACACAGGCATGTGTGAGGACACACAGGATCGTGCATTGGTCGTGTAGCCGGCCATGCTAGCTTCTAGAAAATCTATGCATTTCATGAAATAAACACACACACGATCGTGTCCCTTTTATAACAGAACCATGCACACTTTGTGCACATGGGCGTGTCCTATAAAAGCAAGGGCACACGAGCGTGCTCCTACAAATGCATGGGCGTGTGTCCTGTCTTGCTTCGATAAAGCTTGCCTGAAACTTGCAAGATTCCATACCGAAGCTCAATCAATCTGAAATTAATCAAAAACATGCATTTATAACACTTCAATCAACACACAACATGCTTCAATTTCATCCATAATATAGCACATCATAATCCACCATTAAAACCATCATTCTCACATATATTCAAACATATACATACACAAGCATGGTTCTTGGATGGAAATCAACTTCACAAGCCTTTTCTTTTCATCACATCAACACAAAATCACTTCACATAAATCATAAGCATGCTAGTAACACAACCAAACATTCTCAAACATCAAACACAAGCTAGGAAACTCAAGGAAGAGGCAAGGAAACACTTACCTCTTGCCATAGTTGTTGGAATCATTTTCTATCTAGTTTCTTTCTTCTCTAGCTGGATTGAGAGCTACTGGCTGCTGAATCTCAACTGTAGGGTTAGGAATCTCTCAAAATAAAAGGAAACTTTACTGAAAATGGGATAAAAACGAGTGAGAAAAGCCTAAAAACTCATCATCTCTCTCTTCAATCAAACCTGCATGGGAGTGCATAAGGAAAAATGAAAACTCTTTATTTCCTGCGCTTCACATGAAACCTCCCAAGGAAAATCATGCGCAAGCCACACTAGCTCTAGAAACTTACTATCTCACCCCTAAGCTCTTCTAACTCCCAATCTATTTATATTTCTCACATCTAACCTTAAATTCTAGCCTAAAAGGTATTTCTAATCCTGGGATGCTACAAAAATAGGACTATAACAGTTATACAATTGAACAAAATGTAATCCGAAGAAAAGAAATTATAAACTATCATGCAAGATGAGCAATACATGACATGACGTGCCAACTCAATATTTTCAAAAAGGGATCAAGTAATCCACATGTATATATTTGTAAAATAGAAAGACGATGATTCAAACATCATTTTAAGTGTGAATATGAGGGACACTTATGTGTTTCAGCATACCCATCAGTTAAGGAAACCGGCATTAGGGTCTATGAGCATACTACCTACTACATATAGGCATATGTTAGTGTGCACTCAACTAATAGTTTAGGTTTTAGTGCTCAACACTTAGATTCAGATTCAGTTTTAGATTTAGTTGTTATACGTTGGTTAGTTAGTTACTACATGTATGTTAGTATTTGAAACTCACATGGTCAGGATGTTGAATCATTGTATTCATCAGTTTGTGCAACATAATAGGTATCTTTGGATGTAGCATCCTAGATTTTAGAAAGCCCTTAGGGGTAGAGTTTTGGGGTTAGAAATAGAATTCAGAGATAGATTGGGGGTCTAGAAGAGTTCAGGGGTGAGATAGAAGTTTTCTAGAGCTGTGTGACCTTCGTATGATGCCTTTAGGGAGGTTTTAATCATGCGAAGCGCGGGAAATGAGTTTCTTTCATTTTCCCTTGGTGCACTCCCGTGCACTTTTCCCTGCACGCCCGTGCAGGTGGGTAGAAAAGAGTGAGAGACGAGAGTTATTTCATTTTCTCATCCAGTTTCAGCTTCTCTCTTCTTTGTTTCAGCAGCTCTCAGCCCTAGGCGAGAAATCCAGTTTCCAGCAGCTCCCAATCCAGCAAGAGATCAGAGAGATTAGTTTGGATTAGAATTCCAGCAGCTATGTCAAGAGGTAAGTGTTTCTTACTTCTTCCAGAGTTTCCCAGCTTGCTGTGTGATGCTTGATGATGCTTGGAAATGTATGTTTGTATTTCCAGCTTGTTTGGTTGCTTATATGCGATGAGATGATGATTCAGATGCTTGCTTTCCACCCAAATACATGCATGCTTTGTTTGTGTGTGTGTGTTGTGAGAGAAAGCTTGAGTGGCCATGTTGAATTCAGTAGAATTGGATGGAAGATGAAATTGTTGATGTGTATGAGTTTATTGAAGTGCCTTGGATGTGTGTTTGTGTTTAATTTCAGATTGGATGAGATTTGGGTTGGTTTCCTGCATTTCCAGATGAAGGCTGCTACTGCAAACCCAGGTGCACGATCGTGTGTCCGCAGACGCACGCCCGTGTGCCTTTGGTTTTGCGAGCGCACGCCCGTGTGCATGCTGAGGCACACGGCTAGGAATGCAGGGCACACGCCCGTGTGTCCTGAGGGACACGGTCGTGTGTCCTTCTTTTGCTTGTTTTGGCCATCAGATTCCCGAGAGTAGCACGGCCAGGCACACGACCGGTGCACGGTCCCGTGTGTCTGGGCACACGCCCGTGTGCCCGTGCCTAGCACGGCCGTGTGTATCTCTTGCACGCCCGTGCGTTTGCTTTACACATCCGTGCTCCAGTATTATTTTCCAGAAAGAGGTAGAAATGATTTATTAAGGTTGGGTAATCCTTCCAAGAGCTTTTAATCATCAGATAGTCCAGATAACAGCGAATAAATGCAACATATGCATTCATAGCATAGCATGTAGCCTGAATGAGGATCCAGGGATCTGAATTCAGTAGATTTCAGCAGTCAGAACCCAATGTATGGGTTTCAGCTTTGGGGTGAACTCGAGGGGGCATCTGTGGGACCCAGCTTTCTGACACCAGTCAGTCAGCTCAGCAGTAGTATTTCAGTATTCAGCAGATTCTAGCCAGTAGCTAGAATGTTCAGCCCACTTGGCCAGGATGCCGAATCCCTGTGTTTCACCCAGTCTGATCAGTACAGCAGGTACCTTTGGGTACAGATAGAGATTCGCATGCATGCATATTCAGATTTCAGCTATCATGTCATGACATTCATTTCAATAATGAATTAATAATGAGTAACAGATAAACAGTTAAGCAGATTCAGCACCCGCAAGCGCGTAGATGTATGATAGGGCCGAGATTAGTTATATGTGCCCTTGTTTGTGCTTGTTTGGGTTGAGGGAAGTAGGAAATGCTTACTGGGTGATTTTCATCACTCATCCTTTTCCTCTTTCCTTCCTTTTCAGGTCAGTTTGCTGCTGGCGAGGAGCGGGTGGACTGGGGTTCGCGAGAGAGGACCCACACACACCATTTTCAGCATGTACATGTATTTTCTTTCAGTTTTGGACCTGTGAGGTCTTGTATATTGTTGTACATTCTCAGATATAAAGGATGATGTACAGAACAGTTACATATATATAGAAAAGCCAGATGGGCTCATTGTACAGTTTAGTTTAAATTTCAGCTTCCGCTTATGTATTTAGTTCAGCAGGATTTTCTTTTCCGTAGGATTCCCGTCTCGGGTACCCGATTTCCAGTTTATTAAATAAAAAGATCAGTTTCTTCAGCAGCAGGGGTACTCGGGGCGGCGGGTCCTACATTGGATACACAAAGTTTTCATATACAAACTTTTATTCAGTAGTTTAGGATCTTTAAATCCTAATAATATTTTCAGAAAACCAATTTTTTAGAAATATATTTTCAGTAAACAGGCCTAAGGGCCCAGTTATGATTTTCAGCATTATTAGACATAATTTCAGCATACTTCATATCATGTCATACTTAACATAAGATTAATCAAAATAGAGAAACTATAATGTATATCAGTAAAATGATAGAGAAACTATTAGACAAGCTAGCTAATTAACAATACAACCAGTATATGTAATACTAGAAATGTAAATACGTACAGAATATGAGATACATAACAGAATAAGTCATGACAGAATAGTAGATAAGAAATAAAACAACTATAAATCAGAACACAAATAACAAGCTAAAAGAGAAGTAAATCATGAATTATAAACATAAAATAGCTACATGGTACATATGTGATAAGCGAAAGCCTAAAAGAACTCAATCAAGCTGTTTAGAGAACTTAGGAGTATTCAAGATCTTAGATATCAAATAAAAAGACAAGATAATGAATATCAAAAAGTGAACCTAGTAAGTTAACCATTCAAAATCCTCTTCATATTGTGTTGTTTACATATACTCATATACGTATCTATGATACGGTGTAAGGTAGTATTCAAATAGTGAGTCAACCTAAAGAAGAATAAGCTTATAAGGCCGGTTAAGAACTATATTAAGTTCTCTAGTTTAGCAGGCAGTTAGATTAACTATAGACAAAGTAAAGTATACTAAGCTATAAGTAAGACAAGTAAAAAGTAATAGAGACAAAATGAGGAAGGACTAAAGATAAGCTAGGTAGAGTATAAGTCAAGCCAAGGGAAGTCATTAAAAAGAGATTAGCATAGAAACATGTTAAGTAAGAAAAAAGGTCTAGGAAATACCTTCAGTTAAGAATCTAAATAAGAAAGAAAGAAAGAAAGCAGAAGATAAGACAAGCTAGGGCAGAAGTAGCTATTAGATTATTAGAGAACTTAGTCAAGTTTATCTATGTAGCAGCTAGCCAATTGATTTAGAAAGCCTAGAGTCTACCTGAGGGTAAGGATAGAAGATGTTTACTGAGTGACTTATCACTCATCCCTTATAGTTTCCTTTTCTTGCTAGTTAGCATTTTAAGGAGTAAAGCTTGAAGCATAAGATGGCTAGAAAGTGGGATATGGGTTGAAGGGGTCTTCACCCAATGTTTTTCAGTTTTATATATGTACGTATATGTGTATTCAGTATTCAGCTAAAGGCATGTTAGCTCGCATGCTTAGATTGCTCATGCATATGGGATATATAGTACCATATATGTTTTCATATGTTAAATAGTAGCAATAAATTATGAATTTCTTCAGGATACTGTGTAGTCAGTTTTAGCATACCATTATATT
Organism: Anacardium occidentale; assembly: GCA_026122585.1. NCBI lineage: Eukaryota > Viridiplantae > Streptophyta > Magnoliopsida > Sapindales > Anacardiaceae > Anacardium > Anacardium occidentale. The sequence continues at coordinate 163,151 of JAJEJH010000324.1, read as the reverse complement.
TCATTTATAACTTTCGCTCAATGCATAGTTTTCAATAAAGTAATTACGTAAGATCTTTACTCTCTGTACTAATAAAGATTTGTTTTCTTGGAACAATAAAATAATTTATTATTATTTTGATAATAAACATAAATATTATAGTAACAGTAATGCATACAGTAACAAGGTCTTACATTATTCAATTAATATCGCAAGTAACAAATTTTTCAATGAGATCTCTTCAAAATTTAACAATTTAATGAGATTGAAGACTTTGTATCTTAAAAACAAGAACCTTTTTGGGTCAATTCCAAAGTTAAAGTTGTTGAATCTTCAACAACTTAATGTTTCAAACAATTTGCTAAGTTTTGTTCAATTCTAGAAGAGCTTCAAGCTTTCAGGTCTAGTTCATTTCTAGGCAATTCTCTTTGTGAGAAACCACTAGAAAAATTACCCAAAAACCGGTAGCTTGATTGTTTCAACTCTTTTATTTTTTAAGGTTTGAGTGAGTTACCCTTTTACCCTTTGGTCAGATGAAATTGATCCGACCTAACTACTTTTAAGTGGTATTTGGCTTTAAAAAAGTGGTATGAGTGAGATTTATAGTTTAGTAAAACTTTAGGTTGTTTGACTTAATTGTATATTGACTTATAAGGCATCAATCTTAATATCAGTATATTTATTTATCTATTCATTTATGAATTAAGCTAATCTTCTTATTTAACCTTCATTTTACCGATAAGTTTATTTTTTTATTTAATTTTCAGACATGTGCACAAAAAAAAAAATAAAAAATTCCCTTATGTGAATTATCGATCAATGGTTTTAATTAACAAGTTAATTTATATACTAAATACAACACAATTTTTAGTCCTTAAATTAAATATTCCAATGTATTTGTCATTTTAGCAATGATTAATTGTTTTCAAATTTAAAGGGAAAAATTTGTTATTTCATCAAATTATATGTGAAAAATAATTTTTTGGCCTAGGATTAGGCCTAAATCAAATCAATTCAATATCAAAAATTAATTTAATTTGATTTGATTCAATTCAAATTTATTTAGTTTGAATTCAAATTAAGTTCGAGTTAGAAAAATGAATTCATTTTTAAAACTGAGTAAAATTTAAGCTAAAGAGATTCAATTCAGTTTTGTTTGAGTTTAACTCAAATCTATAATTTGAATTTATAATTTGGATTCATTGTTTATGATCAGTTCAAATTTATAATTCAAATTAATAGCTCAAATTTATGGTTCGAATTCATAATTTATTAATAAAATAATGTTATTTTATCAATAAATTAAAAACGTAAATCACAAATCTGAATAATAAATTTAAGTTATAAAATCAATCTGAATATTTAAATCAAATTTTAGCTATCCTTACTTTTTGCTTGATGAAGTTGTTCAACCTTGATGAAAAAAGTGTTTAAACTCAATTTGGTTTAAATCTCTCTAATTTGACCTTTAGTATAAGAATACTTAAAAAGGATTAAATACGCACACGCAGGCTAAGTTCAATGGATAATTTAACATCTAGGAAAAAGTTTCAAAGCTCATGGCTGGCTTTTTTTGAAATTAAGGGTGAGAGATTCCCCAACAGTGCTAAAGCCATGGAATACCTAACTTCTTAATAATCATGTTTAGTATTATATTTAAATTAAATCAATTCAAAATCAAATTTGAATTTAATTTGAATATACTCAACTTATATTAGATTTAAGTTGAGTTTAACATTCATAAATTCAAATTCTAATTTGTAACAAATTTAGTTCGTAAATTGAAAAAATTCAATTTAAATTAATTGAAATAACATTATTTTGATTAAAAAACAATATTATTTTTATTAATATTTATTAACATTATTTTATTTTGATTAGTATACATTAAAATAATATCATTTTGATTAGTTAATAAATCTATGACAGCAAATCCAAATCCAATGTTAAATTCTGCTCGAATTCAGTCTTAATCATATTTAATGTATTAATTAAAATTGCAAGATTATAGAATAGATGAGAAGACATGTACCTTAATTTTCTAGATATACGACGAAAAGTTAGTGTAATGACTTTTACTAAGCATATTTTAGATATATCCTGATCAGATGAATAAAAAAAGGGAATTCTTTGCTTCCTGAGTTCATATTATTCGAAAATTTGAATCTTAATTGAGCGACTTGTGAGGTACAAAATTACCGCAACATGATTTGTACGATCTTCAAAAAATAAGGACGTGGTGGGATCGATTTACATTGTCAGTCATCGAGTAGATTGCTTGAATTTTATCAGCGTAGACCCTACTTCGTTACCGTCTATTACGGTCTGAATAAGCTTAAAATTTTATTAGTCTCACAGTCCCAGATTTCATGGTCATAACATCAGTCCAAGTGTTAAAGGAATTCATGTAAATTACCGCAATTTGAGGCGAGATTATAAATTTAAAATTTTTTTCTTCAACCCTGTTCCCAATTCAGACTTTCCTAGGAATTTAAAAAGCAACATAAATAAATAAGAGAAAGAGATATTAATTAAAATATCCGTAGTTTCAACTGTTTATGTTTTCTTAGTTTAAAAATTTTGTTTATACCATTTCAGTAAAAATACTGAATTAATACCAAGTTTATCCTTCACTCTTCTCTTTTAAGGTTCAACGTTTCACTCTCCAGATTTTGTCTTACCCTTTTTAGATTCACTACAGCAGGGCCGGCTTTTACCGGCGTTTTTTTGGGTCTATACCGGCGTTTTTAAACGCCGGAAAAAATATTACCGGCGTTTGTACAAACGCCGGTATATGTCCCGTCGGTATAGGGTTTACCGGCTTTTTAACAAAACGCCGGTAAAAGCTAACAAAAAACGCCGGTAAAAGTACCCAGATTTAGCGGCGTTTATTACTGGTTTTACCGGCGTTTTATGAAACGCCGGTAAAAACTTCCACACCCGCCAATTAATTTCCCGCGGTTTTTTGGCGCGCGTATTCTGGCGGGGAACAAACCCTATAGCGGCGTTTTTATTGCCTTTTAGCGGCGTTTTAATTTTTTTTCGCACCAGGTTTGCGGCGGTTTGTAATTTTTTTTTGCGACGTTTTACCTTATAGCGGCGTTTTTCGTTGATTATAGCGGCGTTTTTTATATGTTCTGTAGCGGCGTTTATTTTGTTTTAGCGGCGTTTTTAAATTTTTTGCCGACTTTTTTTGCAGCTGGGTTACTTTGTTTTAGGGGCATTTTTCCCTGTTTATTGATTAAATTTCCTGTTTATAATGAATATCATGCATACCCGTCTAATAATACATACAAAAAAAGCTAGTAACATCATTAATAAAATATTAAATAAAAAATATACACAAGAATTATTGGAATACATGAATACCATTGTTAATTCTAATATTGTTTACATACACAATTTAGAAAAATACAAAGTTCTTATAAATTAACCTTCTCTGGTGCCATCCAACGTGCCAATAGGATTGAACCTTTCAATACCTACTTGCACAACAAGCGATGCCAAACATCAATATAAGAAAATGGAAAATAATATTTTTCTTTTTGAACTTTTACTTGATAACTTTAATCTCCAGGCTTGACCTCCAAAATTAACTACCAACTTTACCATTGAACTAAGAAAACTCCAGGTGGATCCAATGGCACATGACATAACAATGAAAGGAAATTACAAAGCAAACAAAACTAGTTAAAGTGTAACGACTCGAAGAAAATATATACTTCAAACATTTACAACATTTAAACAAAACTAGTTAAAGTGTAACGACTCGAAGAAAATATATACTTCAAAAATGGACAACATTTAGAAAATGTTATGCATCAATGTTACAAAGCAAACAAAACTACTTAAAGTGTCAATTGATTAAACATGATAATTTTTAAACTGAAGTCCAAAACACAGAATTACCCAAAACCAAATTCTCAATGTTTATAGTCGGTCACAAACTAATGACAGAAAATAAAATTTCTGATATATTATCTTTTCATTGAAAATGAGCTATCAGCAGCCTCAAAAATATGTGATGGAATAAAGAAGATTTATCGGCACTAAAATGTCAAAAAAATAAGGATATAAACAAGTTCCTTGAAAGAAAAAATCAAGTTCTAGTCTTAACCCTGACATATTTATTTCAATTTGAAGCACCATAACCATACCAAAGAATTATATCTCATTAAACCATATAGATTTCAAACAACAATTAAAACCAACAACAATTAAAACCAACATCAAGTAATTTCAACACTTCATATCCACATACAAACCAACCCTCCAATCGGTTGGATTTCACCAATACGCATTTTTCGAACATAGAAATCAATTTACCAACTTGTAAATACAAACTTACTGGTCATCATCTGGAGAGTGCTGGTCACTAGATGGATGAGGTACCTACGATACATAAGTGAACAATTCATGGTTAATAATTTTCATATAATTATTTAATTTAAAAAAATGTGTTATCTGAACATATCCTGTAAACATTACCTCTCCACTAGGTGGCTCGTCATTTTGCTGTGATCGCAACCCCAATGATGAACAAATCATGGACAACTGAGATTCAAATGTGTTCTTCATACTACCAAGTGTTTCTTGCAGTGTTCTCACTTGGTCTTCCAAGACTCTTATTCTGTTGTCCGCCTCATTATCCCACACTTGGAGGGCCGCCTGAGTGGTGAGATGCCGATGCCGATGTCGATGCCGATGCTCTGTACATGCTGGGCGTTGGACCTAATCCTAATCCACGCACTCGACCATGTCTTTCTGGTCCCATCACTTGAGCGAATGCATTATCTTCCATTTCTGGAAGACTTGCATTTGACTCTTGGATAGAACTTTGTAACTCATTTATTTTCTCTTGGAGGAGTTCCTAAACCCATTACAAAAAGTAATGTCTTATTACACGAATCACAACCACAAATAAAGTGACAAAAACTAAACTCACGATTGCGTGTTCAGAGTCCTGATCAATAGGTCGCCCATCTTTACGAGTCCGATGGGTGGCTATGAACACTTTGGCTCGTGACGGCTGTTCACCACTTGATGTCTGTTCCTCAAATGTAGAAAATCACAATTACAACAAAACCTAATCATATGGTTAACAATGAGGGCAAAAAAACTAACCATTTCATTCATTAATCGCGCTATACTCTTTGTTCCTCCTGTATGTGGCATTGTTTGAGCAGAACGAGTCCTTCTATTTGTTCCGCTACGTCTCTGAAACAAAGAAAATGTTTAATAAATAGATACAATTCATCATTACGTAACTAGACAAGAAAGAGCAAAAATTATATTACCCGCCCCTGCTCAGAATGCCACTGTGTTACGAGAGCCAGCCACTGGTCTCGTGGAATTTGATCCGGTTTATTGTTGACAAGGTCATCAATGTTGGGATAACGTTCATAGTACTCTGCTTTTAAGTCATATTTATAATCTTTCCATTTCTTACCCAGAGACTGTAACACCCATTTGTCTCCTTCTATGGAGGGTATGAAAACCTTGCCTGAAAAAAAACATACAGTATTAATTTCTGTTATTGGGCCCGTAAGAAATAATGCGATAGTATGTGTAGACAATAATGCAATCTTACCTTAACCAATTCAAGAATCCTTTCTTTCTCCGATGCCGGAATTCGCCTCCAATCTTGTATATTTAACGGGAGCAATTGACAATTCCTTGCTACCGTCCCCAGATAACTAGCCAAAGTACGAGCTTCAGGTCCTACTCCTTGGTGCATATCATTAAACTGCACCGTGACCTTCTCACCCGGAGGCATATTCCAAAGTTCCGTCATCAAAGTTGGTCCTCTTCTTCTTGTTTCTGAGTCCTGACCTGTAACACATAAGAGGAAAAATAACATATAAGTCAATAGCCATATGCTGATAACAAAATGTCATAACTGTTAACTGCATGTTGTCTTTTACCAACTATGGTTGGGGTGCTGTCTTGCTGTTGACCTTGTGGGTCAATGCTTTGTGAGGATTGCCCCTCGAGGACCATTCGTATATCTCTTTTCCTCGGCATTTTTAAGCTATAATCTGCAAAACAAAAATTCTCATTATTTATAGATTCATATGTAAATAATTAAGAAAAACAAAAAAATACATGTAAAAGGTTGCCTCATGTAGATAAAGAAATCAATAACACATCAAAGATAACATTTGAGTTAACCTTAACCAACATTGTCATCATCATCCTGTAACTGTTGCTCAGTAAGCATATCAACGAAAATGTCGTCTATATCACTCCTAACCAGCTCAATATCATCATTCTCTGTCTCTATCTGATTTGCTAAATGGAGAATATTTCCCCCCTCGTCAGGGATATTCACATCAATGTTACCCCTATCAGATGCAACATCTCCTAAATCAAAGATATCTCTAGGCCTTATGGGCAAAGGAACAACCTATTGTTCATCTCTTCGATCTTGGACAAAGATAACTTGTTGAGTCTGAGATGTAAACACAAAAGGTTCATCAAGTATATGATCACCAGTGTGAATTAGGTGAGCAAAACTTATTAGTGTAAATCCTTGTGCGTCCTGTGTTATCCCTCTACCGTGGGTAACATCAACCCAATCACATCTAAATAATACAATCTTAAATTCATCGTAATAGTTGAGTTCAATAATATCGGTTAATGCACCATAGTAAGTCACATCGCCTAACACAGGCCTGGAGTCGCTACTACTGGCATAACTTTGGGTTTTGGCTACCACCATAACTCCACAATTTTGTGTAGTCATGTCTTTCTCATATTCTTTCGTTCGAAATCTATACCCGTTATACAAATCAAAACATTTGAACCTCTTTGCAATATAGTTTGGACCACGCGCAAGGGCTTTTATTTCAGTAATGAGATGCTCATCGTCGTCAATGTCAATATCTTTTGCCTACAAGCAACATAAGTATACAATTTGTTAATGGCCACTAATATACACATATATACAGAAATATCTATAAAAAAGGACAAAACCCATTTACCTTTACGTTAAACCATTCATGAAATGATTCGCTGTGTAAGCGGTCAATCTCATGTTGAGTTAGTCGTCGGCGACGATGCTGTCTTTTGATAGCGCTAACATATTCTCTGTAATTTAGGAACAAATGAGTACAATATCATCACAATTTGAGTCGATATATTCATGGATATATAACTTACTCTCGACACCTCTGGACTATATCTGAATCACAATTGAAAAGAACATAACGTTGTGCCTGAACCCACATATTTTCATTCATCATGAAACCCTGAACACTTCCAGACGGTTGCCCAACTTGGGGAAATAGGATTGACTTGGACCTAGGCGCATTAGTTGTGTCTTTTTGGCCTTGCGATGATTTGTCGTCATCTAGATATTGGGCGTAAAATGCCAAACACTCTGAAGCAAGAAACGCTTCAGCAATCGAACCCTCTGGATGAGCTTTATTCCGAACAGTTAATTTTAAAGTGCCTAATAACCTGATGAATGACAGAGTGTGAGCTTACTTTCAAGAAATGACTATGAAGTATATTTATTTATAACATTTACCTTTCGATTGGATACATCCAGCGGTACTGCACTGGCCCGGCAAGTCTCGCTTCTGCAGCCAGATGAACAACCAAATGCACCATAATTGTGAAAAATACAAGGGGGAAAATTTTTTCCATATTACAGAGTGTGAACACAATCTTTCTTTCAAGTTGCTCGAGATCATGGATCCGAAGTGACTTAGCACACAAAGCCCGAAAGAAGTTTGATAGTTCAGTCAAAATAGAACTTACTTTCGTAGGCAATGCACCTCGTAATGCAAGTGGAAGAAGTTGTTGCATTAATACGTGACAATCATGAGTTTTTAAACCAGATAATTTTTGTTGTTTACGAACACATCGTGAAATGTTTGAGGCAAAACCATCCGGGAACTTAACTTGTTCCAACACTCCATAAAAAACTTTCCTCTCATGTGCCGCCATCGTATAACAGGCCGGAGGTAAATAGGTTTTTCCTGAATCCCGCTGTTGAGGCCATAACTCTTTCCTTATGTTCATTCTTGCAAGTCCCGACGAGCATGAATGTTATCCTTTGACTTTTTATCAATATTGAGAATTGTATTTACCACATTGTCACAAACATTTTTCTCAATGTGCATCACATCAAGGTTATGTCTTATTAAATGTGATTGCCAGTAAGGTAAGTGGAAGAAAATACTTTTTTTTTTCCATGTTTTTGGCTTGACCCCCGTAACTTCTTTATGCATCTTTCCGTACATAAACTTGATATTTTTCAACTGATCCAATATTGTAAACCCAGACGGTGGAATTGGAGTAGATCTTAATTCGATTGTCCCGTCAAATGATTTTGCATCAAAGCGAGACTTATGAGTGATATCCAGAAACCGACGATGGCCCATGAAACAAAACTTTTTACCATTCTTCAGACGTCTGGAGTCTGTCTCTGTGTTACAGCAAGGACATACAAAACAACTATGAATGTTCCACCCAGAGAGATTACCATAAGCAGGAAAATCATTTATGGTCCACATAATTGCTGCATGCAATTGAAACATTTGATTCGATGAGGCGTCAAACGTTTCCACCCCCGTCTCCCATAAGTCTTTAAGGTCCTCTATCAAAGGTTGCATGTAAACATCAATATCATTACCAGGCCCAGAAGGACCGGGAATTAACAATGAGAGCATGCAAAATTGTTGTTTCATGCACAACCATGGTGGTAAATTGTAGGGAAGTAAAAAGACCGGCCATATGCTGTAAGTGCTTTGCATATTACCAAACGGATTGAAACCATCGCTCGCTAAACCCAATCTAACATTACGGGGTTCCTCACCAAATGTAGGGTAGATCGAGTCAAAGCTTTTCCATGCTTCTGAGTCAGCCGGATGTCTCATGATTCCATCCTTGGTACGGTGTTTATCATGCCAAGTCATCAACTTTGAAGTTTTTGGGGACATGAATAACCTTTGAAGTCTCGGCTTGATAGGAAAATACCGCAACACTTTTGTCGGGATTTTTTTTTTCTTGACCATATTAGAAATTCCTATGGCACTAGATGAAGCACTCTCAGAATTTCTCCACCGAGACGCCCCACAAACTGAGCATAAGTCATCAGAAGCTTTTTCTTTCCAGAATAGCATACAGTTATTGGGACAAGCATGAATTTTCACATATTTAAGTCCTAAGGCTTCAATAATCTTTTTTGATTCATGAAAAGAGTTTGGTAATGTCTCACCCTTTGGAAAAGCATCTTTTAAAAGCTTAATTAAAGCATCAACCGAATCGTTAGACCAACCGTAACGACATTTTAAATTATAGAGATGCAAAACGAATGACAGTTTAGTGAAATTCTCACACCCTGGATATAATTCTTCTTTAGCATCTTCTATTAACTTCCTGAAGTCTTCCTTTTCTCTAACAAACAGTTCAGGTTGTTCTTCCATCATAGTGTCATCGATGTTGGGTTCAACTGCATCTCTGCCATGATTACATATATCGAAAAGTTGTCTAGATACCCCAAAAACATCATGTAACATTTCTGTTATGGAATTATCTGTACCCATTTCTTTTTGTGCTTGGATGTCTGGGGTTGGCTGTTGTGTGACCATAGATTCACCGTGACAATACCAAGTCGTATAACCAACCATAAATCCATGGACCACTAGATGGTCATATAATTCTAACCGATTTTTGTAGTAGTAGTTAACACACTTTCTACAAGGACAGGGGACATTGTCAGTACTTAATTTACCTTGAAATGCAAAATCAAGGAAGCTATTCAACCATTCTAAAAATTCTGTGGTAACTGTTGGAAAACTCATCCAGCCCCTACACTTGCGAGTATCCATAACAACGTACTGATAGAGAATAACACAGTTAAAATTATACCTAATGTAACCACCAAATCAATCAGACCATATGGCATTTCATACTTATATTGCAAACACAAATAGAACATGGTGTGAAAAGGCAAAGATTATTCCTTGGTTCATACATTGGTGATAATTATTTTAATTTTACTAATTAGAAACTTCTCAAACCTTATAAATTTGAAATGCCTACAAAATCTATGTTGCAATGATACATTTCTCTATATATGTCATATATCATAGCATTATCATGTGATCTACCATATAATATTAAATAATTTATCTAGCAAAGTACCAAGGAGATCAATTCTAAGGTTCTTCCGATAGATGGCTGGAATTTCATTAAATAATCTATGTTCTTATTATTAGGTCAAATCTTTAAGGTCTAAATTTGTTAACTAGGTATACTTGGATTGATGATTGATTACCATTGCAATACTTTGTACTTTTTTGTTATTAATTAGAGATGACAATAAGGTCGGTAAGGGTTGAATACCCTAATCCCTGCCCTTCATGGGACGAGGAATCTTCGCCTCCTACAAGAAAAGTTTCTTCTCTTTTCATCCTTACGGGGAATATTCTTCATCAAGACATGTTTGTAATAATTCAAAAGTTTTAAGGGTATTTTAATAGTTTAAGGGTTCATGGGATATATACGGGAGGTGAAGTCATGGAGAGAACGGGTAAGAGAGAGATATATGTATTTTTGTCCCTAATCGCAAAAATTTTAGTTGTCTCTATCTTTGTCTCAATCCCTACTAAGGAATGTCTTCTGCGATCAAGGGGAAAATTTGGTTTTGGCACATCGAATTATTATCTCTATCAATAATTTGCTTACTAATAAACTTGTGCTTCAAGTTTATTCAAACTGTAATATGCAAAGGGTAGGTTGGATCTAACCAAAGTCTAGTTTAAAATTGGTTTCAATTGAAAAGAGTAGTTTGAAATAGATAAGTTGAGATTTGAACTCTGATTGAAAATATTATAATTTTGAATTGGATTTGTTTTAATTTAAACTTAAATATTTAAATCAACTTAAATTTGATTAATTTATGAAAAACAAGTACAATCTTTAATTTGAATTTGACTCGTTAGGTTTTATTTTGAATAGTTAGGATCAAATCGAGTAAAAGGGCTATTTCTTCTAAAACTTGGAAATACATATTTTTAATAGGTGTGTGTATATATAAAAAAAAAAAATCCAATACCACATCCAAATTCAATTGACAGATTACTTCCAATGGGGAATGAATGAAACTGTGTCATGCCTGATTTAAATATTTCTCTTTGAATTCAACAAATATGCACTGCTTTCCTATATCTTTGATTCTTTTTCACTTGAATTTTCTGACTCGCCTATTTACTGTGCATGTGAAAATTATACTAACAAAAAAGATGAGGATCAGTTGTACGATTTTGTGCAAAAAATCATGATCTCGTTATAATGTTTATTTTTCAAATTATACTATTTCTTTCACTTTGCCTTGGTGGTAAAATATTTTTTCTTGAGAAATACTTGGGGTTTTAGGGCATTGCCCTTGCCTCAATCTGCTAACTGGGAATTGGACCTCCGCTCTTCAGGGCAAATGGTTGTACATTATGGACTTTTTATTTATTTATTTTCCCTTAAAGCACAAAATAAATAGTCAAGCAAAGTAAAGCAGCCAATAATCAAGATTTTGGAATCAATCGTTTTTCACATGCTTGATTTCGGTATTATGCCACAAACTGACACAAACACAATTACGCACGCGAATCTGCCCAACACTTCAAATACCAAAAATAAAAAATTTTGGTATTTTAATTATAAAAAATCAAAACAAAATCTGCAGGAATCATATTCAAAACTTAATAAGCAAATAAGCTTCCAATCCAATACCACATCCAAACCAACCCTCCAAATCGGTTGGATTTCAATTAACATATAACTAGAAATAATAAGAAACAAAAATAAATAAAATATTTCCAGAAAACTCACAAGTTCGCCTCCAAACGAGAAGCAATGCGAAGAAGGGCAAAATGTAGACTTCCAATGAAGGAGAAATGGTCGGAAACCGTCAAAAACAAGCCTGGAACCAGCGAAGACAGCGGCGACACTGGAAGAAAAGAAGCTGCAGCGGCGGGAGGGAAAATGAGAAAAAGAAGAGGAAGAGTTCGCGCGCTAGGTTTATGAAGACCTACAGCGGCGTTTTTTAATGAGATTTACCGGCGTTTTCACAAACGCCGGTAAATATACCTATAGCGGCGTTTCTGTGCTGTTTTTGTGGCGTTTAAAACAAACGTCGGTAAATGTACCTATAGCGGCGTTTTCTGTGTTGTTTTTGTGGCGTTTAGATAAAACGCCGGTAGACCTCAAGCTTTTAGCGGCGTTTGCACAAACGCCGCTAAAAAACCGTCGCTAAAGCCCCTGTCTGCTGTAGTGATTGTATAAAATTTTTTAAAACTAAAAGTGTAAAAACAATATAAATTATGGCAATATTAATTAATTTCCCATAAGAAAAATATTCATGTCAAACATTTTGCAAATTCAAACCGTTTATGACAAAATATAGGACAAAAGACTTACACCCAAGGTTTCCCTAAATGATAAAGTCTCACTCATTAACTTTCAGAAAACTAAATACTCATTCGTTGATCAAAATCAATAATTAAATTTAACAGTCAACTGTTAAATATTAATGGTTAAAGAGATTTTTTTTTTAAATAAAAAGAATTTAAAAAATAATAAATAGTAAAATTAATTTTATAAAAATAGTTATACTATAAGTAATAAAAAATAATAATAAAATTTAAAAGTTAAAATTTAAAAAAGTGGTCATCGCCACCAACAATATTGCCGACAGTGATGATTGTCAAAAACCCAATCAAATGATCAAAAAAAGTAATCTAATTTGATTAACAATTGAATCTGATCGCCTTAATAGTTCTGGCCGTCTTTGCCATTAGATATGGCCGAAAATGGTAGATATACTTGAAATGGGTTGTTTTTGGTCATTCTCAATGGTTGGTTGTCTTTGCCTGATCTGGCCACCTCAGATGGTCATTTACGGCCATTTGATTAGGTTTTTAGTGGTCCTCGCTATATTAGCGATGGTACCTTTTTTTCAATTTTTATTATTATATTAATATTATTTTATATTAAAATTTTTTTAGTGTTAAATTTATTTATTTTTTTGGTGGAAAGTATTTTTGTTATTTCATAAAAAACTTGTTATTAAAATTGAAAGAAAATTGGTCAATCAATAGATATTTGGTTTTTTAAAAGTTTTTGGGTATGATTTATCATTTAGGGAAACCTTGGCTGGGAATAACTCTTTTGGCCTGATAAAATATGACCTATGATGTTTGCTTAATCACATTCCCTTTTATTAAACAGTGCTAATTGATTTTACTCAAATCTTTTGACATAATGGAAGTCTATAATTATAACTAAGAACAGGGAGGTATTTAAGGGGGAGGTGGTAACATTGTTGCAAGACCGTATAGCCCCTCCTTCACAATGAGAAGTGTGTCACTCCTGCAAAAATTAAAATTACTATAACTAATCTAGTGTTCATTTGAAAAATAAGTAAAAGATGCATATTTTACCAGGATTGTTGGCGACAAACCGAATTGCAGCCCATCCATTTTTGGGAAGATTAATGGTGTTAACTTCTGGTGGATCAACCAAATTATAAGAGAGTGGATCAGTCACGTTGTTGAAATTTCCTGAACCTGTTCCATCCAGATAGAAGCTGAAACCATGTAAATGGATTGGATGACTTGATGCAGCCCCTAAATTAGTGTTCTGGAACACAATTTCAACTATTTCTCCATAACTTATCATCCTCGCCATTGTCCCTTGGGGTGAGTATATTGATATGTTGGACACGTCTCCCGTGAAGTTGTAGAAGTAGGGTGGCTCACTCGGCAAATCATCATCGTATACATTCTTCAATCCAAAACTCAATTCTCAATCTAGTTGTAAAAATTCTTTCATAATGTTGTTTACAAATGTTAAGATGTTATCCCATTAAAAGCTTAATCTAAGAGTTCAATATTCTATTAGTCTAATAACAAAAAAAAAAAAAAAAAAAAAATGAAGAAAAAAGAAGCATATACCTGTAGTATGCTTGCAGTATATCGATTTTCGGAGTACAAAACTAACATTATTTAAGCTTGCAGCTAGCCTATCGCCAGGTGCAGTATCACATAATATATTTGCTAAACTCTTTATTTTTTTGGTGAAGTTTTGAGCAGCATTTATGTCATTATAGGCAGGAAGTGTTGGGAAGAAAGGAGATGAAGGGGTGGAATAATTGCCTTCATATTATTGCTGTGGTGGTCGAGTTGGGAAATGAAACAAACACTGTGTTAAGGAGTAGAAGCCATGTAGTAGTGGCTAAGATTTTGGTTAGCTGTTAACAAAACATCCATTGTTTGGCCAGGAGTTATCATTATGTAACTGGCGTTTATTGGCTTTATGTAAGCTGCATCTTGCACAACAACTGTGAGGTTGTGTTTTGCTATGCTGAAAAATTGTTCTGAATTCATCACAGCATTCACAATGCGAAGAAGATAAGTTCTGCCGTACTCAACCAGTAAGCGATATGTTGTCTCTGCAATATAAAATTATTTAAAATTATTTTTAATTGTGCATTCTAGAGCAAGTATGTAGTGAAATACAAAGCGAAAATGGCAACATTAAGGTAACGTAATACACATACATAAATTTTATATTATTCTCCATCATTTGTTAATTATTTTTACTTTTATATTTCCACTCATTAGTGATAAATTTTAGGCTTGACAGCTTATTCAATGAATGTGTATATATAGTTCATAGAAGCATTGTAATATCTATAATCTTATAGATGGGAGGGGTTGGTATGGTAAAGCGGACAATGATCAGATCTACAACTTATCCCAAACGAAGTTTTGAAAAAACATGTTTAGTGGCAAATTATATATTATTATTTAGCAAGCTTTTATCATTTCTTTTTTAATTTGTAAAGATTGCTGAAATAATTTTCATGTGAACTCAATAGCAACGTAGAGGCTATTTAAAATTCTCTCGAACTTCTAAACTTTGTCTTATTAAATAGTTATTCATATACTTAAATATATAGTTTAGTAGTTTTCAAGTTGGTATGAAAAAAATATTTTTCAAATTCTCACAAAATCCAATTAAATGATAAAATAAAAATAGAATTAATTACAACACATAATTAAAGCTAAGAAAATGAAAGCAATTTACAAGCCTTTGCTTTTCTTGGTCCATGTGAAGATCTCTTTGATTTGGAATTGTAATTCGTTTCGATCTTTAACTAATTGTTAAAATTCAATCTAAAATGTTAAAGGCATTCAAATTCTCATTGACATGCTTTAGAAATTTAAAATTATCAAAAATGATGCACTAGAGTAGCATCAAAAGTCATGGCATGCAAGAAAAGGTTTGAAATGGCTCAAAACATGCATGCAAGGCAACGCAGACATCAAGTGCATAGGCATCATGGGCACTGGGTTGGGCGTGCGGGCGTAGGAGGCTGGTGGGTGTTAGGGTTGCAAGTGCGCAATGAAGGCATGCGGGCATACTATGCACGCGCGGATGCACGCTGCGTGTGTGCTTGCTTGTGCAGTAAGACACTGTATAACGCATGCACACTAGCATGCATGAGTGCGGTTTGTCATGTGTGCAGCACAGAAGTACGCACCAGAGGCATGCACGAGCAGGTGCACGAGCTTGCACTTTGGCTGTTTCAGTTCCTTGCTCAATTTTTGGCCTAATTCTTGTCCAAATCGAGTTCTATGTTTTTTCTTGGTTTTGTATGTATCCATTTGATGAATTTTGACTCTTCGGTGTGTCAGTTTTGAATTTTGTGAATTTCAAGCATGATTTGAAGGCCATGGGGAAAGTTATAAGAAGAGATCCATAATTTCTTTTGAACACTCTAATTGAACCTGCATAAGCTTATTTTTTTTGTCTGGATGGCTCGAAACAGCTTTGATTGGTTTGAAAGACATTTTGTAAGTACCAAGGCATAGATTGATGATGATGTTTCCAAAATCACAACTGGCTTTGAATTTGAATTCATATCAACATCAACCAAAGTTGGATAGGTTCTAGTTATGATTGACCAAGTAATCATCGCCATCACGTCTCCATTGAACCATAAGGCTTCAAGTGCATTCAAACTGAAAGCGAAAAATCATTAGAATATACATAAATTGGCCAAGGTTTATCCCGTTTCATATATATTTATTAATGACTAAGTTATTAGGATAAGGAGACTAACGAAATTAAGCTATTAATTAGATGCAAAATTTAAGTACCAAGTACGATTGTCTATTCCTTGTAAGGCTTAGAAAATGGATAAGTGGTTCCAACAACTGGTAAAATAGTAATGGCACCATAGATGGTGGCATAAGTCTAGTCACTATGAGGACGCACCAAAGGGTTCCTCTGTCGATAAAATCACCTAATAAGTGAAATTCCATTTTAATGAAATATATTACAAGCTTAATTCATAACTAATGTCGTATGCAAGTGTCAATAAAATTGCATGTTTTTTGGATTAAGAATTCAAGATAGATTATCATTATAACCCTCTCAATTGTCACTATTAAGGTATGTTAAACAAAACTATGCATATTGATGTTTAATATTCAAAACTTCAAAATGCAATGTTTTCATTTGGTTAGATTAAAAATTGCATCTATAAGCTTGCTTGGCTTTTTAGTCAAACAACACATTTGTGGTTTCTGTCTTTGTTGCAATTTTAGGTGTATGATCTTCTTAGCTCATAGTCGATCAAAACGATGGTAATTGGTAAGCAATTTAGTTAGTATTAAACGATTTTAATTGGTGCATGTGTAATTAATTTTGTATGCATTCAGATTATAGTATAAATTTGTAAGAAAAACTTTACTTTGGTGAATGAAAACTAATTGAGGTATTTTTCAGAACGATTCAAGAGTTCTTGTTTTCTTTGCTGCATTTTTTGTTTTTATTGTTTCTTATAAGAAGCTTTTGTTGAAAAGGCAAAACGTTTTATGGTATCAGAGCCATTAACCAATGTCTAGATGGCTAATTGATCAAGTTATTGTGGTTTAGGAACATCAAATTCACCAAAGTTAGGGTTTAATAGAGGTTTAACATAACAAATGGGTCAAACAACTGTGAGTAGCTTTTTGTGCCATGTCTTTAGGTGACCAACCCCAGCCTAACAGAGGAGAATAATCACTACTAAAGGGCACCAACTCTATATACGGTAGGGGCTTATGCTTTACATGAGCATTTTATAGGTTTGAATCCCTTAACCTTTCTTTATGCAAAAGATGAATCTAGTATGAGAGAATGAAATATGTTAATCCTGAATATGATATATAGAAATGATTTGATAAAATATTAATGAGTGGGCTATTAGGTTCAATTTCTAAAGAAATGTTTGGACATATAGCTAATTATTTTACAACCAATAAAGTATAGGTGACATTGGAACAATATTTTATGTCAAGTCTAAGGCTAGGATTATAAGCCTTAGAAATGCTTTACAAATGTTAAAGAAAGAAAGTATAACTATTTAACAGTATGTTAAAAGGATGAAAGAAATCTATGATACCCTAGTAAGTAGTAGTCAATCTATTACAAAGGAGGAATTAATTAGTTACATAATTGATGGATTAGGCCCTGAATTTGACCTTGTTATAGCTCTTATTATGGATAAGATGGATTTTAGGAGTGAGGAAGTAAGTTTTGTTAGTATTAAGTTACAAATTCAAAATTTTAAGCATAGAATAAACAAGATTGTAGTGTATTCTACTGAGGTTGGAAATAGCTTAGCTAATGTAGTATGTGAAGGTGGAAACAAGACCTTTTTTTTAAGGGAGAGTGCTAGTGAGAATCAATTAGATATGTTAATTGATCAATTTGTAAGGAGTAGTAACACTAGTTAGAGATCAAATAAGCTATATAATGAGTTTAACTCTTCCTCATAAGGTAAGGGTCGAGGTAAGTTCAGTAACAAACTCAGAGTAATTTTTCAATTATACGGGAAACTTAGGCATATGGTCTAATAGCATTACCATAGATTTAATATATACTTTATTAGACCTACTCAAAACCAAACCACTTAAACTCATAACTTCCAATCTAACAAAAACTCAACACCACCAGTAGCTTACTATACTAATCAAACCATGTCCAACACATATCAATCCATCTACTACAATACTCCAATACCTTCTACATATTTTAGTTATGCTTACTACACTAGTCCAATTCCCTCTAACTTAACTCATACACCTTGCCAAACTATACAAATCTGCCATGATTTATCAAATTAATCAGTTCATCCCTATTATAGTAAAAAAATCCTATGGACTATCTAAGTATTGTTAAAGATATGACCTAGTATATGAACTTTGGTGCTTTGGATCATGTCACTATTAAGTTAGATTAGTTGGCAATGTAAAATGATTATATGGGCTCTCAACAACTTCAAGTGAAACATGGTGAATGTTTAAGAATTTCTCACATAGGATCTTCTTTGCTAGCCACTTCCCTTTCAAATTGATATCTCTTCCTTAAAAATATTCTTTATGTTCCTAGGACAACAAAAAACCTACTTAGCATTTCAAAATTTACTAATGACAATAATGTAATTGTTGAATTTTTGAGAGATTATTGTTTTATTATGGACAAAGACACCAAGGTTGTATTATCGCAAGGAACACTTAAGGATAAGCTTTACCAACTTCATACTTCTTATAGTTTTTCTTTTCAATATGTCAAGGTGCTAAATACAGTTAGTTCTAGTACTAATAGGCTTTAAAACACTTTAAAACATGTATGTAAATCTAAACTGACTTTTGTTTATGTTGAGTCCACAATGTCACATTGTAAGCTAAATCTCAATACTCATTATAATATGAATTCTAGTTTTCAAGCTAATAAAGTTGATGTTTGTATTTGGCATAAGAGGCTTGGGCATCCTTGTGAAAAAAGCATGAAACATGTTTTTAAACACTTGAATTCACATGCTGATTTCTCATAGTTTCAATTCTGTTAAGATGGTCATTTTGGTAAGCATCATCAAGGTCATTTTCCTATGTCAAATTCTAAATCCATAAAACCTCTAGAGCCTATTCATAGCAATGTGTGAGGACCTACCCCATTTATGAGGTTTGACTGAGTAAGGTACTATGTGCATTTTTTGGATAACCACACTAGGTTCACCTAAATATTCCCTTTGAAAAATAAGTTAGAAGTATCAATTGTCTTTAAACAATTTCATAAATTGGTTGAAAGGTGGTTTGATTCCAAAGTTAAGGTTATCTAGATAGATTCGGGTGGAGAGTATAGGCATTTAGTGCCTTTTTTTCTGGAACAAGGTATCTCTTATAGAGTCTTATATCCTTACACTCATTAATTAGTTGGTGTCAAGCATAAGCATGCACACATAGTTGAATTAGGGTTAGTGCTTTTGCCACAGTCTCGCATGCCTTTAAATTTTTAGTAGGACTATTTTCAAATTGTTATTTATTTGATTAATAGGACGCCTTCATTTGTTTTGGCAAAATCAAACACCTTATTAGTTATTGGTTCATTATGAACTTGATTATAGTTACTTTAAATTTTTTGGCTACACTTGTTTCCCTTTTCTAAGTTACAATCACCATAAACTTGCTTTTCATACCCAAAAGTATGTCTTTCTAAGGTATAATGCCTAATATAAT
Source organism: Anacardium occidentale (assembly GCA_026122585.1). NCBI lineage: Eukaryota > Viridiplantae > Streptophyta > Magnoliopsida > Sapindales > Anacardiaceae > Anacardium > Anacardium occidentale. The sequence continues at coordinate 143,595 of JAJEJH010000324.1, read as the reverse complement.
GGTTATAAGTGTTTGCATCATACTAGCAGAATATTCATTTCAACTTTTGTCAGATTTGATAAGACAAATTTTCCATTCAAAATAAATCCTTCACTTCAACTTCTAAATTCTTTAAACACCTTTACCATTGTACCATTAGAGGTTATTCTTCCTATAGGTCCAACATCTACTTCTAGCTTGTCTTTTTCCAATATAGGTCATCCTATATTGACCATAGCTAAAATAGGATGTCTTCTTACTCTAAGGAAGTTGTCACTGATTTAAGATATCATATTAGAGTTGGCTACTGTAGTAGATGCTTTAAGTGGTCCAAATTAGTATGTAGCTATGAAAGGTTAAGTTTAAAGCTCTGAAAAGGAACTAGGCTTAAGAGTTAGTATGAAAAGTTGAAGTCTACCTTACTTGAGAGAGGATTCATAATTACTATATCTAATTCTAGTCTTTTTTTCTTAAAGGAACAAGAGGTTAGAGTTTACATGCTAATATATACAAATGTATTCTACAGATAGGTCATGATAATGCTTATACTCTAGATCTGATTTAGGGGTGAACACCCAATTCTCATTAAAAAATATTGGTAAGTTAAGTTTCTATCTTGGTGTACATAAGAGTAAAATTGGTTTGCATATGTGTCAGGCTAAGTATGTGAGTGATTTATTGGTAAAGTTTAGTGTGCAAGATTCCAAGTCCTACAAAACATTTATGGTTGTAGGTGTAAAACTATTTGTAAGAGGTAGTAAGAGTTGGGGAAATTCTACACAGTATAAGAGTTTAATTGGAGGGTTACGTTATCTTACTATGACCAGGGTTGATATTGCTTTAATGGTTAATAAAGGTATTCAATTATTGAAACAGCCTATTGTCTTACAAAGGTAGGCATACAAATGGTTCTCAAGTATCTAAAAGGTATATAGTATCATGGGTTAGTTATTACTTCAACCAAGGCTTTTGTTAATACTGATTATGTTGGAAGTCTAGAGGATAAAAGGTCCACCAATAGGTGCAATGTTTCTTTTGGGTCTAATCTTGTTTAGTAGGCATCTAAGAAGTAGAAAATGGTATCCTTATCTTCTATTGAGGTAGAGTATAGGGTTGTAAGTCAAGTTGCCATAGAATTGGCATGGATAAAAAAAATCTATTGATTGAATTAAGATGTCTTGGATTTTCGTTCTTGTTGTGTGGTATGATAGTATGAGTGTAGGGTCATTAGCTTCGAATCTAATATTGCATGGCAGGACTAAAAATATTGAGATAGGTGTTTATTTTGTTAGATAACAAGTTGCTTTTAAAGAGTTAAGGGTACAATATGTGTCCACTCAACATCAAGTAGTTGATGTATTGACCAAGCCTCTGTCACTATTGAAGTTTGAAGAGTTGAGGGGTAGACTTAAAATTAGTGAATGGTTGAAAAAATCAACACAGTCTAGGACAAGTATGGTGAATATGAAGGAGAAACAAGATGGTGATAAAGAGAAATTGAAGGAGAAACAAGATGGTTAATGGGAGAAATTGAAGGAAAAAAGGATGGTAACATGGAGAAATTTCCTAAGACTCTAATATGTACCATTGTAGTGTAGTACGACACTGGTATATTAAAAAGGGTGTGTTGTGATCTTCTACTGTTCTTCTTTCTATTGTTGTTTTTGGTTTTGTTCTCCAATCTTGTGTTCCTTAGTGTAACTGTGATAAGTTGCATAAGGTGCTACAATGTTTTCTCCTGGTGTGTGATTTTTTTTTTTGGTGGTATGATTTTAGGGAGGAGTTCTATTCCCTTTGGTATGAGGTATGCGTGGTGATAAGAAAAGTGGTTAGAGGTGTTTTGAGTTTAGGGAGGAGTAATTAGTTCATAAGTTCTAATGGTTAGTCTATGCTAGTTTATAATGTGTAGTATGTGGTTATGAGAGAAGTGGCTAGGAATCGTTTTTCATTCAAGGAGTACTTAGCTCAGAGAGAAGTTCTGGTGGTGTGTTAAACGTTTTAGTACCTTGTGTGGGTGTGCAAGCCTACTATCACATTCTGTGATATAGGCTTGAGGGAGCATGTTAAGGTGAGTTAAACAAAACAGTGCATTTTGATGTTTAATATTAAAACATCAAAACGCGGTATTTTGATTTGATTGGATTAAAAATCATATCCACAGGCTTGCTTGGCTCTTCAGTCAAATTGCACATCTGTGGTTTCTATATTCCTTGCGATTTCAGGCATACCATCTTCTGAACTCGTAGTCGATCAAAATGGTGATAATTGGTAGGTAATTCAGTTAGTATGATGTTCTGATTGGTGTGTGTGTGTAACTGATTTTGTATGTGTACAGATTGTAGTGTAAATTTGTAAGACAAACCCTAATTTGGTGAATGAAAACTGGGGTATTTTTCAAAAAGATTCAAGAGTTTACTGCATTTTCTGTTTTTATTGTTTCTTTCAAGAAGCTTTTGTTGGAAAGACAAAGCTTTTCGGTCATCAAATCTTGATTTAAGTATATTTAACGAGCAGCAATTTTTTTTTGAAGTCTTGGTAAAACTCTTTGAACATCTAGTTGTCCAATCCACTGTCATGTTCTGTGTGAATTCACAGGTCCCCTGAGCCTAATCTATGGTGGAAGATTTGTATCCAAATAAAATCTACAAAAAATGTTACAAAACTTCGAAAATGGTTCAGAATAATATTCATCAAATGACTAGTAGGACTCCGATACCTATTCTCATTAATTCTAGCAATTTGATATTGGATTTGTATGAATTTGAACAAATCGATTTGTAAACTTCTATATAAAACTAAGTGCGAGGGTTAAGTTTATTCCAAATGTTATATTATTAGCTAATGGTAAAGTTATTTTCATTCCAAACGTTATATTATTCTAAGTTTTAATAATATGAAATTTTTTTTCTTTTTTCTTTTTCTTTTTACGTTCTTTATATATTTTTTTAAATTATTTGTATGAGTTTTCAGAATTACATAGAACCAATTGTCATGATTTTCTAGGAGAATATCAGTAGTCAAATAAGCCGTATATAAATAGTTCGTTTTGATTCTAATAAAGATAAATTAAAGAATGTCAAGGGCGCATTAATTGACAGTTTTGCCAATTTAAGAGTGGCAATTTCAATGTTCCAGGTTATTTAGTTAATTTTCTCATCTTAATGAAGATTCTTGTTTGGTCAGCATCGTATATTTAGAATACGAGTACATTGATTATATTTAATCTCCTTTTTGTCAATATCATAATTATTCTTGAATTTGGCACGTCACACTGGATCGTTTTTTTTTTTTTTTTTTTTTGTTATAAAGAGAAATATTATACATAATCATAACAAGTAATAAATAGTTATCGATAATAATATTTGTATATTATTTTATTTTTAATTTAAAATTATTTATTTATATACAATAATATTATTATTGATATTAAATTTGATATACATGCTAAGCGTACATAACGCATGAGAAGGAGAATGATGAGAGAAATGCATAAATTAATGAAATTCAATTATACTGTTTATGGAAAACAGTACTTCTAACAAATAATAGAGAAACAATCGACAAATAGAGAGAAAAAAAAAAAAAACCAACCCAAAAAAAATATCTAAGTGTTTGCTACTAATTTTCATTAACTTCAGAAAACTTACGTCGATCTTTTTATGCAATAAAGCTTGTGTTAAACTATCAAACTTCACACAAACATCAAATATTTAGCCAAAAAATATGTAAAGAAACTTGAAAGAGAAAATAAGATTTTTTATTTATCTCAATTTCTTACAACCAACATATACAAATGATTTATAATACAATTGAGCTAGAAACTAGAAAGTAAATAAGGAAGAAAATAAGAAGACTAATTAGCTCTAAACTAGGTAAGAAAAGATATACAATAATTATACAATCTCTAATCTAGAAAAGAAAGAGAATTTTAAGGGAATAAAATTTCAACACACCCCCTCAAGTTGGTGCATAGATATCATACATGCCCAACTTGTCCAAACACTTTGACAATACTTGACTTGAAACCGCCTTAGTCAGAATATCGACTAATTGATCTTCAGATCGAATCTTTGGCAGCTCCAAAGTTTTCTCTTCTAACTTCTCTTTGATGAAAAATCTATCCACCTCAACATGTTTTGTTCGGTCATGTTGGACTGGATTATGAGCAATATCACATGCAGCTCTATTATCGCAGTACAACTGAATTGGTCGCTTAGTCGAATAACCCAACTTTTGTAGAAGGAGCTTCAGCCACAAAGCTTCACAAAGTCTAAGTGCCATACCCCTAAATTCAGCTTCTGCACTTGAGCGAGCAACAACGTTTTGTTTTTTACTCCTCCAAGTAACTAGATTACCTCCCACAAATGTAAAGTAACCTGAAGTCGATCTCCTATCATCTATTGCTCCTGCCCAATCAGCATCTGTATACACCATGATGTCTTGATAGTTCGAAGTTTTAGTGAATAATATTCCTTTTCCAGGAGCAGATTTTATATATCTCAAAATACGCATGACAACATTCATATGTTGTTCACCAGGATTGTTCATATGTTGACTTACGACACTCAAGGCATAGGCAAGATCTGGTCTTGTGTATGCTAAGTACATCAATCTTCCTACAATTCTTTGATATCTTCCTTTATCATTTGGCACTTGATCAGCTTCAATACATAACTTCAAGCCTTCTTCTACGGGAGAATTAGCTGGTTGACATGCTGACATACCAGTTTCCTGTAATATATCTAATGCATATTTTCTCTGAGATAAGAAAATACCTTTCTTAGATCTAGAAACTTCAATTCCAAGAAAATATTTCAGGGAACCAAGGTCTTTCATTTCAAATTTTTTTGACAAGTATTCTTGTAGTACCTTTCTTTCTTCTGTATCATTTCCTGTAACCACCATGTCATCCACATATACAATAAGGGCAGTGATCTTACCTTGTCGTTTCTTCAAAAACAAAGTATGGTCTAAGTTGCATTGATGGTATCCAAATGCTTTCATAGACTTTGTGAATCTTCCAAACCATGCTCTTGGAGATTGTTTCAGCCCATATAATGATTTCTTCAGTCTACACACCTTTTTACTATGACTTTCTGGTATCATACATCCTGGGGGAAGTTCTATATAAACTTCTTCAGATAATTCTCCATGTAGAAAGGCATTTTTGACATCAAATTGTTGTAGTGGTCAATCCAAATTTATAACTAAAGACAATAATACTCGAACAGTGTTGATTTTAGCTACAGGTGCAAACGTCTCTGTATAATCAATTCCATAGGCTTGTGTATATCCCTTTGCCACCAGTCTTGCTTTGAATCTTTCAATATTGCCATCTGCTTTATATTTCACAGTATAAATCCATCGACAACCCATTGGTTTCTTTCTATTTGGACAATCAACCAAATCCCAAGTTTTATTCTTTTGCAAAGAGCTCATTTCTTCATTCATAGCATCTTTCCATCTTGGATCAGCTAATGCTTCCTCTAGTGACACGATTTGGTAGTTGTTTTCTGGGTAACTCAGCTTCAAGAATAGGAACATCCTCGACAGGCGATTGGTGTGATGTATCAGCGAGAAATTCAACCTCATCAGTTGAAGAACTTGTATTCTGTGATTCAATTATCTCTTCAGTTCTGATTGATCTTGAATTCTGTGTTTCAATAACTTCTAAATCTTTATCCATATTAAGGTCCAAAGTAACACTACTATAATCAAGAGTCTGAATTTCCTTCTGATGTTCCCCCTGAAGTTCAGAATCTGTAGGAAAATACATTGAATCTTCATGAAAAACCACATCCATTGTTACAAACATTCGTTGTATTAGAGGATGATAACACTTGTAGCCTTTTTGATGCATAGCATATCCTAAGAAAACACAACGTAAAGCTCGAGGGTCTAACTTACTTCGCTGATGTTTGTGAAGATGGACAAATACAACACACCCAAAAACATGAGGAAGTAAATCAGGAACTGTTAGAGTAACCACAACATCAGTAAATGCTTTAAATGGTGTTTGAAAGTTAATGGAGCTTGAAGGGGTTCGATTAATTGAGTGAACTGCAAACATAAGAGCTTCTCCCCAATAGGACACCGACATATGTGCTTCAATTAAAATGGCCTTAACAACCTCTAATAAATGACGATTTTTTCGCTCTAAAACTCCATTTTGTTGAGGGCTATTAGCACAAGTTGTTTGGTTAACAATTCCTTGTAGTTCTAGAAACTGTTGAAGTTCAAAACTTTGATATTCCCCTCCATTGTCACTGCGTAGAACCTGAATCTTCGATGCCAGAGCCAAATTTCAGATTCATTCTTCTTTTTAACGCCTTCCACTACCAAAACTTCATGCAACTTGTTAGAACTTTTCGATGCCAAGTCCAAATAGTATAAATTTCCTCACCTAACACCACAACCAATCGTCTGTTTTGTTTGGATGTCCACAAATGTCAGTAGTTGTAATCAATGCTGAACCTTCTTTAATAGTATTATCATTAGTTCCAGTAACAGCAGTGACTGAATTCTTGGAATTCTTTCTTCGAGATGCTCTACTATGATCCCACCATTCTGGATATCCCACAAGTTCATAGCAGCGCTCCTTTGTATGTCCAGTCTGATCGCAATGTGTACACTTGTATTTAGATTTTTCAGTACCTTTGGTAGTCTTTGGTTGATTTTGAGTCATCATTACTGTAGCCTCAGTGTTTCCAATCTCCACATTCAATGTCATGCGACGTACTGCTTCTCATTGAATTAATGAATAACATTCTTCCAAACCTAGAACCGGTTCTTTGCGTAAAATTTTCCCACGAACTTGTTCAAAATCGTTGTCCAAGCCCACAAGAAATATATGCACTTGTAATCGTTCAATGGACTTTTGATAAGCTGTTACATCATCAGGATCTTTCATGACCACTTTATCTCGATGGTCTAATTCTTGAAAAATCTCAACTAGTTCTCCATAGTATTCAGAGAGAGACTTCCCATTCTATTTGGCTGTGAAAGCCTTTTCATGATTTCAGGCTTCATGGACATCAATAACCATCGTTTCACCTTTTGATTTTCAGCATACCATTTTTCATATCTATCGTCGGATTCAACCGGCTGTTTCATCTTGCCACGAATGTAAGAGAGTTTTTCTCTTTCAGCAATATGCATTTCCATTAGTTGAGACCAAACATCATAGTTTGATTCAGTATGAATTATTCATGCATTAAAAACACCTTCAGATTGCACAATTACAGGAATTGATTTAATTCCAGATGATTCAACACCTTTTTCACTCACTTTATTTGTTTCAGGATTCAAAGGGGTTGGCTCTGATACCAACTTGAAAGAGAAAATAAGATTTTTTATTTCTCTCAATTTCTTACAACCAGCATATACAAAGGATTTATAATACAATTGAGCTAGAAACTAGAAAGTAAATAAGGAAGAAAATAAGAAGACTAATTAGCTCTAAACTAGGTAAGAAAAGATATACAATAATTATATACAATAATTATACAATCTCTAATCTAGGAAAGAAAGAGAATTTTAAGGGAATAAAATCTCAACAAAGAAGATTAACACTAGCCATTGCATTTTCAGAGGAAAACTAGAGTTTTGATGAAAGAAAAAAGTAGGACTAGATTTGAATTGAATCAAATGCAAACATGTATATATTTGTGTTTGGGCTTATTCATTATAATTTAGTTCGTATTCAAATTTGTATTTGTCAAATATTTTTATAATGAAGTTCGGATTTGTATTTGGATTCGAGAGTTGGATTCATGTTCAGTTTGTATTTGTGTTTGTATTCCCCGTTCAATTCGTATAGTTATTATTTATATTTTATTAAAAATTATAATTAATAATTTAAATTATAGTTCATGTTTGTGTTCAATTGATATAGTTCATATTTAGGTTTGTATTTACAAATTTTCAAAAATAGTTTATTTCAAACTTATTCGAGCCAAAGTAAAAAAAAAAGAATCCAAATATATTCAATTTGAATCTAACCCTAGAAAAAAAGAAAAAAAAGAAATGAACCCTAAATGAATAATCCACCCTTTCTAGATATTTCTTCATTTAGAATGAACAATGAGTTTTGGCTGAAACTCATTGTTTTATACAATTCACCAAAAATTCCCATTTGTTTTGAACACTAGCCAAACATTCAACAAATTTGTCAACAACTCATTCAACACTATAATTGAAAAAAATCGTGTGAATTGGAAAAATAATCTTCTACTTATATGTTTATTGTTGCAATAACATCAATATATACATGATACAAAGAAATCGAGTAAGGCATGGAAATAAACTCATGCCTAAATAAAGAAATAATATAATGCCAACTATAATTATTCCATGGTGGTAGCAAAGAAACCCCTTGGAGAATAAGAATCAAATATAAAATTTTCAAATATTCTAATACTCCCCCTCAAGTCGAAGCATGAAATGTTATGAATGTCAAACTTGCTTAGCAACTTGTGAAATTGATCACATCTAATTACTTTCATAAATATGTCTACTACTTGCAGGTAGTAAGGCACATAAGCAGTAGATAGCTCACCAAATTTTATTCACTCATGAATGAAGTGACAATTGAGTTCAATATGCTTGGTTCGCTTATAAAAAACGAGATTCTTAACAATGTGTTAGGTTACTTGATTGTCACAAAATAAGATCACAAGTGATAAGGGGAAAGCCTATGAATCTTGTAAAAATTTTTTTACCTAAATTAATTCACTTGTAATAGTAGTCTTGGACCAATATTTGAATTTAGTAGGAGAACAAGCAATAATAAGTTGTTTCTTGGTTTTACAAGAAATAGGTGCACCTCCCAATTGCAAAAAATATCCAATTGTGGATTGCCTACTCATAGGAAATGCTACTTAGTCAATGTTGCAATAAGCACATAAGTATCATCATTTGAACTAAGGAATAATAAACCTTGACATGGAGAACATAACATCTCAAGGTTAGAATGGCCTTTTTAGGCTCAAAATCAAGGTTAAAAGAGAGATTTCGAGATGAGAAATAAACATGAGAGAGTTTAAAGGGTAGAATAGTTATTTTGTGGCGTGTATGGTTTGTGCATGAGTCTTTTTGGAAGACTACTCGATGAACAATGGGGGAAGAAGTGGAAATCTTGGAATTCCAAATGAGCACAACCATATGCCCAAGGACACATGACCGTGCGCCTCAGTTGATCTTTTACCATCATATATAAATCAATTTATCTTTATCCAAGTGCGGATTTTTCACCCAAATTTCCTTTTTTCTTTAAAGAATCGTAATTCTAGAAGAAAAAGAGAGCAACCAGTAGTACCAATCCAATCAGGGAGAATAATCTAGTTAGTGAGAGCGAGTGAGTTGTAACAGCCATAAGTAAGTGTTATCCTTACCTTCTTCCCTGTTTTCCTCAAGATTTAAATGTGTTTGTTGTGATAGGTAGGTGTATGTTGGTTGAATAACATGTAAGCATGTTGATGTTATGAAACTTTTAGAAATTTTAGGATTAAAGCATAAGTATAAGTATATGTATGTGTGATATGTTTTCTTTGCAAGTTTGATGCTTATATTGTGATATTTAGGAGTTATTGATACTTATAGTAAATGTTTAATAGCATAGAAGATGTATGAAAATATTCAAATTGATTTGAAGTATGGTTGGTAAAGATTAGGCATGGTTTTGTGCAATATAGAAAGGATATTGTCTAAGTAAGACATAGTGTACAACCGTGTGCCCAAAGATACATGACCGTGCAACCATGATTTTAGCTACCTCACAATCATGTAAGCATATCTATGACTAAGATAAGGACGATAGTTTCTTATAGTGACACAACTGTGTGACACAAGGTTATAGTCGTGTACCTACATCTGGAAGCATGGTCGTACCTATAGGTAATAACTGTGTGAAGAGAATTGATGTGCATGCTCATGCCAGGTTAAGTCCATGATCGTGTATCTAGGCATGACCTTGCAATAAGTATAAAATCAAAAGAGAAAAATTTTAGAAACACACATGACCAAGCGCACGCCTCATGTACTATCCTATACGTCTCTCTACACAACCAGGTGTTGAGTAGTACACGTCTGTGCAACTATAGAAAATAGCAAAAATAGTACATTTCTATGAAACAAAGAAGAAATCAGAAAGAGAAATAACAAGTAAGACTAGAAACAGTCACAGAAACTTATACATTTGAACACACAACCTTATGAATAAGTTGAATGAACTAAGAAATCATGAAAAGTAGCTTGAATAAATATGATGAACATGTTTCAACCACATGTGAGGCTATAAAAGTAGAAAGCTTTCAGTAACCTATACCAAAACCGGATAATAATAGTAAAAATAGCCTTATAATACATATAAAAAAAAAAATCAGTTTAGGGTATAACCAGCATCTACTATGTTAGAAGACATTTATATATGCTGGTTATGTGTCAAATTAGCAAATTATCAAGTTATCAGAATATCAGATTATTAGATGAATAATTATCAGACATCAGTGTTCAGTTATCAGTCCTTAAACTGCAGATTCTATTTAATTTCAAATATTAATGCTAGTTACTAATCAGTATCAATTCAGTTAAACCTCACATGATCAGGTTGTCGAATCTCTGTATTTATCAGTCTGATCAGTATAGTAGATGTTTTTAGATATTTTTAAAAATCATTTTTCAGTGATTATAACATTTTCAGAATCTTTATATCATAGTCTTGCTTTTAGAAAATGCTTTCAGTAAATAGGCCCAAGGGCGACAACAAGATTTAAAGCATATATCGTAAGAGTACTCGAATAAAGGTTGAGAAATCCAATGATGACAAACAAGAGGATTTTAGATAAAAAGATACAAATCTATATATATGCTAGAGATGAACTATGCAGTACACAAACAGAAAATTTGAAATCAAATGATGTCAACAACAAGAAAGATATAAACTCTTCTGTATGTATCAAATTCGGTATGAAGAGATAAGCTAATAGAACAAGAGAATCGAGAGGATGGTTAACCGTTAAAGTAGAACTGTATTATGCTTGTTATGAGTAGAGATAGGAAAATACTTACTAAGTGATGTATCATTCACCTTCTCCAATTTTTTCTTCTTTATGCAGGTTAGTTGGCTAAGGTTGAGTTGGGGCACGTAATGGTTATGTGTGGGACCTAGTTTTCCTAAATGGCATGTATATGGCTCGCATGCCTTATATATATATATATATATATATATATATATATATACACACACACACATATATAGTTTTCAGTACTTTTATGTGCATGATGTTCAACTTATTATCGATGTACGTATAGAGTTTTCAATAAAATAAAGTCATGATATTTTAAACATACAATATTTTATTCATGTTAAAGATTTAAATTAAAGATGCTTTCGTCTGTATAATTTCAACAAGGTTTAGTGAGATCTCTGTTATATAATAAAAAAATAATAATAGTAATAAATATAGTGAACAATAATATATAGCGATGGGTTTCACAGTTTGGTATCAGAGCAATCTGAGCCATGTTTTTGAGAACTATGTTTCCAAAATATATTATTTTATGATTGCATGAGCCTAAAGAAAGGGTGTCTCCTACAACCAATGTTCGTATACCCCCTCAATGTAAGTGTAGTAACTTGTAATTTAGTATGATTCCTATTTACAACCCTTTTTATATGTGTGATCCTTTAGATATGAGACCTCACATGCCTAGATTTATTGAAGAGGAGGATAATGCTTCAATAAGACCAAAAGGTAGTAGAAGCTGATCTTAGGACTCCTAAGTAACTCTGAGACTTGATGACATGAGAGAACTTCTTAAAGAACTATTAAAAGAGGGTCTCCAACCTTCAGTGAGAGGTGTGCCAGTAAAAGAAGATGCCCTTCAAGGGCCAAAAAGGGCTCATCATGAACCAGTATGAGGTAGTCATTCTAAGTTAGTGAGAGACATATATCAGATGCCAAAGGTATACAAGCTATCAGGTCAGAGTTTAAAGATTGATACAATGGGTACAAATAGTTTAGAGAGGCTACATCCTATTTATTACCAACTTGGGGCTCATCAGGTGTTGAGATTCAGTAGGGTTATAGATCCTATGATAGTAAAAGAGTGGATCAAGTCAGTAGAAAGCGTCATAGGACTATTTTTGACTATGTCAAAATGGAGAGATTATGAGATATGTCATGTACATGTTTCGAGGAGATACGAAGGTGTAATGGAACCTTAATAAGACATCATTTGATAAGGAGAGATTATCATGGGCTGAGTTCAAATAGATGTTTGATGAGGAGTATAGAAGTGTAGACATAATGTATGCCAAAGCTTAGGAGTTCATAGAGCTATCTCAAAGGTCGAGTATAGTTAATGAATACATGACTCGATTTAATGTATTAGTGAGATTTGTACTGAGTATAGTTAGGACCAAGAATGAAAAGGTGTAAAAGTTCATGCATGGTTTGCATCCTACCATTGCTCAAGATATGATGATAGGATCTTATCCTCTTTAGAGATTTAGTGATGCATTAGGGAGGGCGTTAAGATCCAAGGTGTGCTTACAGAAGATGGGCATGTTTTCCTGACCGGTTAAGAAATGAGGAGATAGGGGTAAGAGACCTGTGCAAATGAAGAGGTCGATTTGAGGAGGTAAGATGTAAAGAACCCTATTTCAGTTGTTGTTGTGTGGTAAGTGTAGTAGGAGGCATGTTGGTGAGTATTTAGTTGGGTTGAATGTATGTTTTGGGTGTTGTCAGCCACAACATCAAATCTTTGAGTGTCTTTCCAATAATGGTATAAGACCCAAAAGAGGTGGAGTTACTCTAGCTAGAGGTAAATTTAGATTGTTTAGGAATGGCTTAGGTATATATGGGGGTGGTATATGCCCATCAAGAGGAGCTGGTGGTAGAGCTCAAGTATATGCTATTTGTTAAGAGTAGACTGATGTTATTCCCTATGTTATGACTAGTTAATCATTATACTTTGATACTCTTTTATTTGTACTTGTTGATTATAGAGTCACGTATAGTTTTATTTCGAGTGGGATAATGGAGAGATTCGGCTTAACCTTTATTATGGTTAAGAAGAGTATTAGTAATAAGATATTTGATGAACGAATTATAGTGAGTGACTAGGTACTTAGAGATCAAGAGATAGTGATCTTTGGTAGACATTTGAGAATAGATCTAATCATGTTAGAGTTGGCTAATTTTAACAAGTTCTTAAACATGGATTTTCTAGGTAGATATGAAACAGAGATAGATTGTAGGAAGAGAAATGTTAGACTCCAACTAGGTAGAGCATGCTTATATCATGTGTTTAGGCAAAGAGGATATTGAGTAAGGGTTGTATAGGGTACTTGGCTAATGTACTGAGTCGTAATATAATTGGGTTGAGTATCAAGAAAAGTTACCAAGGTTACCCCCAAAGAGAGTGTTAGAGTTTAGTATTAAGGTACTTTCTAGTACAACTTCTATCTCTAAGGCTCTGTATTGGATAGCTCCAATTGAGCTTTAAAAGTTAAAAAAGTAACTTCAAGAGTTGATTGATAAGAGATTTATCAGGTCAAGTTACCCACCTTAGGGTGCTCTCATTTTGTTTGTGAATAAGAAGGATGGGTCATTGAGAATGTGCATTGACTACAGGGATTTGAATAAGGTGACTGTAAAGAATAAGTACTCCTTGCCCAGGATTGACGATTTATTTGATTAGCTGAGAGGAACAGCGATATTTTCTAAGATAGATTTGAGGTCTGGGTACCATCAAGTTAGAGTGGCAGACAAGGATATACCTAAGACTATTTTTAGGATAGGGTATAACCATTATGATTTTGTGGTTATGCCTTTTGGGTTGATGAATGCTTTGGTAGTGTTTATAGAATCAATGAACCAAATATTCCAAGATTATCTAGACAAATTTGTGGTGGGATTTATTGATAACATTTTGGTGTACTTGAGGAGTAGAGAAAAGCACGAGGAGCATTTGAGATTTGTCTTGTAAAGATTGAGAGATCATCAGCAGTAGGTCAAGTTCACCAAGTGTGAGTTCTAGTTAAGTAGTGTGACCTTCCTTAGACATGTGGTTTCAACATAGGGTATTTTAATAGATCCAAGCAAGGTTGAGGCAGTTTTGAGTTGGTTGAGGTCGTGACATCGTACGATATTGTCTGGAAGAAGCATTTGTAGTTTTTAATTTTTATTTTACTGTGGTTTAGCTATCAACCAATTAGAAGAGCATGAGCTAGTTTTCATATTGCTTTGCATGATGGACCTAGAAATATTTCATATCAAGACATTAATTAATTTTTAATGCCAAGAGACAGAAGAAATATATATCACTTGATTGATGGTCAGAAGTTGTGTTTGGAGTGTCTAGACTATGAGTATGCTCTTTCAATGTTTTTTCAGTTTTATTTTAATGTATCCAGCGATGGAGTAAAATTTTCTTTCACAAATTCAGTACCAAATAAGGTTTTATTTCAGTAGTCAGTTTAATCAATGTGTTACTGATTCTAAAATTTTTCACCTAAATAAGGTTTGATTGGGCTGATATTTGAGTGTCGTTGACTATTTTTCTGCACTTTGTTCAAGTTTGTCTATATTGCCAGAAGCAACCTAAAAAATTAATATGTTTTGTCTGTCAAACTTTTAAGACCTATGAATTTGTGTTATATGTGGTTTTGTAGGCTGTGGGAGGCATCTTCAATGGTATTTTGTCATGACAACCACCCACATAGTAATCTAAAAATTTTGGCTCTATTTTTTTAGCAAGCTTATTTACGGTATAATACAAGTGCTGATTTTAGTCTTTTTTTAATATTATATTAGTCCACTTTAAACATTATAGAATTATATTAAATATTTATTCATACATTTGTATATTGTAAGTACTTTGTTAAATTTTTTTTTTTTAATGATATATATGAATTATTGATTAATATTTTCATTATATACATCCAGATTGAAAAAAATTTCAATTTTTTACAGAAAAAAATCAATTATAGGAAATATTAAATGAATATAAATAGTAACAAATTTTAATTAATATTGAAATATACGAAAACAAATGATGATAAATGTAATAACAAACATTGATAAAAACAAATAAAAAATAAAAAAGTGTCTATAAAAAGCAAAAAACACTGCTGAAAATCATATAAAAAAAGTGTCAGCAAAAGTAATTAAAAAACATTTGTAAAAATATAAAAACGTCTGTAAAAGTGAAAATAAACACCGTTAAAAGTCTTAAAAAATATTATAAACATAATTAAAAAATATTAATAAAAACATAAAAACGTCGATAAAAATCACTAAAAAACGTAACTAAAAGTATGAAAATGTTGTTAGAAATAAAAAAAATTGCCAGTAATTTTCACGTGAACAATGGCACAAAAAACATTTTTGACAATAAAAATAGTTTTACCAATGCTTAAAAACACTACTAAAAACCAAAAAAAATATTGATAACAGTCTATCTTTGAATATATATATCGATATTTTCATAAACACCAGTAAAAGTTATACTCACTCTTGTTTTAATAGCGTTTAATAAAATGCTAATATAGATTTTAGTAATATTTAAAAATGTCGTTAAAGATCTAAATAAACGTTGATAAAAATTTTTCTGTAGTGTTAACAGTTTACTGCATTACTAAAAAAGTGGAAAAAAAAAAAAAAAAAGTTATCTAATGGTTCACGTTAGGTTCACAACATGAATTATAAAGATTTCAGACAAATCTGCTCAATTAGTGCATTGTTGAAGCATTGATCAAAATTAATTTAACTACAAAATCTTAAAATGGGATGTTAAAACTTTAATGGTGAAATTCTTCACTTAGCAATTTTGTTTTATTATCGGATTGTTCTTCGAAAAGATCAGATGATCTTAATTACTCAGAGTTTTAGTAAGGCCAAAGTACATATTTCCACCCAAGTTTTTTTTGAAAGACAAAATCTCACCCTTAAACTTTCTAAAACACAATCATTCATATGTGAATCAAAGCCAACAGTTAAGTTTAATAATCAATAATTAAATATTAACGATCAGAAAGTTATCTTTGTTTTTTTAACCCACAAAAAAGTATTTAAATAATAAAATTATAAAAATAAATTTTATAAAAATACTAAAAATAGTATAATAAATACTATTGTCAGTAGTATTGTCAATGGTGATGACTATCCTATTTAGCAAAAGTGACCAGATTGGCTACCATGTTTGACAAACCTAATCGCCTGTACCAAATGGATCAACCAAATTTGGTCATTTCCAACAACTAATATTTTTTTAATTTTTTTTTATATATTTTTATAGTTAAATATTATATTATATTTTTATTGTAATTTTTATTTTTAATAAAAGTATTTTAATAATTTTATTAAAAATATTAAAATAATTAGATAAAAAATAATTAATAAGTGGATAATTAGGCTTTAAAAAGTTGAAGAGTAGGATTTTTTCTCCGAGAAAAACCTTGGGTGGGCATAAGTCCTTCCAGGAAACATGATAAATTGATTAAAAACTAGGAGACGAGACTTATTTAGTAGATTGGCCAGGACTTATTTCACATCAATCAAGATCCAAAAAAATAAAATAAAATAATACTGACACCAGCCACGAAAGGAATTCATCTCGATCAACATTTATTTTAACAGATTATTGAGTACTAGTCTTACATTGGATGACACCCGAATTCCCTGTGAGGGGTTGGGCTTTATAAAATTAATTAAAAGAATAGCACTTTAATTATTACAACTTGTTTATCACAAAGATTTCTGTGGTTGACTTGTAGTTCAGCCCTACAATTCCCGGTATGTGAAAATGATGTCTTTAGAATAAGATTAAGAACAAGGAGGCATGTAAGCTGGAGGTGGCAGCATACTCTGGTTCTTGTAACGCCCATTCTTTACAATAAGAACTGTGTCCATACCCCATGTTGAATGCCTCTCCAAATGGCAATGCATAAACCATACTCCTGAGAAAGAAATTAAGAACCATAAACATCAGATCAAACCACAAAATTTTGCTATTGTTTACAATCATAAAAGCAAAAGGATTTTACTATTTATGGTTGAGGTGTTACCAGGATTGTCAGCTAAAAACCGAATTGCGGCCCACCCATTTCTAGGGAGGTTAATGGTGTTAACATGAGGTGGATCAACCAAATTATAAGAGAGTGGATCAGTCACATTGTTGAAATTTCCCGAACCCGTTCCCACTAGATAGAAGCTGAAACCGTGTAAATGCATTGGATGACTTGATGGTGCATTCCCGACATTAGTCCCTTGGAGGACAATTTCCACCACTTCACCATAATTTATCATCCTTGCCTTTGTCCCTTGGGCTGTGAACGCTGATATATTTGACACATCTCCTGTGAAGTTGAAAAAATTTGGTGGCTCGCTTGGGAAATCGCGGTCGAAAGTTCCGTTCGTCAAATTCCTGTAAGACAAAAGATTTAGAATATCTTCATATTAGGCTCGATCCTCTACTTAGTTTGTATCGAGAAGTTTGTAATTAAGCTTGTACCTGTAGTATGCTTGCAGTATATCGATTTGAGGTGCCGTGAAACTAATATTATTTAAGCTGGCGGCTTGTCTGTCACCAGTTCCCGTATCACACGAGTCGTTGGCGCACAACAATCGATTCAAAGAAACTGCTATATAGAGTCGCGTGCTGATATTTCTCGGAACATTGATCGGATGCTCTTTACTGGCTAAGCTCTTTACTTGATTAGTAAAGTTTTGTGCAGAATCTATGTCAGTGTTACTTGGAAGAGTTGGGAAGAAAGGAGACGAAGGGGCAGAATAGTTGCCTTCATATTGAACAATTGCTGTGGTGGTGGTGTTGGGGAATCGAATACCGCTGTCGACGTAAGGTGTCGAAGCCATGTAATAGTGGCTGAGATTCTGGTTTGCTGTGAGCAAAACATCCATGGTTTGTCCAGGAGTTATCATTATGTAACTCGTATTTATTGGTTTTATGTATGCAGCATCTTGCGCAACAACAGTGAGGCTGTGGTTGGCAATCCCAAAGAATTGTTCTTCATTCATCACAGCATTCACAATGCGAAGAAGGTAAGTTTTGCCAGATTCAACCGCTAATCGATATGTTGTGTCTGCAATATCAGATTATTAAAAACTGTTAGATAAAAAATTGATGCAACGATTGAAGAACTTTGGATTTATGTACAATATTAAAGAATACAAATTAAATAACCTTATCATTTAATGTCAAATCTTTCTATAAAACTAATTATTTAAACTATTTTTACTTTCATTATTGTACGCCTTATGTCAAAGGTGTGCTTTGAAACATTTAGTAGATTCGAGAAAATATGTATATATGTTTTTTTACATGTTACATATACTCTGTAATACTTTGACCCAAAAAAAAGGAAAAATATATTATTAATAAATAATATATGGGTGCTTTTAGAGGTTAATTTTATACCATTAGAGCACTCATACAAGTCCCCTGGTTGACCATTGATTGTGAAAGCATCTGAATTACTTGGGGTGGAGCCTGTTTCGATGGAATTTTGAATCATAGCCATTACGTCTGCCTTGAACCAGGAACCTGCCAAATTAGTTGACAGTGAAAATTTATACGTTATTCATAAGTTAAGAAAGCAGACAAAATCAAGTTATTAATTAATATTACGTAAAATATATACGTATATATTTTTATACCGAGAATGATTGTCTGTTCTTTGTACGGAGTAGGAAATGGATATGTTTTGCCAGCAGCAGGTAAAATGATAATAGCACCATGGACCGTCGCTCGAGTCCAGTCACTATGGGCATGCCACCAAAGAGTTCCTTCTTCATCAGACAATATAACCTCATAAGTGAAGTTGGTTCCTGCTGCAATTGGACATTGTGTTATGTTCTCAGGACCATCTGACCATGGATTCCTTGGCTGCTTCACTCCATGCCTGCATAAATTGGAAGAAATTTTCTTTAACATTTTCGGATTTCTCACTCACTGTTGATTGATTGTTGAGGAGGGCGCTGTATATAATTACCAGTGAATAGTGACTCCATATATTCCCTGATTAATGACATTAACGAAAATAGTGTCTCCTCGACGAGCCTGAATTGTTGGACCTGGGAAACTGTCATTGACAGTCAACATGCTCTTTGTGCTGCATAGCCTTGTAAAATTTGCTTCTTGAAGCTGCAATTAATCACGTCAGTACAATTCAGGATTTTAATTGTATATATCTTTTTGTTCACTTACAAACTGAAATTAAGCAGTAAGCACTTACAACAAAATCATAATGATGGACTTCACGAGCCATGCAAAGGAGAAGTACATCCAGAAACAAGAACCCTATGAGCCCTAAAATGAAACCCACATTTTTTGTACCCATTGTTTATCTCTTTCTTTTGTGTTCTCAGGTTGCCTCTCTTCTTTCTTTTGTGATGATCTTAAGCTGTTCCTGGTCGCTATTTATACTAAAAGTAAACCGAGTTTTGAAGGATTCAAACTTATTACTATTACACAAAATGAAACATGCGTGGTCAATTTTGCCGGGTTTCCAATTTTTCCATGGTTTTTTTATCAAGATTATCTTCAAAATTCAAACCCACCTCCGGGGCTTCGTATGTCGGTAAACTCTTCACACTAGCTTAGCGTTATTAATTGAAATTTGTTTGTCTCTTTAACTTGATTCTTTATGAGGCTTTCGAAGGATAATGACAACTTGAGTTCGTACCATTTACTTAATTAAATTAAGTTCAAACGCGCTAGGTGATTGATCAATTATTAATAATTATAACCTAAGCATTGACTGACGAAGGGAAGAGTAGTTAAACTTTACAATTATTAAGAAAAAACAAATTCATTTCAAAATACGTGATCAAAGAAATAATTAATCATAGTTGACCATATCTTACATCCATGAAACCAAGTTCAAAAATCTCAAAGCCGCTATAACTAAAATTAGAAAGTACAATCACATTTTCATCATAAAAATAGAAAAACTAAAAACTGAAAAATTAAAATTCAATCAACAAAAAATTATACAGATTAGAAGGCAGGCACAAAGCATTCCATTCATTTACACTAAGCTTACAACTTAGTTAAAGATGTTCAAGATCTTCTTAAACAACAAACTAAACTCCCTTTAGTTAAGAATTTACATCTCTTACTTTGGCAAACCAATGAACCAAGCCTTATCAAAGGCAGCAAACAAGAAAAAAAATGAAATCAGCCTAACATATGTAAGATGCTGCAATAATCATTCTCAGCAAATAATAGTCTCATAAGTTCAACCTACATCAATATGTTCTCAAAAATTCAAAAGTTCTATAATTTATTTAAGCTTGCATAAAATTAGTTAAAGACTAATATCAAAGAAACTTTCATCAAAATCTTGCATGCATAATAGTTCAAAATTCAAAACCTTGCAAATTCAATATTTCAAAGTAAATTCTTCAAACAAAGTACTTTGCATCCGGAAGACATATCTAAACAGTACAATTCATATCAAATTCACAAACCAACAAAATGTTCAAGTAATAAATCATTCAAATAGTTCAGTAGAATAAAATTAGTCAGCAACACACAAACTTCATCAAGGTAGTTTAGCAGAATAAATATAGTTAGCGACAAAAAGAACTTTATTAAAATTTAATTAAAACAAGTCATGTAAAACTCCCCCTGAAAGCAAGCTTTACTTCAACCCAAACCCCCAAACTCTTTTTTAACGTTACAACCCCAACAACTTTTGTTGCCTCTTTTAAAATCTACTCCTCTTTGTTAGCATATTTGTCAAAGTCATTTATTTATGTGAATTGGAGTAGTTATCTTAGTATATGGTTGTCTTGTACCTTTTTCCTAGAGTCTTGCCTAATACATATGAAGCTGATTTAGAAGAAGCTTTAGTTCCCTTTATCTTTGAAAGGAAGAGTAAAAAAGACTAAGAGAATCACTTGATGAATAGGTGAGAATTTCATCTTCCACAACAATAGAAGTTGATTTTTGTTTTTCAACTTCTATTCCTGGATCAGAAGTAGGAACTTTCTCAGAAGGTTATTTTCCTTTCTTTGGTTGTGGGACAACATTTTCCCTAGCTTCTTTAATCGTTTCTTCAGCAATCATATCAATATTTTTTTGAATAATAATTTTCTCAATTTTAAGCACTCATTTATATTATTTTCACAATAATGAACATTAATTAAACTTATCAAAACTTTTTCTTTTCATGGAACTAATCTTTTCTGAGTTTCCTTCCTAAAATTGAATGTTGGTTCAGTGATCAATGCTTCAGTAACTTTTTTTGCCTCTAATAGCTATGAGGAGCTATATTATTTATGAACACTCTAGGGGGAGGTAGTGAACCAGTTTTGAATCTCGTTATCATTGGATGAGTAGAGCTCACTCTTGTTACTCGAGACTCATCCTCAAGCTTGGACAATAAAGCATTTTCTATTGGCTAATTAACCTCAAGGTGAATTGTGAAGGGGCTATCAGATGAAGATATGTTAGATAAATAAGAAAGATTTGGTCTTTCAACTAAAGTCTTTGAGCATGATTTTGAGGTGGCAAAATTATCATGGTTATTGGTAGTTTTGGACAAATTGTATCACTAGTGGGTGCTAGAGGTATAACATTTGTTGTAGACTGAGTTATATCTTTAATTTCCATTTTGTTTAGGCAAGAGTCAACAAAATTGTATCTTAGATCATTGAGAGTTAGAAATAGGGGGTGTGTTTTCATGCATTCAGAAATAGAAAAAAATCCATGATCATTTTGATAATCAAGATCTAGACTACCATTGGAATTAGTTTTCCACAAAAGTGTTGGATGGGTTTAAAAAGGAAACTCGGTGTCATCAAACATAACACTGGCTATATTAAATATTTTTCTAGAAGGACTTAGACATTTATACGTTTTATGTTGTAAGTTGTATCTTATAAATGTACACTTTTGAGTATGGAAGTTTAATTCATGTTTATTGTATGGTTTCAAGTATGGGAAACATGCACACCTAAAGACCTTTAATTCTAAGTGGTCAACAGGTTCTTAGAATAAAGTTTGGAAAGTTGAAAAGTAGCACAAGTCTATTTATAAGAAAAGCAGTAGCTCGAATGGCTAGCCACAAGAAAGAAAGAGATAAATGAGCCTATGAAAGAAGTTTCAGTCTTGTTTCAACCAAGTGCCTATGTTTCCTTTCTACCTTTCTATTTTGTTTGTGAACATATAAACAAGGGTGCCTAAAATTGACTTACAAGATAGAGGTGAGACCACCAAATTCACCACCCTAGTCACTTTGAATAGTTTTGGTTTTCCTATCTAATTGTTTCTCTATAAACACTTGAAAATTTTGAAACACTTCCTTGATCTCACTCTTGGCCTTAAGAGGAAAAATCCAAACAAAACATGAAAAATCATCCATAAATACCATATAATACCTGAATCCTTCTAAAGAGACTACAAAAGTTAGCCCTCACAAGTTTGTATGAATCCATTTAAGTGGATACTTTGCTTTGGAAATAAAAGTAGAAAAAAATTTTGGATGATTTTTACCTAATTGAAAATCATAACAAATAGACATTTTATGAATACTAGAGGTATTAAACTGTAACAACTTGAATACAACATTAAATGTTTATAAACATGGATGGCTAAGCCTCTTATGCCATGACATTGGATCAACCTTTTATACATGTAAAACAGAACTATCAAATAGTTTATTTTCTATTGACTTGTTCCCTAACAATACCTAATTATATAAAGACAAACAAGAATTTATTCATTGATTGACTAGACCTTAATTAACATGAGGGGTTACCACTAGTATCTGCAATTGATTAAAGTTGATACAACCCATCTTTTTCAATCCCTTTGAGAAGAACAACTTTGGTTTCTTTATCCTTGACAAAACAAAAATCAAAATCAAACTCAACTAGTACATTGTTATCTTTGGTTAATTTTGAAAAGGTCAATACGTTATTGGTTATGTTTGATATACACAGAATGTTTTCAAAATATAAACATTTATCAGCTTAAGTAATATGATTTTTGCGTCTCCTAGTGTTATGTATCCAACATTTATATCAAGCCTAAAGGTAATGTGTATAATAGCAGGATCAAATTCTGGTCCAATGTTATATAAAATAAACCCTAGCAATTATCTTTTTATGATATTCTGATCACTCATAACTAAAGGATTAATCGTATCCCTTATTTTTCTAAAGTATCCATGTATAGTTAAACTACCTTTCTTCATGGTTTGCAAAAGTAGTTTTTAGATTAACACTCTTACTTTTGACTTAACAATAATGAAATCTTCTAATATTATCCAGATTTTATAAGTGGAATTGTACTTAGCAATGCAATTGGACATATTTTTAGAAATAGATGCAATCAACCAACTCATTAACAGTTTATCCAATTTTGTCATTTTTTATACTCAAGATTTTGTTGTTTAATAACACCACCATATGAATTGTTTTCAACAAGCACAAATCATGTAGGACATTCAACAAATCAAATCAGATGTTCTTCTAAATCAAAAGCACCAACAATATTTAATACTCGAGCACACCAATACTTGCAATTTTTTACGATGAGTTTTAGATTTTTCACTTGAAGAAATGACATTTGGAGAGCATTCATCACGTTGTCTAGTAAACCACCAAAATCAATTGATCTTTCTAGATTTTTTTGAAGATTTAAAGAAAACATTAGCCATTTGCGCCAATCTAAGGCTCTAATACCATGATAAACAACGAAAATCTCTCAATATATCAGGATTAGGCCTTTATTTCAACATATTTCATTAGACATTTAAATTCAATATATCAGGATTAGGGTAAACACTTGTGTAATTACTCAATAATCTATAACCTTTTTTTCTATAAATAACATATTTATATATTGGGTTAAGGGGTTGGCAAATTGTAATTTCATACTATTACTTTAGCAATTTTCTCCAAAAAAAAAAAAACTAAATAATATAACAGTAAATACTGACTTCTAAATAATAAGTGAAACTACTTCAATTTTTTATTTTTTATTTTTTTTGTATTGCTTGCATATAAAATAACACCTCTAATTATATATACTTATCCTTAATAAAAAATTAACAACACCTCTATTAATCTAAAAGATAACCTATTTTGTGATATTCTTCCAGATTTAATAAAAAAAGATTATATAAATCAAATACACTTGAAATAAATTTGTATTTGAAAAGATTTAATTATTTTTGGACTAATATAACATAACTTCGACAAATGCAAATAAATTTGCATTTGAAAAGATTTAAATTTATTGTTGATGTTATTGTTTTTATGATGCTTCCTAGATCATCCTCCACATATTAATAATAATAATAAATAAAATAGTTTTTCATAATGCTTCACGACAAGTGCAAGTAAACCTGGAGATATCAATTGTTAGGCAGGCATTTAATTAAAATAAATGTATATTTAAGACAGTTTTAATTGTGAATTTACATTAATTACAATGCAGGTTCTAACAATCCAAACAACTATAGTATTTAAGACTAAACAGGCAAGAGTCAGATGTTATATATGTAAATAACAACGGGAGGTGAAATTTCAATGGTCAATGCACATTGGAGAATCTTATGTTTGAAAACTTCAACCGGGTTGTTTTCTGTATATAATAATGTATTAAATTAATAATACATTATTAATTTAATTATTCACGCATGGACAAGCAAGTTTGACCTATTTCCCTATTCAATGATGGAGATCTGGGCTTGGATGTATATCTATTAATTTTTACCCCTTTTTCAACATGCGGATTGATTAGAAAAATGTCGATTTTACTAAAGCAAGACAGCACACTGTTTTGGAAGCGACCGTATTGTTTCTTGCACCACAAACAAAACAAAACCGGTGGTCCAATGCATGGAAGCATAAAAACTAAGGAAAGGGGCCTTAAGGAATTAATCATAAGCTTTAATACATTTAATTTGACTGGCTGCTACTAATCAATTTTTGTATTTTATTAATGATTTGTTACCAACTTTTGGAAGTCATGAATTTGGTTGGAAAATGTCCACAACGTGTAGCAGTAAGTTCAATTCATTGAATTGGAAGAAATAATCAAATCCAAAAGGCCAAAGAGCTTGTTCCCACCCATAGATTGAGGGGGAATAATCCCACCCTCTAGGTTTTAACAATTCAATCTTCCATCTTTGAAACTATTTTTTATAAATTTTATAATAAAATGACTAAAATATTTTTTTAAAAAATAAAATTATAAAATAATTTTTAAATATAAATAATTTCAAAAAATATTTTAAAAAATTTTAAATATATATTAAAAAATTTTAAAAACTTTAAAAAAGTAAAGCAATCACCACAACTGATGTCGATGGTGGTGGTTGCCGCTAACAGAGTTAGATAGTCGTTTTCAGCCACCTGATTCTAAGGGAGGCCAAATCTGATGGCTAGATCTAGGAGCCTCTGCCAAAAACAAATGATGAAATGATCGATAGGACCAAAGCCGACACTTTTCAACTATTTTCGATTGCTTCTTTTGGCAAAGGTGGCCAGATCTGGTCACCTCTACCAAAACTGAAGGTTGACTCCCTTGGAACCAAGTAGTTAGAAACGGCCACTTGACTCTGTTAACAGCGGCCACTGGCGTCGGTGTTGGCGACGGTGGCTGCTTTACTTTTTTAAAAGTTTAAATTTTTTAATATATTTTGAGAATTTTTAAATTTTTTTAATATTTTATATTTATATAAATTTTATTTTATTATTTTATAAAATTTTAATCTTAAAATGATAAAATTACCTTTAAAGTATTATTATTTATTATTATATTCAACATTAAATTTGATCAAATGACAGGGAATTAAATTTTTGAAATTTGAAAGGTGGAATTCTGTTCCCACCTCAAACTGTGAGGGGGAATAATTCTTTGGCCAATCCAAAGCTAGTAAAATGATTAACTGTTTTGTCTTTTCTCTATTAGCATGTGTTAAAAATTTGGTATTTATATATATATATATATGTAAGTCACAGCCAGCAATAATATTAACGGCCTTAAGCCTGTTTTTATTATTTGGCCTTCACTGTCGATAGTTTTAATATTGCTACTTACCGAATTGGAACTCAGCTAGTTGCTCTGATGCATATAAATATTTGTATTGTAGTAATCCTTTTATTAATTAACTGATTTTGGAATTATGTAATTATCACGCACTGTACGTAAAAAGTCATGGCCCTTCTAGTCCAAAGTACCTTCACGACATGCAAGCCAAGTTCGATGTATGATTGAACGAATCTTTAACTCCAAGCTCCTATAGCTAACCTTTTGACATTAGCATCCCTGGAGAGAGAATGCCTGATAGAAACCTATTTATGTTTTAATGCATCTAAAATTCCAGTATTCACATTCAAGAATCAAATAGTAACGAGATGAATAGTTCACCTTATTAACGAAATTTACTATCTATAGAAAAAGTTTTAGATTAAATTCAATTCTAATTAAATTTAAAATTTTTGTGGTAAATATCAAACCCGTTAAGCATAATTCGAATGTAACATTTTTATTATATATTTGAAAATAAAATTAAAACTTTCTCTTCATCTAAATATTCCATATCTCGGATATATGTCTAACTTTTCATCTTCCTCAGACTGGTTCACCGATTGTATCAGATCGAATTGTGTCTAACTTAGTGTGATTTACTAAAAGATGGGTTTTACACGCCATGTCAACCCACCACAACCAAGTCTCATGATTAGCTTTTTAACAAATCAATCCCCGTGTTTTGTGCATCCGATTATTAAAAATTAAAATTTTTATATATTTAAAATTTTTGTGGAGCATAAACCTTTTTCCATCACTCGTAACTTTACGGTCGGGCCCTCCTAAGCCAAAAATTCCAGTGTTATGGTCAAATTTATATATATATATATATATATATGTACAGCTTAACGTGCTAGGTTGGCAATTCTTTTGACCTTGACATGTCGGCCGATACAATTTACATAAAGAAACACAAAACAGCCAAGACCCCAACAGATAACAAACGACAACGTTACAATTAACGACTTAAGTGACAAACGGAGTCATGCAAACTTAATCTTCAGTTTCTAAAGCACCCTTCTATTTAACAACTTGGCAACATTTAGTTAACAGACGTAACAGACCTTTGTAAAACATAATTAACATTCGTCTTCTTGATTTCAGAATCAAACATTCTGAATTAATCTGCGTAATACGTCGGAATGAAAACTGTTAATATTATTGACCTCCCCCTTATCACACCACCCGATCCTTATCCTATCTTCTTAGGTAAATTAAGTTGGGAAACCCGCGTGCATTACCGCAATTTATGAGACATTTCAGAGAGTAAAAGGAAAATACTTCATTTTACGAAACCATGTTCCCAACACAACAAACACAAATTATCGACCACAAAACAGTAAGATTTATGTTCCTTCGATTATTATAATCTACTTTATTGAAGCTAACATTATTCCTAAAAGACATTCTTTGGATCTTTTGGTACGTTACGAGTCCAATGCCTTTATAGACTACTTAAACACAAGCACATTTATAATAAAAATATGAATAATTAAGAACAAGGCGGCATGTAAGTAGGAGGTGGCAGCATCGACGTGTCTGTAGTAGACCCGTTCTTTACAATAAGAACTGTATCCATTCCCCAGGTTGCATGCCTTTCCAAATGACAATGCATATACCAAACTCCTGTTGTAAATTAAAATTCATGGACAACATATGAAAAAAAGACAAGTATTGTCAGCAAGAGTTTATAAAAGAAACATGAGAAAAAATTTATCATATCAACAAAGTGAGGTGACGAGGCCTTCTTATGCAAATATTTTCCCATAAATAAACAACTTGAATTAAGGGTAAAGATTTTAATTACCTGGATTATTAGCAAGAAATCGAATTGTAGCCCATCCATTCTTAGGAAGATTAATGGTGTTAACTTCCGGTGGATCAACCAAATTATAAGTGAGTGGATGAGTCGCATTGTCGAAATTCCCTGAACCTGTCCCGACGAGGTAGAAGCTGAAACCATGTAAATGCAGTGGATGACTTGAAGCAGCGCCGAGATTAGTCCCTTGGTACACAATTTCAACTGCTTCCCCATACTCTATCATCCTAGCTTTTGTCCCTTGAGCTGTGTACGCTGATATGTTGGAAACATCTCCTGTGAAGTTGAAAAGCACGGGTGGCACACTTGGGAAATCTCTGTCGAAAACATGATTCAAACTCCTACAAGAAAACTTGAGGTTTTAGAATATCATAAAATTGCCTACCATAAAGTAAATAATTTAAAGCTCTTACCCGTAGTATGCTTGCAATATATCAATTTGAGGAGCTTCGAAACTGACATTATTTAAGCTGGCAGCCGTCCTATCACCGGAATCGGTATCACAAGAGCTGTTGGGACACAATAATTGGTTTAAAGAAACGGTTATAAAGAGTCGTGTGGTGATATTTTTTGGAACATCGATGGGATATTCATTATTTGCTAAGCTTTTTATGCTTTCAGTGAAGTTTTGTGCAGCATCTATGTCATTGTAAGCGGGAAGAGTTGGGAAGAAAGGGGATGAAGGGGCAGAATAATTGCCTTCATATTGAAC
This sequence comes from Anacardium occidentale, assembly GCA_026122585.1. Lineage (NCBI taxonomy): Eukaryota > Viridiplantae > Streptophyta > Magnoliopsida > Sapindales > Anacardiaceae > Anacardium > Anacardium occidentale. The sequence goes on along the minus strand of JAJEJH010000324.1, from coordinate 115,012 downwards.
AATTGCGGTGGCGGTGGAGTTTTCAAATGTGACAACACTGTCATGGTAAGGAGAAGAAGCCATGTAATAGTGGCTGAGATTTTGGTTTGCTGTGAACAAAACGTCCATTGTTTGTCCAGGAGTTATCATAATATAAGTGGTGTTTATTGGTTTTATGTATGCTGCATCTTGCGCAACAACTGTGAGGCTGTGGTTGGCGATTCCAAAAAATTGCTCTTCATTCATCACAGCGTTCACAATGCGAAGAAGATAAGTTTTACTGTATTCAACTGAGAGGCGATAGGTTGTCTCTGCGGTAAAAAATATGGTTACGAGGAAAGAATTAAATGTAAAGTGAAAATTCGGGGGAAAAAAAAATGAACAGTAAACATTTGATGGCAAAAAGTAAGAGAATTTTATTGATGTTTTAATACTATTAATTGAAATTTTTTGCTCTCAGATCAATAATAAGAAATTGTTTTTTAACATCCATAAACTGTTGTTGTCAAGCCAAATTAATTAATAAATATGTTTTGAAATCATATAAAAATAAAATATACAATAAATGCAAAGTCTCTAATGGTGGACCATCAGTATGGCCAACCGTGCCTAAAATCATCTGTTTTGAAAAAATATTATAAAATTTTAATTAAACAATCCAAAGTTAAATATCCATTTTACCCTTCAAACTATTTTTTTCCCACATAAACCACTTCTCTCCGTTAATTTCAATAAATTAAATATTAATTTTTTTCCTTTCAGGTTACAGTCTCTTCTTTAATAGAGTTCCCTTTGTGTAGCATAAATTAAGGTCTGATAAAATGAATTTTTAGATTTAACTTGAGCTCATATATGTAGCCTTTATACCGTTGGAGCAATCATATAAGTCTCCTGGCTCGCCATTGATGGTGAACCCATCTTCGGTTCTTGGATTGGCTCCAGTTGCGATTGAATCGGATATAATCGCCATCACGTCTCCTTTGAACCAGGATGCTGCCAATACATTAATATTGAAAGTAAAAAATCACACACAATATATAGCAGTTGGCAAATGATTAAAAAACGGTTTAGTACTCCATCAAATTAGAATTAGATGTAAATTGTGAATACCAAGTACGATTGTCTGTTCTTTATAAGGCGTAGGAAATGGATAAGTAGTTCCTGCAGCTGGTGAAATGATAATGGCACCATGGACTGTGGCACGACTCCAGTCACTATGAGCATGCCACCAAAGGGTTCCTTCCTCAGCGGACAATATCACCTCATAAGTGAAGTTGGATCCTGCTGCAATTGGACATTGTGTTATGTTCTCAGGACCATCAGACCAAGGATTCCTAGGCTGCTTCACTCCATGCCTGTGTAAATAGAAAGAAAGTTATTTACCTAATTTCTCAGAAACAACTGATTCATCATCTAAAAGGGAGACAGCTAGAAAGGAAGTTATAACCAGTGAATGGTGACACCATATGTTCCATCATTGATGACATTAACGAACATTGTATCCCCTTTTCGGGCCTGAATCGTTGGCCCTGGAAAACTTCCATTTACAGTCAACATGCTTTTTGTGCTACACATCTTCGTAAAATTTGTTTCTTTTAGCTACAAAAATATGCACATGAATAAGATTAGAAAGATCAACAATTGTCATTATAATATGTCTTAGAGAAACAAGATGGGTAAAATAACTGTAATTGCTAAAACAAAGCACTCACAACAAAATCATAGTAGTGGACTTCAGCTGCTACGCAGAGCAGCAGCCCATCTAGAAACAAGAATCCCAAGATGAAACCCGTCTTCTTTTTACCCATTTTTCCCCTTCTATTTGTGTTCTCAGGTCGCCTGAATTCTTTCTTCTGTTATTTTTTTTCTACATCTCTCAGCTATTTATACAAGAGTAAAGTGACTTTAGGAGAGCCTTTCATACGTTTCTAGTCATCCAAGCTTGTCAAATTGTCGGTAGGCTTCTAAAGTTTATCTGAAATTAAATGTCGTTATGCTCTAACAGAAATTGTAAAATTATTGAAAAACCAAAAGCACTATCCCTAAAATTAAAAAATTAAAATAATATTTAATCATCTTAAAATAATCATTATTAAAATAAATGTCAAAAAATAATAGAAGAAAATGCCACTGTCAGGAAGCCCTCAACTTATCATATCTTCCATTTGATTTTTGATTAAAATATTGATAATAATAAACTAATAATTAAGATCTCTCCTCATTTCTAATAATTTTTTTTCAACCAAACAATGTCCAGAACATTACCTTATCAAATCTTCTACTTTTCAGAGCCAACAAAGACACATTATTGTACGGCGATTTCCTGCTCAACATAAGCCACCCTCTCCAGCATCTCAACAGTAGCTTTTTTAAGTAATGAAAACAATCCGATCTAATTATCTTATGTAAAATATAATAATTAAATATGATTGTTTAATTAAATATCGTAACTCATTAATCAATCGACTCTCTTTTAACTTTGCTTTATATTTTGATATCTAGAATTTATACTTCTATGACAACATTTTTTTTGATGACATCCCCTAGTTTTTTTCACATTATATGGTCTGATCCGATTAATATCCCAAGCAACCATTTTGCCAACGAGATTTCTCCTAAATTGAATAATTTGATGAGATTGAAGACTATGTATCTCATAAACAAGAACCTTTTTGGCTCAATTCCAAAGTTAAAGTCACTACTTCTTCAACAACTTAATGTTTCAAACAATTTGCTAAATAGTTCAATTCCAAAAGAACTTCAAGCTTTTGAGTCAAGTTCATTTCTTGGTAATTCTCTTTGTGAGAAACCACTAAAAAAGTTGCCCACAAAACAGTAGCTTGATTGTTTTGAGTTCCTTTTTTAAAGGTTTGATTCCATTATCTTTTTACCTTTTGGTCAGACGAAATTCATTTGACTTAACTGTTTTTGCGTGGTATTTGGCTTTAAAAAAGCATATGAGTTGGACGTCATTTAGGAAAACTTTAGGTGGGACTATGTTGTTTAGCCTAATTGTATATTGACTTATAATGTATCAATTTTAATATCAATATATTTATTTATCTATTCATTTATGAACTAAGATATTCTTCTTATTTAACCTTCATCTTACACATGAATTTATTTTTTTATTTAATTTTCAAACATGTGCACAAAAAATAATAATAATAATTCCCTTATATGAATTATCGACCTTTGGTTTTAATTAACAAGAGAATTTAATTTATATACTAAATACAACACAATTTTTAAATCCCTAAATTTAATATTCTGACGTGTTTTCCATTTTATCAATGATGGATCATTTTTAAACTTAAAAGGTAAAATTTGCTATATCATGAAATCATATGTGAAAAATAATTGTTCGGCTTAGGATTAAGCCCAAATCAAATCAATCCAATCTTAAAATTAACAAAGTTTAATTTAATTCAAATTAAATTTATTTAATTTAAATTTAAATTGAGTTTAAATTAAAAAGATTAATTCATTTTTAAAACAAAATCAAACTTAAGTTAAAAAAATCAATTCAATTTTATTTGAGTTTAGTTCAAATCTATAACTTGAATTTATAATTCAGATTCATTGTTTAAAGTCAATTCGATTTTATAACACAAATTAATAAATCAAATTTATGAAAATTTATAATTTATTAATAAAATTATATTATTTTATTAATAAATTAAAAACTTAAGTTATAAATTTAAATAATAAATTTAAACTAAATATTTGACTCGAATTTAAATTGTACTTAATTTTTGGCTTGATGACTTTGGCCAACCTCTAAAAAAACAAAGTGTTCTTTGTTTAAATCACTCTAATTTCGCCTTTAGTATAAGACTAGTGAAAAAGGATTTAAAAAAAAAAAATCGCATGATCCAGGTGCTGTCATGCATGCCGTACACCATAATTATTTTTTGTTGTCGTTTCCAGTGCATTGAATACCCACACGCAGGCTAAGTTCAATGGATATAATTTAACAGATGTTTAAATCTAGGAAAAAGTTTCAAACCTCAGAGCTGCCTTTTTTGAAATTAAGGGTGAGAGATTCCCCACCAGTGGTAAAGCGATAGAATACCTGACTTCTTAATCATCACATGCAAAATTATATTTAAATTAGATTAAAATTAAAATTTAATTTAATTTAATTTAAATAAACTTCACTTATATTAGATTCACATTGAGTTTGATATTCTTAAGTTTGAAGTCTAATTTATAACGAAATTAGTTTATGAATTGAAAATATTTAATTTAAATTAATTAAAATATTATTTTAATTAAAGATAATATTATTTTAATTTTTTAATATTTCTGTTACGTTAAATCAAATCTTAATTTACTATTAAACTTTATTTGAATTCAGTCGTAATCATGTTTAATGCATTAATTAAAATTGCAAGATGAGAAGACTTGTGGTTTAAGTTTTCTAGATATAAGAGGAAAAGTTAGTGTAATCATTTTTACTAAGCATATTTAGTGTAACTCCTTGCCTCCTGAGTTCATATTATTCATAATTTTGAATCCTAATTGAGTGACACGAGGAAAAGTTAATGTAATGATTGAATGTATCTGTCGGTGACATTGATTTTTTTTTTAATTTTTATTAAAATTTTATTATTATATTTATATTATTTTTTACTATTTATATTATTTTTTATAAAAATATTTTAATTATTTTATAAAAATTAATAAAATTAAATAAAAATTAATTAATCGATAAATATTTAATTGTTTAAAAACTTTTAAATAAAATTTATCATTAGAAAAACCTCTTGTCATTTGCTAAATCACATTTCTTTTAACTGCTAATAGATTTTAGGTCAAAGGACATATTCTAGTTATGATTGATTGAGAAAACAAAATTTTATTTTTAACTTTTAAAAATTTAAAAATTTATTTTTTTGATTAAAGTCAATGGTTAAGTTTAACAATCAACGGTTAAAAATTAACGATCAGAAAGGTATTTTTGTTTTTTATAAAAAATTTTTTAAAAATAATAAAATAAATTTTATATAAATAAAAAAAATAAAATATAAAAAAAGTAATTACTATTATTAACAATGTTGACAGTAATGGTAGCCTCTTGAAAAAGATTCAAAAGGGCCGAAACGACCTCTTTGTTCATGTTTGGCGGCCTCGTTTGGTGGAGGAGGTCAGACATGCCTCCTCCATTTTTGGCTGAGATGGAACGTGACTGAAAACAGTCAAAAATGGCATGTCTAGGCCCCAATCGTCGTTTTTAGCCACGATTGATGATGAACGTAACTAGATATGACCACTTTTATTAAAAATAAAGGAAGTCGATTTGACATTCTTTGTCAAATAAGGAAACTAGATTTGGCATTTTCGTAAACTAAGAGGTCATTTTCAACCTCCTAGGTTGTTTATTGACAGTCATTGTCATTGATGACGGTAGATTTTTTTATTTTTTTAAATTTTTAAATTTTTATTTAAATATTAAATTATATTTATTTTTAATAATAAAGATAATAAAATTATTTTAACAAAAAAATTAGAAAAAATAGACAAAAAATAGTCAAGAGTGAATATTTGGGTTTTTCAAAGTTAAAAGCTCATTTGGCCTAGATTTGAGTTAAATGCACTTATGGTCACTGAACTATTCATTAATTACATTCGCAGTCATTTTTGTTTAAAACGTTGGATAAAAATCACTAAACTTTTGATCTCATTTGCCGTCAAGTCACTCTACAGCGTTCCCATCTAATTTATTAACGGTTGTTGATGTGGCGAATGACGTGACTGGTGACTGAGCAAACAATAGAAATCGTGCTGACATGTCTGTTAACTCAACAGACAATAAAACATACTGATGTGGCAAGGGTTAAAAAAACCCATCGACTTTTTTCTCCCCGACCCTCTTCAGATTTTCCTTTCGTTTTTATATCGAAATCAAATTCACTACCTCTAGTAGCGATTGTGTTCCATTTTCTCTTTCATACCTCTTTGTCCTCATTTCTTGCTGATGAAAATCTATCGTTATCTATAGTGGTCGAAACTGCTATTAATTATCTTCAATCATCTATGTGAGTGTCAAAGTGGAGTTAGGGTTTGGAACCTATGTTCATGAAAATATCCTTTGTTTGCCAAATCCGCCAAAATTTGACCAAAAAAAGTTTAGGTTTGTGATCGCACGTTGCTTCGTAATGCTGAATGAAGCAAAGGACTGATATAGGATATGATGAGTGAAGGAATCATTGACGGCACACCAATGTGTTTTTGTAACGAAGCTGTTAAGTTGAGGAAGTCATGGACTGATTCCAACCTTAGAAGACAATTCTTTAGTTGTTCAGCTTATGAAGTAAGTTATTAGTGATTGTATACGAAATTTGGGATTTATTGAGCAAAACTGGGATTCTAATGATGGTGGCGTATTTTTTGGAAGTTACACAAGTGCAAGGCTCCTATCATTATTTTTAATGAGCAGATGCCCCAATGCAAGCAAGGGCTAGACATGTCATAGTTGGTTTATTAAGGAAAATTGAAAGACTAGAGAGGGAAGAGAGACTTAGAGAAAGGCAAAAAGGAAATGGTGTGCGTGGTAGAGTTTGGGTTTGGATTTGGGTTGTTATGGTAGTAGTTGGTAATGGCAATTTTGTTGATGTAGAAGGAGTTTAGCCATGGTAGGAAAGGATGTGTATGTGTTAATTTTTTTTGGCTTTGGAATATGATCTTAGGGTAGTAAATACCCTTGTATTATAAACTGAATTCTGTGAAATCTTGTATGTTGTCGAATTGTTGATGAACCTGTGTAAAAAAATGTAAATTCCAGCAATTGAATTCTGTGGAATCTTGTATTGTAAACTAAATGTTGTGGAATCTTGTATTGTGAACTGAATTTTGTAGAATCTTATATTTATGTATGTATTACATGTATTATAAAGATGATTTGGAGTGGAGAATAACCTGCACTCGAACTGAGGACAATGTGAATGCCAGTTTGCAAATCCCTGAAATGTATTGTAGGCATGGTCACTAAAGTTTTCATCTATTTACATCTTGATCACTAATATTTTTAACAGTTTCAACTAGAGTCACTCACTAATGAATATTTTGACAACTGCAGTCACTAATGGTTGCCATACTTACGAAACTTTTATTGACCAATATAACTTCGGGATCATAAGCAGACAACATTAATAGCAATGTAATGTACCAAGAACTTTGTACCTTAATATGACAATTAGTATATAGAAAAAAGAGATTGAAACTGCACTATATTGCATTTTACAACAATTATTAAATTGGGAAGAATAAATATTCATTTACAGCAATTGAAATTGTATTTACAACATAATTTCAGAGTAGAGAACAAATGGCATTTACGACATAATGTTGTCAATTGAAACTGCATTTACAGAATAATGTTGTTAATTGAAACTGCATTTACAACATAATTTCATAATGAACAAAAAATAGACTGAGTACTTATGTATGCATAATTGAAATTACATTTACAGCATGATTGAAATTGCATTTACAGCATAATTTCATAATAAACAAAAAATAGACTGAGTACTTATGTATGCATAATTGAAATTGCATTTACAACATAATTGAAACTACATTTACTGCATTCACAACATTTATCACTCAACCCAAATTTAAAACCCAAAGCTGACAAGACAGTAACTCAAAACTGGAAACCATTGAACACTTCTTAATTCCCAATTATTTTCCTCTTTTCCTATGGCTTTGATTTAGTAGTGTTCCTAAACCTTGAGGAAACTGCTTTTCCCCTTCCTCTGCTGAGGTTCAATTTATGAGTTAATGATCTGTTCAAATCTGATGGTTGTTATGGTGGTTGTTGTGTCATCCGACAAGTTTCAATTATTAGTTGATGTAGGTTCTAAGGTGATGATATGTTCGAATTTGGTGGTTGCTCTAGTGGCTACTATAATGGTTGTTATGGTGCTTGCTGTGTCACCGAACAAGTTTCAGTTCTTAGTTGATGTGGGTCATTACTTCCACCTGCCGTTAGAGCTGTAGAAGGGACCCGACCACTATCACTACACCAACAGATGACTGCGTGAAAAACAGTAGAGGTGGTAGATATGATTTAGAAGTAAACTTACAAGTGTTACATGAAATCTTTTATTGTGGCTTCTTTGTCCACAAACACTATAATGACCAACAATAGTCTCTTTTCAGCTCAGTTTCTCTTTCATTTGAGATCTTTCAATCTCCTTAACTTCCTTTCTTTTTGCCATTTGTTTTCTTCCTTTGCCTGGTCTGTTAACTAACATAATGGGAAGGATTGGAGGCAGGTCATTTTGAGGCCATATATTTGAAAAAGGCAGTGGATGAATAAAGTGACTATACACTTTGCAATAAGTACTCGTTTGGTAATATTCACTGACAAAATTTTCAGGGTGTTCATTATTGGCATATACTGAGGCAATAACATGGACACAAAGGATTCTAGTTATATCCCACTTCCTGTATGTGCATGTCATTACCCTTAAGTCAATAACCACTTGGACTCCATGTCCTTTGACTTGCACACATGCAGTGCCATTAAACTGGGGAGTGAAGCTCAAATACCTTTCTTTCAATTGATCTAACTTTTTCTGGATCTTAGGACATACACCTTCTTGAACCTACTGTATCTCCTTGAGCTTCTTTGACTTCTTACCATTAATTGACTTCGAATCACCCCCATCATTGTGATGATGCCCTTGTCCTTTGCTTTTAAAATGTACTTGTTAAAGCACTCACATAAGTTATTCAATAGAAGATCACATGAACTGTAAGACACCCCAGTTGGGTATTACTGTTCACTGCTTTAAATAATATAATAATAAATAAATAAAGAAAATAAAGTCAATAATACCCAACCGAAATGCTTAAGCTAATTTGAAATACCGCAGCAGAAAAACTTGTAATGCAAACGTATATATATATATATATATATATATATATACATGCCCGAATAAAACTAAATTTATATTAAAATATTCGCGGAACGTGTGTAATAAAAACATGTGCAGTTACATGCAAAGAAAACTGTACAAGCATGTAAATCGAAGCATGCTGTAAAATAAAAGCAACTGGATCTCAGACGGCAGCCAACTCCTCCTCCCAGCCCCCAACACTTACCTACAAAAGAAAGAAAAGTAGGGAGTGAGTGATACATTCACTCAGTAAGCACTTCCTATCTCTGACCCTAAACCAATCCTTCTCAAAGGATTGCCAACTTAACTCAAATAGAACAGACTCAATCTGGCATTCTCGACTTCACGGACTGGATACTACCTCATGTCGGGTCATAAAATACGTATATGAGTATACGTAAACAACCTAGAATGAAGAGAAATTCGAACGGTCAAACTTAACTCAGTAATCTCTCTTACTGCTGATCATTAACTTTACTGTTCTGCTCTGTTACTGTTTTCTGAAGTTCACGTGTCATTACGTGGCTTTTCATGTTCTGATGTTCTGCTGTTCGTGTCTTTTACACGTTGTTTCATATTCTGTTCATTTACTGTTTCTTACTGTCTTATCATTCTCAGAATGATATACCGATCAGTCATATCATATGACATGCTATGCAATATGCTGAAAACATAACAAGGTCTAGGCCTGTATACTGAAAATAGTTTTCTGAAAACTGTTCATTGAAAACTATGCTGTTGGATCCTGAGATCCTATATCTGAAAATCTCATAATAAAGCTTTATCTGAAAGCTATGCTGAAAACTGTGTACCCAAGGGTACCTGATATGCTGAAAACTATGCTGCACAGACTGATGAATACAGGGATTCGACACCCTGGCCATGTGAGTTTCCTATACAAACACGTGCCATAAACTGTATGGGACACGTGATGCCTTGGGCCTTGGCCCGAAAACTGATCTAAATGAGCACCTCGCGCTATACTACATCTGATCTTGGGATCAGGAAACCTAAAACTGCTAGCTGAGTAACCCGACACATGCCAATACATAGGGCTAGTAATGAGCATATAGCTTCTGGTGCAACGGGTGCTGAAACTCACAAGTGTCCCCTCGTATTCACCCCTGAAATCTATATTTTTCAACTGAAAACATGAATTCAGATCCTTGGATCCATTTCTGAAAACACTGTATGACATGTCATGCTATGTTGTATGTATGATGCATCATGTATTCTTATTTGAGCTCATTTTACTGTTTTCTATCACTTAGATAGGATTTACTGTGCACATTTCTCATTTTAAGCTTAATATCTCATTTCTGCCTGACGCACGGGCGTACGTGTCGTGTGCACGGGTGTGCATGAACGTGCACGGGACCGTGACCCTATCGTGCGTGTGGTCATGCAAGGTTCTAGAATTTCAAGCATTTTTTTTTTCATTTTTTCTTGGTGCACGGGCGTGCATGAACTATGCACGGTCATGACCATGCAGATAATACAGTATGCACGGGCGTGCGCTACGAGTGCACGGGTGTGTGCTACGAGTGCACGGGGGTGCGTCCTACTCTGCACTTGCGTAACCCCTTGGAATCAACTCGATTCCCAGCCAAAACTCAATTCAAAAGCAACATAAACATATTTTCCTTGCACAACACTTCATATAAGCATAATAACACTTTCCACAACTTCAAATCGCATGCTCAACATCCAATCCAATCTCAAAACATATATAATATACATATTCTCACACATCACATATGTATAAGCATAAAATCATCATCATAACCATTCTCATGGCATCAAACACACAAGAAACATCATAAGCATGCTGGGAATAAACACATATCAACCAAAACATGCATCAACTGAAACCAAAACGCAAGGGAAAGAGGTGAGAAACACCTACCTCTTGACATGCTTCTCTCACTACGAAATCACAAGATCAAGCTGGATTGGATGGTCCTGAAAGCTACTATTCTCTCTTAGGGTTGATATCCTCTGAAATTGAAAGGAAACTTTGGGTGAAAATAGGTTTGGAAACGGATAAGCACGACTTAAAACCAAGACAGCTGGAAAAAAGCGTATGCACGGGTGTGCACCTTTCATGCACGGTCGTGCATCCCGGAAAAATTACAAAAATTCCATTTTCTCGCACTCACATGCAAATCCACTCAAACGGATCCATGCACAAGCCACCAAACTCTAGGAAAAGCTCTATTTCACCCCAAAACTTTCTAACAACCCTATAATTCTCAAAATTCTCAATCTGACCCCAGACCTGGTGGCTGACCTCCAGTCCTCTATCTCTGAGTACTCTTGCTTGATCTCCTCTACTGCATGGGCCTCTTGCCTCTGTCTCTGTCACTGCCTCTCTCAGGCTGAACTGAAAACATACTCATCTGTTGAAGGCACATCTCTGATCTGGTCGCTCTCTCTAGAGCATCACTGAATCTCTGCGGGGGATGGTCTCCTGTCAGAACATCTCTGGTAATAGTTGGATGTAGACCATGGATAAATTTCTGTACCTGACCAGCCTCTGTACTTGCTAAACTCGAAGCGAATCTGGCCAATGCATTAAACTGAGTAGCATACTCTCTGACTGAACTCGAGCCCTGCTGTAACTCAATGAACTCTTGAGCTCTGACATACATAGTTCCTAGGCTCTTGAACTCACTCTCAAACATAGCCTTGAACTTTTCCCAAGACAAGACTTCCTAATCAACTGAAGTCCTTGCGAGATTCCACCACGACCTCGCATCGCCTCTGAACATGAAAACGACATATCTGATATTCTCACCATTAGACATAGTGAATAGGTTGGTCACACTCTCAACAGCCTCTATCCACTCCTCGACTGCTGTCGGATCTCTACTACCCATAAATTTTGGAGCCTGATGAATATCGGGTAAACTGTAGATCGGATGAACTCTCTCTGAACCACTGGTGCTAATCGTATCAGACCTAGAACTCTGTCCCTGATACTACTGATACTGACCCATATCTGGCCACTGACCACCCATTTACTCAGGATAATCCTGTCTCTGAAACTCGGGTTGCCTTCTTCTTGGCCTCTGATAGGCATTTTCTCTCGCTAGCATCTCTCTGCCATATCGCTGCTCATCACCTCTAACTGGCTGCTGAGGCCTTTCTCTCATCATTTCCCTGAAAATCTGTCTGACATCCTCTGCCCTGAGGGCATCACGAGAAGCCTGCGATCCTCTTCTACCACCACTTCCACTAGACTGCCCAACTGAGACACTATCCTCATCCTTAGAAGACCTAGGGGCACGGGCTCTCCTATCTCTCATATCTGGAGAATCACAAACAATAGGGTCAACTAAACAAAACACATACTACTACTATACTTACACTGAGAGGAAGACGAGCTCCGGCTGCTGGGATACGTTGAAATACACACATATACATCTTGAAAACAATGCAATTCACACATATGCACATAGTTTCCGCTTTGATATCGCTCTGATACCAAAAATGTAAGACACCCCAGTTGGGTATTACTGTTCACTGCTTTAAATAATATAATAATTAATAAATATAGAAAATAAGGTCAATAATACCCAACCGAAATGCTTAAGCTAATCTGAAATACTGCAGCGGAAAAACTTGTAATGCAAACGTATATATATATATATATATATACATGCCCGAATAAAACTGAATTTATATTAAAATATTCGCGGAACGTGTGTAATAAAAACATGTGCAGTTACATGCAAAGAAAACTGTACAAGCATGCAAACCGAAGCATGTTGCAAAATAAAAGCAACTGAATCTCAGACGGTAGCCAACTCCTCCTCCCAGCCCCCAACACTTACCTGCAAAAGAAAGAAAAGTAGGGAGTGAGTGATACATTCACTCAGTAAGCACTTCCTATCTCTGACCCTAAACCAATCCTTCTCGAAGGATTGCCACCTCAACTCAAACAGAACAAACTCAATCTAACATTCTCGACTTCACGGACCGGATACTACCTTATACCGGATCGTAAAATACGTATATGAGTATACGTATGTAACCTAGAACGAAGGGAAATTCGAATGGTCAAACTTGACTCACTAATCTCTCTTACTGTTGATCATTAACTTTACTGTTCTGCTCTGTTACTGTTTTCTGAAGTTCACGTGTCATTACGTGGCTTTTCATGTTCTGATGTTCTGTTATTTGTGTCTTTTACACATTGTTTCATATTCTGTTCATTTACTGTTTCTTACTGTCTTATCATTCTCTGAATGATATACCGATCAGTCATATCATATGACATGTTATGTAATATACTGAAAACATAACTAGGTCTGGTCCTGTATACTGAAAATAGTTTTCTGAAAACTATTCATTGAAAACTATGTTGTTGGATATTGGGATCCCATATCTGAAAATCTCATAATAAAGCTTTATCTGAAAGCTATGCTGAAAACTGTGTACTCTGGGGTACCTGATATGCTGAAAACTATGCTGTGTAGACTGATGAATACAGGGATTCGGCACCTTGGCCATGTGAGTTTTCTATGCAAACACGCGCCATAAACTGTATGAGACACGTGATACCTTGGGCCTTGGCCCAAAAACTGATATGAACTGAGCACCTCGCGCTATACTGCATCTGATCCTGGGATCAAGAAACCTAAAACTGCTAGCTGAGCAACCCGGCACATGCCAATACATAGGGCTAGTAATGAGCATATAGCTCCTGGTGCAACGGGTGCTGAAACTCACAAGTGCCCCCTCGTATTCACCCCTGGAATCTATGTTTTTCAACTGAAAACATGAATTCGAATCCTTGGATCCATTTCTGAAAACACTATATGACATGTCATGCTATGTTGTATGTATGATGGATCATGTATTCTTATATGAGTTCATTTTACTGTTTTCTATCACTTAGATAGGATTTACTGTGCACATTTCTCATTTTAAGCTTAATATCTCATTTCTGCCTGACGCACGGGGGTCCATGTCATGTGTACGGGCGTGCATGAACGTGCACGGGACCGTGACCCTATCGTGCTTGTGGTCATGCAAGCTTTTGGAATTTCAAGTATTTTTTTTTTCACTTTCTCTTGGTGCACGGGCGTGCATGAACTATGCATGGTCATGACACATAGCTATATGAACACGGCTGTGACCATACAGATAATGCAGTATGCACGGGCGTGCGCTACGAGTGCACGGGCGTGCATCTTGCTCTGCACTTGCGTAATGTAGTGACCCCCGCCTCAGACCTACTGTGCACAACTGAAAAAAAAAATATATATATAATAATAATAATAATAATAATAATAATAATAATGAAAAGATGCCTGTGACGGAGATCCCTACGAGGGAAAAGAATTTAACTACTGCTCAAAAATGCTTTAAACATTAATATACGGAAGCGTAAAATATGAAAAACTTTAATAAAATCAGTCATAAAGACTTTTCTGAAATTCCCAGGTTACTCATGTATAAAATATGTCATACAACAGTGCATAATAATAATATACGCACAAACATAAATACATGAGATGCAATTAACAGAGCAAATGAGCCGAAAAATATAAAGCTAGCTGCAGAGCCATGTCCCCAAAACCTCACAACTGATCACCGCATCTCAGTCCCCAAAACTCACTGACCTGCAAAAGAGAAAGGAAGGGAAAGGGGTGAGTGACAAAATCACTCAGTAAGCATTTCCTATCTCTTACACAGACAGGTCATCAAGCAAAGGCTGATCCTCGATCAGACCTCGGAATTCTCAGCTTACTGGTTTCTCATTCTTTATTCTTATCTCATATGTAATAAAGCTTTGCCCCTCGGGCCTGATTTTTTGAAAACATAATCCTTTTCGAAAACTCTTTCTCATAAAAATCTCTGATCCGAAGATCCTCATATATATACGTATAGTATATCTGAAAACAGTATCAAAAGTACTGTATCTGGAAAATAACTCTGCTATGCTGGCCAGTCTGATGAACACAGAGATTCGGCACCTTGGCCGTACGAGTTCAAGCCTATAAGAAAACTTCTCGTGCACGACCATGTTCTCTCTAGCGAACTATGGTTTCCCTCTCTGCGGGCGTGCAAACTCGCAGGTGCCCCCTCGTATCCACCCCTAACTGATGTTTGGAACATCGTATATATATACTTTTTAAAACATCTCTTGGATCCTAGATCCCTTTTCTGAAAATATCTTGTATATGGCGTGTCATGCTCAATGTCTCTCAATCATGCATGAAATGATGTTATCTCATCTTATTCTTATGTTTCGCATGCTTAGATTTCGCTTAGGGAAGCTTAGGGTTGCTTATTTTGCTTAAATTTCTCTTTTTCTTTCTTTCTTAAGCCACACACCCGTGTGTCAAGGCACACGCGACCGTGAGCCTCTCGTGCTGATGGGCGTGCAACGTTCTGGAATCAATTCTTAAGAAATCATGAAATGGGCAGGCCACATGGGCGTGTGGTGCGTATACACGGGCGTGCATGGCTAGGCACACGGGCGTGTATCACATTGCACTGGCGTGTGGTTGCCTCAGCACCCTCCCCTGTCTTGCCTACACGGGTATGCACAATTGGGATCTCACACACGGGCGTGTGCACTCGGGCGCACGACCGTGTGTGTGGATTTTTATACGCACACGGGCAGGATGCAAGGCCGTGTTCATACAGATTTGAGGCCACACGGTCGTGTGCTCAACCCAGAATCTGCAGAATACGTCTGGAAACCCAGAAATCCTACACAAACTCATCCAATACTCAATCATCTTTCAATTAATCATAAACACAACACATATACGTGATAATAAACATACTCAACTCATGCATTTCTCATTTGGCTCATCAAATATCATGCATTTCTCATCCAAAGCATACCCAAGCAACATATTCAACATACATTGCATATTCATCTCAAAATCATCACTCAAAACATCTCATCATCATCATATCATGCTGGAAAAACATACTCAACACACAGCAAGCATTCAATAAGCTGGAAAATCAGAAAAGCTCGCTGGAAACCTAAGTGAAGAGGTAAAGAAATACTTACCTCTTGCCATGGTGCCTGGATCTCTCTCCCTAGCTGGTGCTGGATCTCTCACCGGAACAATGGCAGCTGGCTGGATGATTTCTAGTCTAGGGTTCGCTGGAAAGGAGAAGAGAAAGAAGTTGAAGGAAAGTTGAAGGGAAAATGCGGGAAAAAGCTGGGAAAAGAAACTTATACTCATTCTCTCTCCTGGCACACGGGCGTGTGCCCCTCAAATTCTCAATCTCTCTCTTTTTTACCCCTTAACTTAGTCTAAATGACATTTCTACCCCTAGGCTATTACACGTAACCCCTTGCTATCAATTCGATTCCCAGCCAAAACTCAATTCAAAAGCAACATAAACATATTTTCCATGCACAACACTTCATATAAGCATAATAACACTTTCCACAACTTCAAATCGCATGCTCAACATCCAATCCAATCTCAAAACATATATAATATACATATTCTCACACATCACATATTTATAAGCATAAAATCATCATCATAACCATTCTCATGACATCAAACACACAAGAAACATCATAAGCATGCTGGGAATAAACACATATCAACCAAAACATGTATCAATTGAAATCAAAATGTAAGGGAAAAAGGTGAAAAGCACTTACCTCTTGACATGCTTCTCTCACTACGAAATCACAAGATCAAGCTGGATTGGATGATCCTGGAAGCTGCTCTTCTCTCCTAGGGTTGATATCCTCTGAAATTAAAAAGAAACTTTGGGTGAAAATGGGTTTGGAAACGGATAAGCGGGACTTAGAACCAAGACAGCTAGAAAAAAGCACATGCAAGGGTGTGCACCTCTCATGCACGGTCGTGCATCCTGGAAAAATTACAAAAATGCCATTTTCCCGTACTCGCATGCAAATCCACTCAAACAGATCCATGCACAAGCCACCAAACTCTAGAAAAAGCTCTATTTCACCCCAAAACTTTCTAACAACCCTAGAATTCTCAAAATTCTCAATTTGACCCTAGACCTGGGATGTTACATGAACTTTGATGAGAGAATTCACACATAGTCCACATATGTAATAACCTCTCTTGCAACCAGGCTAGAGCTTCAAGACTTTTTTCTCTAATCTTGTTCATTGCAACCCTAAAAGGGCCATTATAAGTTAGCCTAGTTGCATCTCATGGTAAATCATTCAGCTCTTTACCCTTGAATTTTCATCTGAAGTTGGTGTACATGTGTTTGACACAACACCGATGCTTAACATTAAGGTATCTCAAAGCAACCGCATTCAGTAAGACCTATATACTAAATTTATGTAGAGAAAAACATAACAATCAAAACAAAAAAATAAATGGCAGATCATAATTTCAGAATTAGGAGAAGAAAATGGCAAAATATAATTTCAGAATAAGGAAATGAAAGTTACAATATAGTACCTTTTGCCTGTCAGAAAAGAAAGCCCATTAGTGGCTATTAACTATTTTCAGATCTTCTTCTAGATGTTATAGGAACCAGTCCTAGTTTATAATGTCTTTCTTCTCCACAACAGCCCATACTATAGGATAAATACAATCATTGGGATATATCCTAATGGCCGACAATAGTTGAACCCCAGAGACCCCCTTAAACCAGTATCCATCAAGGCCTATTATGTTTCTACATCTAGCCTTGAACCCCTCTGTCAATGTTGATGACACATGTACATGCCCTAAAATCTATTACCTTCTCCCACCTAAAAATCAGTCATGGTTCTAGGATTGCATCTCAATAACTCCAATTTATAATTGTACAAGCTCTCAAATTGTTTTCTTTCATCACCATTTATCATCTTACAAGCTAGTTTTTTAGCTGTCTGGCTTTTGAATTTACTCACTTGCAATCCCATCTCTTTCTGGATAGTGGTAACGAACCTTTCAACTGACTAACTGGGGTCAGCCCTAAACCTATCCATATATTCTTTGGCTAACCACCTCCTTGTCATGTGGAAATTTTTGAAATCCTTTACACATGTGTGCACCACCACACATGATTTCACTTGCACTGTAGGGTCTTCATTGATCACTTTAGAGGCCCATAGTTTCCACCCACAGTCTTTAAAGTACTTGGCCTGGCATCTTTTTTTATCATTAATTGGAAAATAAACTTGGAATCAGTTGTACATGCTATACTTGTGAATAACTTCTGTGAATTGCTCAAAACTCTTAAACTGCATTCCGACTTTCTATTCCAAAGTTTTAACATCAACCCCACTTTTGAATTCGGGATACTGTACTGTATCCTCCTTCTTTGAATCTGACTCAGGGTATAACTTATTTGAGTTATTGTACTCTGATGAATTATCATTCATATTACATTCAAGCTAAATCCTTTTACCACTTGATGAAGCCCTCCCTATGTCATTCTTTGATCTTCCAACTTTACTCCTTCTAGGTCTACTCTTTATTTTAGCTTCACTTAAATCATTGTCATTTTCAATATCATTATCGGTCTAAAAAAAATTGCTTTATCATCAGTAACTTCCCCTTCCACCATCATATGATTTTCATCCTCTATCTCTTCATTATCCTTATCATTTGTGTAACTTGGTCCAACCCTTATTTCCTCTCCCGTTCTTGAACTGGGCCCAATATCAATTTATGCAACATTTTTATAACTTATTCCATTCCTACATTGGCTTGACTGCCCCAACAATGTAAGTGCTTTCCCTTCAACAAGTGTAGATGTAGGAGGAAGAGATAGGGGACTACATTAACTTTGTATTTCTTTTACGACTACTCCTTTTTTAGGATTTGGTGTAGAAAACTCCTTCACTATATCTGCCTTTGACCAAACCTTGATATAGACATCAATTTCTTTGTGATGCCTACCATAAAGCCACAATTCGTACATATCAATATCATTTCAATCATTTTTAATCCGCTCTTGTACTCTTGCCCTGGCCGTAACCAAGCATAGTTCACCAACCCATGAATCTTCATATTCTTTACAATTTTGTCAAGTGTTATTAACCCTAATGTATCTACATAATAGTAGTTCAAGTAATCCATCTCTCCATTGTAATAGCCTCATTCACCTAACTTGCCTCCGTGGTGAAGAGCTATCATAAATTTATTCCTCTTTGGCTCTGAACCAAAATAAAATAAAAACACTAATAAACTTCTCATCATATTAATTAACAAACACCAATAAATCTTGCAAATTTATCATCCTTAATGGATAGATTGCACTCACAGTCATTGAATTTTTGCCTTAGATATGTAAACAACCACAACCACATTGCCAACAACTAAAATTATAAAGTCTCCTAAACAAACTATAGTCACTAATCAACTTCTCATCACATTAATTAACAAAGAGCAGTATATGTTGCAAATTTATCATCTTGATTGCACACAGTCACTGAATTTATCTTTAGACACGTAAAAAGCCACAACCACATTGCCAGCAATTGAAATTATATAAATGAACCCTTTTAACCAATTTCAAAATTGAAACACATGGCATTTTCACACAACAAATTCGGAAAAAAATTTACATGATGCCATCACATAAAGGTTCACATATAGGCCATCATTTGTGTAACATAGTTCATGAACAAAAAAATCATCGATACTGACATCATAAATAAAAATTGTTCATATTATTGGAAAACCAAAAAAAATTATCACGTTGCCCTACTTTAGAAACCTTTAGATGGTCCCCATTACTTTTAAATTTGTTTTTCTGCCTTGAAAAGAGGGAACTAGGTTTCCGATATACCCATGGTTTGAATACAACCTCAAATAAACAAAACGTTATATGAACCCAACACCTATCAGTCACATGCCATAATGGACTCTTATTATATTGTGGTTTTGACAAAATGTCACGTTTTTGGAGCCACATCTTCAAGAATCTTCTTCGTTCACCCAAAAAAATTGCTATCAACTTAAAACCCTATTTTTCACAGAATAGATATGGTTGTCAATTGAATACCCTAGTTAACATAACAGAGAACCTTTTGTAGAAAAATGAAAGGGAAATTTGAAGAGGGTCGGGGAGAGAGAAGCCGATGGGTTTTTTTAACCCTTGCCATGTCAACATGTTTTACTGTCCGCTGAGTCAGCAAACACATTAGCACGATTTCTACTGTTCGCTCAATCATTAGCCACATTATTTGCCACATTAGTAACCGTTAATAAATTAGACAAGAACACTGTAGAGTGACTTGATAGCAAATAGAATCAAAAGTTTAGTGAATTTTATCTAACGCTTTAAACAAAAGTGATCACGAGTACAATTAGTAAATAGTCCAACGACCATGAGTGCATTTAACCCCTTAAATTTTACTCAAATCTTTTGATACAGTGGAAGTCTATAATTATAATTAAGTATCAAGAATGACTTTATTTTCCCGTGTTATAGCATATGACTAAAGGTGTTCAGGGGATGACGTCGTTTTTCCTGAAGTTAAGGCTGCAACTCAAAAACACTAAGAGTTTCGAGGTTTCTCAAAACTTTATCTCAGGACCTAGGGCTTTCATTTTCTTCTTCTTCACAGATGAGTCAGCAGAGAAGAGAGATAATCAAGTTGGCTTGGCTTGCTTCATTGGTAGTCGATTAGAAAAGCAGTTACAAAGGAGTGGTGGTGATTAATTTTACAGCTGCATTAGAAGGTAAGTGACTGTTTGTGTTTTTTTTTTTTTTTTTTGGTTTTCCTTGTTGGCTCAGTAGTATAAATAGGTTGAAATCTTGTTTTTGATTTTTTTTTTTTATGGTATTATGGTAAAAACTGTAAACAGAAAACCTGAGTCTTGAGTTTTTTTCTTTTGATTGAATAAAGCTTTTCTAAGATATTATTCAGAGATTACAGTAATTGTTCTGTTTTTCAATTTCTTCACAAAGATTTCAATTTCTGTTTTTCATTAAGAACAAGGAGGCATGTAAGGGGGAGGTGGTAACATTTTTGCGTTTCCGTAGGGCCCCTCCTTCACAATGAGAACTGTGTCCATGCCCCAGGTTGCATGCCTCTCCAAATGGCAATGCATGAACCACACTCCTGCAAAAAATTAAAATTCCTATAATTAATCTAGTGTTCATTTGAAAAATAAATAGAATGTGCATATTTACCGGGATTGTTGGCGACAAATCGAATTGCAGCCCATCCATTTTTGGGAAGATTAATGGTGTTAACTACTGGTGGATCAACCAAATTATAAGTGCGTGGATCAGTCACGTTGTTGAAAATTCCTGAACCTGTTCCGACCAGATAGAAGCTGAAACCATGTAAATGGATTGGATGACTTGATGCAGCCCCGAAATTAGTGTTCTGGAGCACAATTTCAACTATTTCTCCATAATTTATCATCCTCGCCTTTGTCCCTTGGGCTGTGTATATTGATATGTTGGACACGTCTCCCGTGAAGTTGTAAAAGCGGGGCTCACTCGGGAAATCGTCATCGTATACATTCTTCAAGCTCCTAGAAGATCCAAAACTCAATTCTCAATCTGGTTGTAAAAATTGTTTCATAATGTTGTTAACAAATGTTAAGGTGTTATCCCATTAAAAGCTTAATCTAAGAGCTCAATATTCAATTAGTCTAATAGAAAAAAAAAAAAAAGAAAAAAGAAAAAAGAAAAAAGAAGTATATACCTATAGTATGCTTGCAGTATATCGATTTTAGGAGTATCAAAGCTAACATTATTTAAGCTTGCAGCTAGCCTATCGCCAGTCGCGGTATCACATGAGCTGTTAGGACACAACAATCGATTTAAAGAAACTGCAATATAGATTCGCTCGTCGAATCTTCGAGGGACATCGATTGGATAATTTATATTTGCTAAACTCTTTATTTTCTTGGTGAAGTTTTGAGCAGCATTTATGTCATTGTAGGCAGGAAGTGTTGGGAATAAAGGAGATGAAGGGGCGGAATAATTGCCTTCATATTGAATTATTGCTGTGGTGGTCGAGTTGGGAAATGAAACGACACTATCTGTGTAAGGAGTTGAAGCCATGTAGTAGTGGCTAAGATTTTGGTTAGCGGTGAACAAAACATCCATTGTTTGGCCGGGAGTTATCATTATGTAACTGGTGTTTATTGGCTTTATGTAAGCTGCATCTTGCGCAACAACTGTGAGGTTGTGTTTTGCTATGCCGAAAAATTGTTCTAAATTCATCACAGCATTCACGATGCGAAGAAGATAAGTTTTGCCGTATTCAACCGGTAAGCGATATGTTGTCTCTGCAATATAAAATTATTTTTAATTATGTATTCTAGAGCAAGTAGGAAAATACAAAACGAACACGGTAACATTAAGGTAACGTAATACAAACTCTTGTATACAAATACATGAATTTCATATTATTCTCCATCATTTACTAATTATATTTACATTTATATTTCCATTTATTAGTAATAAATTATTAGGCTTGACATCTTATTCAATGAAATGTGTATATATAGTTCATAGAAAGATTGTAATATCTATAATCTTATAGGTGGGAGGGGTTGGTATAGCGAGGTGAACAATTATCAGATCCGCAACTTATTCCATATGAAGTTTTGAAAACACATGTTTAGTGGCAAATTAGATATTATTATTTAGCAAGCTTTTATCATGTTTTTTTAATTTGTAGAGATTACCGAAATAATGTTCATGTGAACTCGAGCAACATAGAGACTATTAAACATTCTCTCAACTTTTAAAATTTGTCTTATTAAATAGTTATTCATATACTTAAATATACAGTTTAGCAGTTTTCAAGGTCGTATTAAAAAAATATTTTTTAAATTCTCACAAAATCCAATTCAATATTTGCAAGATTTTAAATTGAAGTATTCAAATATATGATAAAATCTTTGTACCATTGGAGCATTCGTATAAGTCCCCTGCTTCGCCGTTGATGGTGTACCCATCAGCCAAAGTAGGATTGGTTCCAGTTGCGATTGAATAAGTAATCATCGCCATCACGTCTCCCTTGAACCATGAGGCTTCAAGTGAATCAAAATTGAAAGTGGAAAATCATTAGAATATACTGAAATTGGCCAACGTTCATCCTACTTCACATGTATTTATTAATGACTAAGTTATTAGGATAAGGAGACTGACGAAATTAAGCTATTGATTAGATGCAAAATTTGAGTACCAAGTACGATTGTCTGTTCCTTGTAAGGCTTAGGAAATGGATAAGTGGTTCCAACAGCTGGTAGAATAACAATGGCACCGTGGACGGTGGCACGAGTCCAGTCACTATGGGCATGCCACCAAAGGGTTCCTTCCTCTGTTGATAAAATCACCTGATAAGTGAAATTGGTTCTGGGTTTAATTGGACACTGTGTTATGTTCTCAGGACCATCTGACCATGGATTCCGTGGCTGCTTCACACCATGCCTACATAAGTAGAAGCAAACTTCTTAAGTTTTTCACGCATGATTATTTCATCACCTCAAGATTGTTATCAAAGAGATAGTTAGAGAGAAAGTTACACCAGTGAATGGTGACACCATATGTCCCTTGGTTGAAAACATTAATGAACATAGTATCCCCTTTACGAGCCACAATTGTTGGCCCCGGGAAACTTCCATTTACAGTTAACATGCTTTTTGTACTACACATCTTTGTAAAATTGGTCTCCTTTAGCTACAAAAACATTCACAGAAAATGCCCATTAAAACAATATATAAGGATTATTAAAAAAAAATAAAATTATGCACTTACCACAAAATCATAATAGTGGAAGTCGGGACGTGGAAGGGGAAGCTGAGCCATGGAAAGAAGCAGGCCATCCAGTAACAACAACCCTAAAATAAAATCCATTATTTTTGAACCCACTGTTCTCTTTCTTATGTGTTCTCAGGTTGCCTAACTTGTTCTGCGATCTTAAGCTGCTTTCCGGACTATTTATATTGGCTTGATCGATAAATATTATGAATAATTATTCCACATGTCATTTTAATGAAATATATTGCAAGCTTAATTCGTAACTAATGTCGTACGCGAGTGTCAACAAAATTCCATGTTTTTGGATCAAGAATTCAAGATCAATTATCATTATAACCCTCTCAACCGTCACCAAATCTTGATTTAAGTATATTTAACACACAGCAATTTTTTTTTGAAGTCTTGGAAAAACTCTTTGAACATCCAGCTATCCAATCCACTATCATGTCCTGCGTGAATACAAAGGTCCCTTGAGCCTAATGTATGGTGAAAGATTCGGATTCAAATAAAATCTACAAAAAAATGTTGCAAAACTTCTAAGATGGTTCAGAATATTATTCATTAAATAACTAGTAGGACTCAGATACCTATTCTGATTAATTCTAGTGATTCGATATTGGATTTGTATGAAGTTTTATTCCAAATGTTATATAATTAGCTAATGGTAGAGTTATTTTCATTCCAAACGTTATATTATTTTTAAAGCTTTAACAATATGGAAATGTTTTTCTCCTTTTATTTTTCTTTTTAAGGTCTTCACATATTTTTTAAAATTATTTGTATGAGTTTTCAGATTTACTTGGAGCCAATTGTCATGATTTTCTAGGCGAATATCAGTAGTCAAAGAGGCTGTATATAAATATTGCGTTTTGATTCTGATAAGGCCGAACGACTTGTTCCCAACCAATGTTTTCCTTAGATGATAAAATGTTATCGAATAATTTTTGAAAAGCCAAATAACCATCCTTAATGTAAGTTAACAGTAAAATTTAATAGTTAACTATTAAATTTAATTGGTCAAAAGAGTATTTTTATCTTTTTGAATAATAAAATTAAATTTATAAAAATATTTAAATTATAAAATAATATTAATATAATAATAAAAATTTACAAAATTAATTAAAATTTTTTTAAGAAATATAAAAATAATTTTTTTTTAAAAAACTACCATCGTCTTAAATGATGATGGCTGTCGAAAATCTAACTAGATAATCAAAATTGATCATTTGGTTGGATTTGACCACCGGGAATTTGGCTGAGGTGATCTCAGATCTTTGGTTGCCTGTTATCTAGGTAGTTAGATCCAACTGTCAATTCAATTAAAAGGTTATTTCAAGTTATTTAGTTGGATTTTTGATGACCATCGTTGTTATCGATATTGTCAACAACGATAATCGTTTTTTAAATTTTTTTATTTTTAATTAATTTTTTAAAATTTTTATTATTATATTATATTATATTTTATATTAATATTAGTTATTTTTTATGGAGAGTTTTTTATTTTTTACTATAAAATGTTAAAAAAATTGGAAAAAAGGTAAGTTTTTGGTTTTATAAAACTTTTTAGATGACACTCTGTTAGTTAAAGAAAGTTTGGTTGGGAAACAGTCGTTTTGCCTTCTAATAAAAATAAATTGAAGAACGCCAAGGGTGCATTAATCGACAGTTTTGACAATTTAAGAGTGGTAATTTCAATGTGATCTATGTTATTTAGTTAATTTTCTCGTCCTAATGAAAATTCTTGCTTGGCTAGAATCGCATAGATGGAATAGGAATACATTGATTATATATAATCTCCTCTTTGTCAATATCATGGTTATTCTTGAATTTGGCAGGTCACACTAGATCACTTTTATTTGTTAAAAAGGGAAATATTATATGTAAAATTATTTAATTATATAATAATATATTATTATTGATATTAAATTTAATAAACCTATTAAATTACCTAATTTTATTGTTTTTAACCGCATGAGAACGAGAATAAGAGGACAAATGTATAAACTAATGAAATTCAATTACACTGTTTATGAAAAATAATAGTTTTAAAAAATAATAGAGAAACAATCACCAAATAGAGAGAAAACAACCAACCAACAAAATATATATGAAAGTGTTTGTTACTAATTTTCATTAATTTCAGAAAATTTACATCGATCTTTTTATGCAATGAAGCTTATGCTAAACTATCAAACAACATACAAACATCAAATATTTAGCAAAGACATATGTAAAGAAGATTAACACTAGCCATTTGATTTTGAGAGAAAAACTAGCGTTTTGATGAAAGAAAAAAAAGAGAAAAAGAAATGAACCCTAATCGAATAATCCACCCCTTTCTAGATATTTCTTCATTTAGCATATGAATAGTAGATTTTGGTCGAAATTCACCATTTTATACAATTCACCAAAAACTCCCATTTATTTGAACACTAGCCAAACATCTGACCAATTTGTTAACAACTTATTTAACACTATAACTGAAAAAAATCATGTGAATTGGAAAAATATTATTCAACTTACATGTTTATCGTTGGATAACATCAATATATACACAATGCAAAAAAACCAAGTAAGGCAAGGAAACAAACTCATGCCCGAATAAGGAAAACATAAAATAGGAAAATAATATAATGTCAATTATAATAATTCCATAATGGTGCCAACGAAATCCCTGTGGAGAATAAGAATCAAATATGAAATCTTTAAGTATTCTGATTCTCCCCCTCAAGTTAGAGCATGAAATGCTAGTGTTGAACCCCTATGTGTTTTGATAATACCAAAAATGATGTTAAAATGACTAATATGTCCTGACATGGATGAAAACATGACTAAAATAGGACAAAGTTGTTTTTATGTTATGCAAGCATAATGTACGGCCGTACATATATTACGTACGCCCGTACCTAGAGCAAATCTATCTCGGACATGCTTTCTCACGCCCCCGTAACGCTGCCCGTGCTCGGTTCTATAATATTGACATTGGTCATTCATGCCCGTACACGTAACATGTACGCCTGTGCAATACCAATTCCTTGCCAGTCACGAGCATGAACGTCCCGTGAGTGCGTCGTACATAAGTCAAAGGAGTCAAGCCATATGTACGCCCATACGTGGTTGATGCACGCCCGTGAATGTGCAAAAGAGAGTCACACCTTCGAGTTACGACCAGGTTAGCCTGTGCAAGGTCAAAGGATCAAAAGGCTAAATACTGTATGCCCGTGCATCCTATATGTACGCCCGTACTGAGGTAAAATATGAAGCGTACATGATCTCGTACAGGATGTCGTGTATGACCCCGTACTCAGTTCTGGAAAATGAAGGGACACGAAGTCACGCCCATACAGCATGGTTTCACGCCCGTACATGAGTTGGTGCCAAGAAAAATTTAACCGTTGGGAGAACTGCTCGAGGCATTAATTGACGAGGTCACGACCGTGAAGACATGTGCACGCCCGTACATAAGAGCAAATTTTCAACTTTAGCTATTCCAACGGATCTATTTCTTCTCCAACGGATCTATTTCTTCTCCAACGGATTCCTACCTTTTCCAGCAAGCTTTGATCTATAAATTGGAGTCTCTTTGAACTAAGAAGGGTTGGAGAACAAGTGTAATCAACTTAACCTCAATTTCTCTCAATCTTGCTTCATCTTTCATTCCTCTCATTGCTAAATCTTGAGGAAATTTATTTGTGCAAATTGTTTATCAGCCTTAGAGAGGCAATATTGTTATTACATCTTGCTTACAATAATTTTTGGGCGAAATCCCGTATAACTATTGTTAAGGGCAAAATTCCCTTGAATCAAAACTATATTAAGGGCGAAATCTCGGATCAACTATTGTAAGCGGTTGGGCACAATCCCGATTCAACTAGTGGAAACTTCAAGAGGTTTTGCTTGAAGAAGTGGACGTAGGAGGCTTGTGGTCAAAGCTCCGAACCACTATAAAATTGGCTGAGCATTTCTTTCCCTTACTCTATTTAATTTATGTTTATATTATTTACTTGCTTGGTTGTGATTGATTGATGTTATATGCATATTTGAGTTGATAGAATAGGAAAACGTTTTTAAACTTGATAAATTTTTAAATAACCTATTCACCCCCCCTCTAGGTTATTTGCCATATTACTTTTGGGGTTTTACAATTGGCATCAGAGCTTGGGCTCTTGTTTTCGAAAATCTAACGTTTTTTAGAGTTTAAAATCCATTTTCAAAAATTATATGGCAAACGTTTTTCAAAAACTATCATTCGAAGAAGGGGGTAGTTCAACTAGGCCACCTTTGTTTTGTGGTATAAATTATAGTCAATGAAAAATTCGTATGAAATTTTTTATCCAATCCATTGATTATAAGCTTTGGAAAATCATTGACAAAGGTGATTTTGTTCCTATAAATCCAAACACGAATTTGCCCAAGAATGAAAGCGAATCTAATGAAAACGGTGAAAAATTAATAAGCTTAAATTCAAGGGCATTGAATATGTTGTTTTGTGCTTTAGACACTACTGAATTTAATCGTGTTTCTTCGTGTGAAACAGCCCACGAAACTTGGACAATCCTTCAAACCACTCATGAAGGAACTAATCAAGTAAAGGAGTCCAAGATCGAATTAAGCTTCCGTGAATATGAGCTTTTTGAGATGAAGAAAGATGAAAATATCACAGAGATGTATAAGAGATTTTCAAACCTTGTAAACGAGCTAAGAGGTCTTGGAAAGAAATTTGAAACAATAGAGCTCGTGAAGAAGATTCTTCGATCATTGCCGGAGTCATGGAGTATGAAGGTCACGACAATTAAAGAGTCAAAAGATTTAGAGAAAATGGGCATGGATGAACTCATTGGAAGCCTTTTGACTTATGAGATGAAATGGAAGCCCAAAGAAGAGGAGAAAGTTAAGGCAAAGAAAAACATTGCCTTAAAAGTTAAAGAAAGTTCAGATGAGGAGTCTTCAATGGATGAGGAAGACATGAGCACACTTGTTAAAAAATTCAGCAAGTTTTTCTCAAACTCCAAAGGAACAAGGGAGAAGAAGAGCAAAAGAGTTATATGCTATGAATGTAAAGAGCCTGGACATATTTGCCAAGAATGTCCTCTCTTGAGAAAAAGAAGGAAAGAAAAGAAATCCAAGAGGAAAGCTCTAGCCGCCACTTGGAGTGAAAGCGATAACTCGAATGATGAAAGCGAAGAGGACAACGAAAGAGAAAATTTGTGTTATATGGTGAAGAGTGATTCCGATGATGAGGTAAATAATTCCAACTCTATCTCATATGATGAATTACAACATGCCTTTGATGAGTTGGTAATTGAATTCAAAAATCTTAGTTCTAGAAATAAAATTTTGAAGAAAGATAACTCTTGTATAAAACTAGAACTAGATATAATGACAAATAATTATGAAGAATAAAAAAGGGAGCTAGAATTAATTCTTCATGAAAAAGATAAAGAGTTAGAATCTCTAAGGAAAGAAAATGAAAATTTGTTAAGTAAGGTGTAGCTCAAATCAAATTCTTGAGAGGTATAAATTAAGCACTAAAAGACTTGATGAATTGCTTGCTTCTCAAAGGAACACCTTAAATAAACAAGGCCTAGGTTACAATACATGTAATCCATCTTCAAGTAATTATAGGACATTAAAAGATCAAAATGCATTACATTTGAAATGTACATTTTGTAAATTTGTTGGGCATGTGTTTAAGAAGTGTCCAATTAGGAATGGAAAACCTTTTAGGATCAAGAAGGTTTGGATTCCTAAAGGGATATTTCAATATAACCAAGATGAACCCAAAACAACTTGGGTACCAAAGAAAGGTTAAGTTTTTGTGCAGGTATGCCTTGAAGTCAAGAGAAGGAAATGAAAATATAAATTGACTTTGCAAGGCTTGTGACAAAAGTGTAGTGCATGGCAAATCCAAGTAAGTTTTTCTTATTTAAATTATATGAAAAATAATTGATTATAAACATTGGTATGACTATGTGTTTGCATGTGTTGTATGGTTAATTGATGTATAAACATTGCAAATTGTATCCATCTTAAATTCAAGTCTAATCAATTCGAAGTTGTTTTCGAAATTGGTTGACATATGATTTAAAATGATGTTTTGCCTCAAAAAGGGTCAAAATATTTAAGATTTGTATCTTAGAGTGTTTTGACGCAAGTTTTAAAAGTTTTTGCATTTATTTTGAAATTTTGGTGCCATGTATGACCGTGCTTCATACAGTCACAGACGTACATTGTTTTGAAAGCCACGTGTCTGTTTTATTTTATCGCCATCACGACCATACATTATATATGTACGACCTTGCATGCTTTCTTCAAGGTTTAAAAATTGGGATTTTACGCCTGTACAATTTTTCTTCACAACCGTGACTCATAGCACGAATTTTAAAAACTCACGGTTGTACATGTTAATGTACGCCCGTACACGTGACAGTATAAATTAAAAACGCACAGATTTTTTCATTAAAAACGCAAATTTTCAACTTTAGCTATTCCAACGGATCTATTTCTTCTCCAACGGATCTATTTCTTCTCCAACGGATTTCTACCTTTTCCAGCAAGCTTTGAGCTATAAATTGGAGGCTCTTTGAACTAAAAAGGGTTGGAGAACAAGTGCAATCAACTTAACCTCAATTTCTCTCAATCTTGCTTCATCTTTCATTCCTCTCATTGCTAAATCTTGAAGAAATTTATTTGTGCAAATTGTTTATCAGCCTTAGAGAGGCAATATTGTTATTACATCTTTCTTACAACAATTTTTGGGCGAAATCCCGTATAACTATTGTTAAGGGCAAAATTCTCTTGAATCAAAACTATATTGTGGGCGAAATCCTGGATCAACTATTATAAGCGGTTGGGCGCAATCCCGATTCAACCAGTGGAAACTTCAAGAGGTTTTGCTTGAAGAAGTGGACGTAGGAGGCTTGTGGTCAAAGCTCCGAACCACTATAAAATTGGCTGAGCATTTCTTTCCCTTACTATATTTAATTTGTGTTTATATTATTTACTTGCTTGGTTGTGATTGATTGATGTTATATGCATATTTGAGTTGATAGAATAGGAAAACGTTTTTAAACTTGATAAATTTTTAAATAACCTATTCACCCCCCCTCTAGCTAGGAATGCCAAACTTGCTTAGCAACCTATGAAATTGATCATAGCCGATTGCTTTAGTCAAGATGTCCATCACTTGCAGGTGGGAAGACATATAAGCAGTAGATGGCTCACCAAATTTTATTCACTCATGAATGACATAAGAATCGATTTCAATGTGCTTGGTTCACTTATAAAAGCTGAGATTCTTAATAATGTGTTAGGCTACTTGATTGTCATAAAATAAGATCGTTGGTGATAAGGGAAAAGCTTGTAAATCTTGTAAAAGATTTTTTACCCAAATTAATTCACTTATAATAGTAACCGTGGACTTATATTCGACTTTAGTAAAGGAATGAGCAATAACGGGTTGTTTCTTGGTTTTTCAATAAATAGGCGAACTTCCTAATTACAAAAAAAATCCAAGTGTGGATTGCCTACTCATACGACACCTTGCCAAGTCGATGTTTTAATAAGCACGTAAAGTATCATCATTTGAACTGGGGAATAGTAAACCTTGACGTGGAGAACCTTTTCGGAATCGAACAAGCGGTAGGGTTGCATCCATATGTGGACATATGGTGGTTGCATGAAATGGCTTAAGATATGGTTTGCATATTTTAAGTTTGTTGTATGATGCGTAAGTAGATTAGTTTCCTAACCAATCAATTGTATGATATGAGATCCTTTAAGGGCTCTCATTCATCCATCTTCAAACATGATGTTATGGTAAAGGAAAAAGACTTGCCTTAGCTCCAATCAAACCCATTTCATCAAGAATATTAAGATATATTTACACTTAGATATATAGATCTCTTTAAATGCTCATGAGACTTCTAATCTAAGAAAATAATGTAATGACCCCATATCCTTTATATGAAAGTTGCCGGTCAAGAATTTCTTTAATTTCGTACAATTTGAAAGATTGTTACTTGCAATAATAAGGTCATGTGTTAGAATAAAAAAGCAAAACACCAAAACTGTAATAATAAAAATTTTTCTGAGGCATGGTATGAGAATTAAGGATTATTTCTGCCTCTTTGTAACGTACAAAGGCTATTGTGGCATCAATTCCCCATGATATAACAAACCTCCTAATTGATGTGCACTTAACAACTAAGTATTTAAAACCGATAGGATATGAAATATCTAAACTCAATAAAGAAGAAAGAAGAGAATATGTTTTCTGATTGCATATCAATAAAGGTTGCCAATGGTTGGTATTTATGTGGCAACCCTCGTTATAGACCACTATAGACTCATATTTATAATAATTATTATAATATTATAATACAACGAGAATCTCCACAATAAATGTTGTTACTGAATGAAAATTTTACATGTAAAAGCTATGAACATGATTTACTATTAACAATAATAAAAAGAAGAAATTGATGATGCATTTAAATTTCCCAGGTTTCTTATTTATAAAACATGTTACTCATATTGTGTATACTAATAGTATAATACACATATATACATGATCAAACTATACAAAAACATGCGAGCCATGAACATGCTATCTGTTGCCAAGTTGTATCCCTAAAAATCTGATAGCCTTTTCACTTGCGCCCAACCTTTTATAATCACTGACCTACATGAGGAAACAAAAGAAGGGGTAAGTGATAAAATAACTTAGCAAGTGTTTCCTATCTCTAATACAAGCAAGTTCCAAGCTAAATCTTGTTTCGTGACTTGTCACATTATTCTCTACTTTAATGTTTTCTTTATTTTTTTATGTCTAAGATGTTTCTATTTTCTATGGTGTTTTTTATCTTGATTTGTTTTGTTTCTTATGAAATACTATTTATGATATGATGTGCATGCTCTGATGTCATATCAATATTGAAAAACTGTAAAGATTTACGCTTGGGCATATTTTTTGGAAACTCTTTCTAAAATAAAAAATATGATTCGAAGATCCTGAATATATACATACGGTAATGTTGAAAAATGGATACAAAAATACCCCATTTACAAATAACTGCTATGCTGGTCAGACTAATGAATACAAAGATTTAGCACCCTGGCTGTGTGAGTTCAATCATACTAAAATCTACTAATATATAACTAGCACTTTTTCTAACAAGATTGGTCAATGACCATGTTCTCTCTGATAGACATTGGTTTCCCTTTCTAATGGGTGTGTGAACTCATAAGTGCCCATTTCATATTCACCACTGACTGATATTTGCAATATCATATATCTATATTTTAAACTATGCTGTTAGATCCTTGGATCCATTTATGAAAGTTTTGGTATGGAATGTCATGCTTTATACTACTAATCATGCATGATATGTTGTTTTATCTTATTATTATTGAGTTCTAGATGTTTAAAAATGGCTTAAAGTGGCCTAAGGATGCTTTAGGACTGTTTTTGTGTTTTTCTTAAGGTGCATAGATATGTGTTACTTGGTCATAGGCATGTGTGAAGGCACACGAGATCATGTGTCAATCATGCTCTTGGTCGTGCTAGCTTTTGAAAGAAATTTATTAAACTTTGGCTTGTTATATGGGTATATGGTGTGAACACATGGACGTGCATTAGGGCGCTAGGTTGTATCATAGGCTACCAACTAGTACTCTTATGTTTTGCTTACAAAGGCATGTGAAATTGGGATTGAATGTAGGACACCTTAGATGGGTATTACTGTTCACTACTTAATATAATATAATAATAAATAAATAAAGAAAATAAGGTCAACAATACCCAACCGAAATGCCTAAGCTAATCTGAAATACTGTAGCGGAAAACCTGTGGTAATAATGTATACATAAACATATGCATGCCTGAATAAAATTTGAATTTATATTAAAATATTCGCAGAATGCGTGTAATAAAAACATGTGCAGTTACATGCAAAGAAAACTGTACAAGCATGCAAACCAAAGCACACTGCAAAAAAATAAATACAAACTGATCCCAGATAGCAGCCAACTCCTCCTCCCAGCTTCCAACACTTACCTACAAGAGAAAGGAAAGTAGGGAGTGAGTGATAAATTCACCCAGTAAGCACTTCCTATCTTTGACCCTAAACCAATCATTCTCGAAGGATAGCCACATCATCTCACATAGAACAGACTTAATCTGGCATTCTTATCTTACTAATCGGATACTACCTCATGTTAGGTCGTAAAATACGTATATAAGTATACGTAAACAACCTAGAATGAAGAGAAACCTGAATGGTCGAACTCGACTCACTAATCTCTGTTACTGATGATCATTATCTTTACTTATCTGTTCTGGCTTTCTGAAATTCACGTATCATTACGTGGCTTTTCATGTTCTGATATTCTGCTGTTCGTGTCTTTTACACGCTGGTTCATATTCTGTTCGTTTACTGTTTCTTACTATCTTATCATTCGCTGAATGATATGCTGATATGTCATATCATATAACATGCTATGCAATATGCTAAAAACATAAATAGGTCTGGGCCTGTATACTGAAAATAGTTTTCTGAAAACTATTTATTGAAAACTATACTGTTGGATCCTGGGATCCCATATCTGAAAATCTCATAAAAGTTTTATCTGAAAGCTAGGCTGAAAACTATGTACCCTGGGGTACCATGTTATGCTGAAAACTGTGCTGCACAGACTGATGAATACAAGGATTCGACACCCTGGTCATGTGAGTTTCCTATGCAAACACGCGTCATAAACTGTATGAGACACGTGATGCCTCTAGGCCTTAGCCTGAAAACTGATCTGAGCGCCTCGCGCTATATTGCATCTGATCCTCGGATCAGGAAACCTCAATCTACTAGCTGAGCAACACGACACGTGTCAATATATAGGGCTAGTATTGAGCATATAGCTCCTGGTGCAACGGGTGCTGAAACTCACAAGTGCCCCCTTGTATTCACCCTTAGAATCTATGTTTTACAACTGAAAACATGAATTCGGATTCTTGGATCCATTTCTGAAAACTCTGTATGGCATGCCATGCTATGCTGTATGTATGATGCATCATGTATTCTTATTTGAGCTCATTTTACTATTTTCTATCACCCGGATAGGGTTTACTGTACACATTTCTCATTTTAAGCTTATTTTTCTCTTTTCTGCCTAACCACGAGCGTGCGTGTCGTGTGCATGGGCATGCATGAGCTTGCACGGGATCGTGACCCTCTCATACATGCGGTCGTGCATGGTTCTGAAATTTTTATGAATTTTCTCATTTTCTCTTGGTGCACAGGTGTGCATGAACTATGCACGGTCGTGACCCTGTAATTTAGGGCACGTACGGCTACGTGAACACAACCGTGACTATGTAGACAATGTAGTGTGCACGAGTGTGTGCTACAAAGGCACGGGTGTGCGTCCTGCTCTACACTTGCGTAACCCCTTGGAATCAACTTGATTCCCAGCCAAAACTCAATTCAAAGGCATAA
The DNA here is from genome assembly GCA_026122585.1 of Anacardium occidentale. Classification (NCBI taxonomy): domain Eukaryota; kingdom Viridiplantae; phylum Streptophyta; class Magnoliopsida; order Sapindales; family Anacardiaceae; genus Anacardium; species Anacardium occidentale. The sequence goes on along the minus strand of JAJEJH010000324.1, from coordinate 79,932 downwards.
TAAACATATCTCACATGCACAACACTTCATATAAGCATAATATCTCTTTCAACAACCTCCAATCCCAAACACATCATCCAACCCATGGCATAAACATGTATAACATACATATTCTCACACATCACATATGTATAAGCATAAAATCATCATCATAATCATTCTCATGGCATCAAACACACAAGAAACATCATAAGCATGCTGAAATCAAACACATCTCAACCAAAACATGCATCAACCGAATCAAAACACAAGGGAAAGAGGTAAAAAGCACCTACCTCTTGACATGCTTTCTATCTCAAGAAAATCGAAGGCTCAAGCTGGATTGGACGGTCCTGGAAGCTGTTCTTCCTTCTTAGGGTTGAGGTTATCTGAAATTGAAAGGAAAACTTTGGGTGAAAATGGGTTTGGAAACGAATAAACACGACTTAAAACCAAGGCGGCTGAAACTATGAGCACACACGGGCATGCACCTCTCATGCACGGTCGTGCATCCAGGGAAAATTACAAAAATACCATTTTCTCACGCTCACATGTAAATCCTCCCAATCAGATCCATACGCAAGCCATCAAACTCTATAAAATGCTCTTTTTCACCCCAAAACTTTCTCACAACCCTAGAATTCATAAAATTCTCATTCTAACCCCATATTAGAAAGCCTAAAAGACCAAACTAACTCTGAGATGTTACATTGAGCATATAGGCATGTGCTTAATCACACGAGTGTGTGCTTAATCACACGAGTGTGTGCGTAGGTTTTCCAGGCACACATAGGTGCCTTGCAAAGTCGTGCTCATGTAAAAATAAGGTTACACAAGGGTACACCTATAGGTACACGATCATGTGCTCCACTTAATCTCTACACTCTCCCGTCTGTAAACCTCTAAATCCTTACTCTCTTCCATTCAAATATTTCTAACTTCAACAATTACCAAAACAAACTCAAGGCTTCTACTAACATGTACACATTCATCAAAATCTCATCTTAATCACACCACATCTCATGAATAAAATGTATAACATATGTATACAAACTTATACATATATTATCATGGAATCTGCCAACCAATCAGTTTCTAAACCAACATTACATGCTCAACAAGCTAAGCAAGTATCAAACAAGCAATAACCATCTGTATAACTCAAATGACAAAAAACATGCTATAAAACAAGGTGAAAGAGGTAAATAAACACTTACTTCTAGTCGTAGCTTTTGTATCTCTCTATTTAGGAGTCTCTAGATCTTTTATCTAAAGCTTATGAGCTGTTGGAGGATCTCTAGGGTTCACTGGGAAATGGAGAAGAAGAAAAAGAAGAAGATAAAAGCTAGGAACTATGTGAAGACTGAAAAATAAAATGTATTTATGGCTAAATAGCATGACACATGGTCGTGTGTCTTATGGAAATCTCAATTTCCCTTGCTTTTGTGCCATACATGGAATATTCTCCTAAGAATACCTATGTACAAGCCATATATAACTTTTAAATGATTAAATAACCCTTGAACTCTCTCAACTCTATTTTCTACCAAAAAATTCTTACTTTTACCCTTGATTTCAAGCCTAAAAGGACAATTCTACCTTTAAGCTAGTATAATTTATACTATGAGAAGAATAAGGAAGCAAAACATTACAAAAGTAGCATTAAAAATTTGGAAGTTTGTTAGATAAAGATAAGGCTAAAAATAATAAATAATAAGAATTAAAAGGAAAATAACTTTTGAAATATCTTGTAACTACAATAATCCCTACAAAATTTAAAAGGTAAGAAAACAATTTTGTTGAGTTCAATGTCATGAGTGTAGTTACCTCAAGTCTAGTGTCTTATGGATTATGAACTAAACCTAGAAAGAATGAGATGTAGTTTGCAGAGTTATTGATGATATGTTTGCTTCTAAGAACCAAAAATTCTTAGTGTGAGTTAACACTCTCACAAATCACATTACGCTCCTACATCCCTTGTTGTTCAATATAGTTTTCAACTGTTAGGTCATGTGTGTGCCTAGATATTTATAAGTGTTCTTAAAGACTTTGTTAATTGTCTTATAGGAGCAACCCCATTCCATACTTATATAAGTGATTCCATCAAGTATACACTGCAATTTAATACACCACATATAAGGGATATGAAATTCATTAAAAGCTTAACTCATCCTTACTTAAAATTACAGCTTAGCACTAACACATGTCATAGAAGAGGACAATAATCTTATAGTGCTATTCATAATCAACAAATGATTTGTTATTACCCATATAAACCTAAATCATGGGATTGTCAATCGCATGGTTAAGTATTCATCATATTTGTTATCTTATATTAGCAACAGTTTGATTCCTTTTAATGTTTGTAAAATTAATTTTCTTTCCAATGGTTTAGTCAACAGATCGAACAAATTCACTTTTGACTTCACATAATCAATAGATATAATTCCATCTTTTAATATTGTTTCATAATTTGTGCCTTAAACAAATGTGTCTACTTTTACCATTATAGGTTTTATTTTTTATAATGGTTAACATTGTTTGACAATCATAATGCATATATATAAAAGGTGTTGGTTTCATTCCTAATGGAATATCTACTAAGAAGTTTTTCAACCATTTAGCCTTATTACCAACCAACCTTAGGGCTATAAATTTTGACTCCATAGTAGATTTAGTAATGCTAGTTTGCTTGGCTAATTACTAACTTGTTGCACCCCTACAAAGGGTAAAAACATAACTATGAGTGGATTTAGTCTCATTTGAATCTACGATCCAATTTGCATCACTATATCCTTCTAATACAATAGGAAAACCACTATATAGGATACCATGATGCATAGTGCCTCTTAAATATCTCATTAGTCTAACCAGTGCAGCCCAAAATCATGATTAGGATTTTAAGCACATCTACTAAGTCCATATACAACATAAGCTATTTTAGGTTGTGAAAAATTTATTAAATGTATTAAACTTTTTATAATTTGAGCGTATTTAGATTGAGCAACAAAATCACCATTATTTTTCTTTAAGTGTTAGCATCATAAGGAGTGCTAACATGTGTCATATTAAAATTTTCAAACTTTTTAAGAAGTTTCTTAACATGATATTATTGTGACAACATTATTCCACATTCATTTCTTATTATTTTAACACCAAGATGACATTAGCTTTTCTAATATCTTTCACATCAAATTTAAAAGCAAAATATAATTTAGTACTTTGTAGTATTTTAAGACTAGTGCTAAAGATCAACATGTCATCCATATATAGACTGACGATCACATGTTCATCATTAATACACTTTATATAGACACATTTATAGCGAAAAGGGGGAGAATGTATTAGTATGTTAAAATGAATTTTTTTATGAACTTGATTGTTTTTGTGCTTAAATTGAAATTCTTATGAAATTTATGTTGTTGTTCTTCATTGTATTTTAACATAAGTTTTATCATCAAATCAAAAAGAGGGAGATTGTTGAATCCCTGCAGGTCTGTGGGCTTTAAATTGATGCAAAAGATATGTTAAAATATCTAAGCAGTCCATGCATGTATTTGAACATAACAAGAGGACCAAAAGTTTTTTTTATTTTGTAGATTTTGCCTGATGTACTATCATGCATGGTTAGACCGCACGATTGTATATGTGCCATAAGGGCAACACATGACTTGGTAAAGTTATGCGAAACATCTGTGTACAAAGAAACAGAGACGCACGACCGTGTGCCCAAAAGGCACATGATGTTATGTTAAGTTATAAGGATGCACTCTTGTGTTGTTCCAATTGTGCTCTTGTAGAAAAAAAAATGCTAGATATGTGCCCATGCGTAAATAACATGCTTGTGTTACTTGGAAAATGATGATTGTGTGAAAATCATGTGGGTGTCCTGTGTAAAGCCGTATGGCCTTTTGAAACCCTAAAACATTGAAGCATCAATGACACACGACCATGTAGATAGAGCACACGACTGTATGGGTGCACGCGATAGGAGAAACATGACTATTGGAGAGCATAGCTCAAAAGGAGTACGACCATACAAATAATGGACGTGATCGTGCGTACATCCAAAACACTCCAACAGCTCTCAAATTACCTCAAACGACTACTTTTTCCAAAACACAATAAATTAGAGACAATTTAAGAGTTTAGAGGTTAGAGAATTAGAGCTTAATTTTCCATCTTTCATTCTTTAACTCTTCTCCAACATTTTCTCTCATTAAAATTATATTGTAAATTATTTGAGAGAGTTTGTGAGCTCAATTTTGTATCTATCTATTAAGAAGCAATTTATTTATTTGTATTTTTCCACAAACCTTTGGGTGTAATCCTGTAAAAATAATGTAAGGTGTAATCCCTATGAAAACTAATTTAAGGCCGTAATCCCTTGTGATCAAAATTAGTGTGAGAAGGGCGAAATCCCTTATCTCAAAATTATTATGACTTTAGGGTTGAAGTTAGTGGAAGGAAATCTCCAAGCAAGATTACTTAAAGTAGTAGATGTAGGAGGTGTGGACAAGCTCTGAACCATTATAAATTGGCTAAGCACTTTCTATCCTTATCTCTATTTATTTATTTGCTTATATTGATTACTTGGCTTATGGTTATTGTGTTTGATAAATCATTTTGCATTGATGATTAATTGATTTTGGTAGAAAAAGGCTTTAAGTTCACAATATTTTTGAAATAACTTATTCACCCCCTTTAGGTTATTTGCCATTTAGGATTTGAGGTGTAAAAAAGAAGATACAACATTATTATTAATAACATCTTAAATATTCAGTACAAAAAGTCCCTGATAATAATTGCCCATTCTCATAAAGATATTATTCTTTGTTATAACAATTTTGTCAAACTCAAATGATACTTTAACCTTAACCTTTCCAATAAAGCCACATAAATTAAATTTTCTCTAATATTTGGAACATGCAAAACATTATTCAAAGCCAAAGTCTTGCTTGATATGAGTTTAACCTTCTTTTTGCCAAGGACATTTTTCGTTCTTGAGTCCCCAAGATAGACTAGATCTTCACCATCCTCTACTGGAGTTTAAGAGGAAAAAAACATCTTTATTTGCATTAAAGTGCCTAGTAACACCTTAAGTCTACTACTCATTCTTTCATGTCGACAATCATTTGAGAGGTTTAGGGTTGTCTATCTTGATCAGTACCCTTACAATAGATTTTTGGGATTTTACCCTCATCTAGTTATATGGAACTGCACCGTTGTAAAAGTTGATTTGAGATTTCACCCTTTACACTAGTTATATGGATTACATCCAAAGGTTTGTAATACAAGAATTTTAAGATAAAGTGAATCAAAATAGGCTAACAATCTGGTGAACAAAAAAAGGTTTCTTTCAAGAGTATACAACAAGAATTAGAAAGAGAGGAGTGAGAAAATGCCAAAGGTTTATAATACAAGAGTTACATGATAAGATGACTCTAAATAGACTAATAATCAATTGAACACAAGAGGTTTCTCTTAAGAGTATACAACAAGAATTAGAGAAAGTAGAGCGAAAATGAGAACAAGAGATCTTAGATCATTTGCATATTGTTTCTCTAACCTTCCTCACTTTAATTTTGCTCCAATTTATAACTTTGCAAAGCAAAAAGCCATTAGAGATTATTTACTAGTCGTTGGTTGATTAACTTTTACCCTTTATTAGTTTCTGCATAAATGCAGGATCATGTGCTTTTGGGTGCATAACTATATTCCCCTTCATTAATGTCCTTGAGTAGACCTTTAATGTTCAAATTCTCAAACATGCCAACCCACACATAGTCGTGTGTTCCTTAGACATGGTTGTGTGCCTTCATTTCTTGAATTAGCTCTGAATCTCTGTACAAGGGGTGCATCCAAATAATTGACTATGTTGACTATGCATAGCTAGACTTGCACAAGAGGCATAACAATGCATTTTCACTTTCAACATAACACACAAGAGTATGTTCTTTGTAAGCATGGTTGTGTATTTGACAATTGTAGCATCCCGGGTTTTTTCTAGAAAAGCTCTTGGGGATAGAGTTCTGGGGTTAGAAATATAACTAGGAATAGGGTGGGGGTCTTGAGGAGTTCAGGGGTGAGATGGTAGTTTTTCAGAGCCGAGTGGCCTTCGTATGATGCCTTTAGGGAGGTTTTAATCATGCGAAGCATGGGAAATGGATTTTTATTCATTTTCCCTGGTGCACTCCCGTGCACAGTGCCCTGCACGCCCGTGCAGGTGGGTAGCAGGAGAGAGAGACGGGAGATTTATTTAGTTTCTCACCCAGCAGCTTTCCCATTTTCAGTTTAGTTTCTTTCTTCTCAGCAGCTCCCAGTCCTAGATCAGATTTCCAGCTTCCAGCAGCTCTTAATCCAGTTAGAGAGATCAGAGATTAGCTTGAGAGATAGTTTCCAGTAGCCATGGCGAGAGGTAAGTGTTTCTTACTCTCTCCTTCAGTTTCCCAGCTTGTTTGATGATGCTGGAAACGATGTTTCCGTTTCCAGTTTGCTGTGTTATGTTTGTATGTTGATATATGATGATGAGATGATGATTATATGCTGATTATGTGATGATTTTCCACCCAGAAACATGCATGCTCTGTTTGTGTGGGTGTTAGTGAGAGAATTAGTTGATTTGCATGGTGGAATCGGTAGGAATAGATGAATGATGAAATTGATGATGTGTATGGGTTTATTGAAGTGCCTTGGATGTGTGATTATGTTTAATTTCAGTTTGGATGAGAAATGGATATGTTTTGGATGGCCTTCTGCATGTTCCAGGTGGGTGCTTGAGTTGCAGAGCCGGACACATGCCCGTGTGCCCGCAGACACACGCCCGTGTGCCCTGGATTCTGCAACGGCACGCCCGTGTGCACGAAGTGCACACGACCAGATTTGCAGTGGGCACGACCGTGAGTCCTGAGGGACACGGCCGTGTGCCTGCTTTTTAGTAGAAATGTGCAGCGATTCCAGAGGAGAGCACGGCCAGACACACGACCGGGGCACGGTCCCGTGTGTCTGGGCACACGCCCGTGTGCTTTGTTTGGCACGACCGTGTGTCTCTCCTGCACGACCGTGTGCTTGGCCCACACGCCCGTGCGTCCGTCAGTTTTTCCAGAAAAAGGTAGAATTTGACTTCTAAAGGTTTGGTAATCCACCCAAAGGCTAAATGACCTCAGATAATTCAGAATTCAGATAATAATGCAGCATATGCATAGCATGACACAGCATGTAGCCTGAATGAGGATCCAGGGATCCGAATTCAGTAGATTTCAGCAGTCAGGACCCAAGTTATGGGTTTCAGTTTGGGGTGAACTCGAGGGGGCATCTGTGGGACCCAGCTTTCTGACACCAGTCAGTCAGCTCAGCAGCAGATCAGTTTCAGTTTCAGTTTCAGCAGATTCTAGCCAGTAGCTAGAATGTTCAGCCCACTTGGCCAGGATGCCGAATCCCTGTGTTCATCAGCCTGATCAGCACAGCAGGTACCTTCGGGTACATTCAGATATAGATTCAGATGCATGCATCACCATTATCAGTTATTTTCAGTATAGCATGACATGACATTCACATCATGCCATGACTCATTAATAAGCAGGTAATCAGTAATCAGATAACAGTAAATCCAGATAAGCAGTTGCAGCGCCAGCAAGCGACTAGATGTATGGATAGGGCCGAGGCCAAGTTTCAGTGTGTTCTTGTGTGTGTGTTTGTCGCTTGTTTGGGCGGGGGAAGTAAGGAATGCTTACTGGGTGATCTTTATCACTCATCCCTTTCCTTCTTCCTTCCTTTTCAGGTTTTGCTGCTGGCGAGGAGCGGGTGGACCGAGGCTTGCGAGAGGGGACCCCACACACTAGAGATCAGTTGTATTTTATTTTCAGTTTGGACCTGTGAGGTCATGTATATGATGTATATTTTCAGAACAGTGTAAAGAACAGTTGTATGTATGAAAAAGCCAGTTTGGGCTCATTGTATATTTCAGTTTATTTTCCAGCTTCCGCATGTGTTCAGTTTGTACAGTAGCAGCAGTAGGGTTTCTTTTCCGTAGGATTCCCGTCTCGGGTACCCAATTTTCAGTTTATTAATAGAAAGAGATTTATTGTTCAGCAGCAGGGGTACTCGGGGCGGCGGGTCCTACAACAATTTTGATTTAACTATGCACGGGACAACTACACGACATAATACACGGGCATATGACCTAGGCACTTGGTTGTGTCTAGACAAAACTATAAATTAAAACGTTGTGTCCTTTTTAGTCATAAGCCAACTCATGCCATTGAAAAATTAGACATTTCAACATATTTTGCCTCATATAAAACCTTAAAGGTCTAATAACTATTAAAGATCTATTTGAACTAAGATGGAAGGGAAATCTTTTAAACTTAGATTTCTAACATACTTTGTTAAAACCTGAGAATCTTTAAAATTATATGGAGATAAGAAATGGATTAAAGAAAGTTTGTCAAAGGATGTATGCTGCAAATGCTTGTGCCAAAGAGTCAAATTGGTTTTTAATGAGTTTATTTTATTTTTAGGTTCATTCACATGAAAATAGTATAGTCCTCCTTCCAGCCTATCCACTCCGATCAATTTCTTCATGACTATGTCCTATAAAACACAAAAGGTTGGAAAAAACAAAGCAACACAATTAAGTTCTTTGCTTAGTTTACTAATTGACATAAGGTTGCATGAAGAATATAATGGGACTTAACACAGGATTGAATACCATCAAAAAGGTCATACATTGATGTGTAGAGAAGGACTATATGTATTATTTTCATAGAAAATTATGTGATCAGTGGCTCCACTATCCATGATACATTTTGTATCAGCGGTTGAGGTTGTAATCTAAGCAACAAAATTGGTCATTGAAGGTTGCTGCTTATTTTGGTTAAAGAGGGACATCAAAAGATCATATTACCTTTTGGTTAAGCCACTAATTGGTGAGTCTACCCCAATACCCTCTTACACGTTTTTGGATTCTTCATTCCTCAATACGGTTATATTACTCCTTCCTTTCTGACCTCTTCCTCATTGTTGCTAGTTTGGAGGATAACCAATGATCTCAAAGCAGTTTTGATGTGCCTAATTTTCTTATAGTGGTCGTACTGTGACCTTAGTTTTCCTCTTCTAGCTTGAGGAACTTCCCTTTGATCCCCCTGTCTATCATAATGTCTCACTACCATGGTTGCTACAGTAATACTCAGTGAATTATTCATTGTAACAATTTGTTATTTTTCTTCTTTAGATACAATAGCGTTGGCTTTGTTAAGTCCTGACAATGGATCCATGGAAAGGATTTGTGTCCTCCGAACATTGTACTTCTCATCTAGACCCATTAAAAACTAATGCAGCTTCTCCTTATCCCTTTTTGCAATCAGTTCTTTTGCATCCTCATATGTGTAGATAGGAATGGTGGATTGCAATTCATAAAATACATAGCAATGGTTTGATTTCCCTATTGTGCCAAGGCTAGTTCATAGTTGATTTCATGAAAGCGAGCCTCATTGGCTTGGCCAAATTGTTCTTCTAAGTCCTTCCAAATTGCCTATACATCATCAAGATGAACAATCCTATCATACAAAGAGGGGCTCAAGGAGTCAATGAGAAAACTCATGTTTTGTATATAATTTATTTTTTTGTACGTTCATAAGACTCATGTTTATATTTAGTCATATATCAATATACAATACTGGCAAATTTTATATTATTAACACACCAAAAATGTGATCAAGCGCGTTGCCTGATATTTCCTCCATCTGTGTTTTACATTATTCTGACGTTCTTAATGGTGAAAATCACCTTAAATGACATGAAGTGTGATGTCTGGTGTTTCCTCCACTTGTGTTTCATATTATTGTGACATCCTTAGCAGCAAAAATCAGCCCATATCGACAGATTTCGGCTCTTGATTTCTCGTGTTATTGGTGCTGCCAACCAACAACGTCGACTGGTAATTTCTTTTATTTTCTTGAGTGAAGATTATATTTTATATTTTTAAATACAATATTTAATTTTTGTAGTATATATATGTTGGTATTAATTTATTAATTATTTTTAATTAAGAGTTATTAAATAATAAATATATAATTACTGGACAAAATAGTAATATATTCATTTGAAATAGGGGCAAGACAGAATCATTCTTTACCTTTGAAAACTCATTACCCGCAATTATTGAGAGACATAGGGGCATTCCCCCGGCCATTCCCTTGAGTAGCCTGAAAAGTAAATATTACATAAAATTTAGATTTCCATATTTAGTGCTTCTAATATAGCTAAAGTCTGAAGAGGAAGGAAAAATGTATATCACGTTGTACTTATCTACTGAGCAACTTAAAAATGTAGGCTGACGATGGATAACAAAGCATAAAAAACATGTGAAACGTTTTATATTTAAATTGTTTAACATACAAAATTTTCATAGTTCCTAATATAAAACAGCATGAATGATAAGCATGTGTGCAAGTATAGATAACTATTTGATCAGTGCATGAACCATAATATGTGGTGCACCTTCAAACGATTAACTTGTTTTTTTCTTTCGTACTATCAAGTACTGACAGTGGAAATAGTAATCAACACAAAAAAATAAATTCACAACTAAAATTCTTTTAATGTGAATGATAATCTTCACTTTAGAAATGTTTGTTACAGTAGAATATTTTAAAATTGCATAGACTCAAAAGTTAAATTATACATCATGCCAATTCAAGTTTTGGATCGAAGATAATCAATTCTAATTCGATTTGAATTAGAATCATATTAAAAATTTTTATCTTTAATCTATGATGACTTGATACAATCTAATATTGACTCGAAATTTTCTACTATTTTCACTTTGTTAAGTGTTATTAGCATTTTAATTTTTTCATCAAATTACTCCAATCTACTATCAACAAAACATATAACATAATGTTTTTTTTTTTTTTTTTTGTTAAAATTGATCTAAAAAATAGCGTATCCATGACCTTTAAAATAAGTCAATAACCTTAATAATCAAATCTTATTCTTGCTATCAAAATATAAAATAAAATTTTTAAATGAAAATCAAGAACAGTTGGAGTAATTAGAACTATATGAAGATACAACTGTACATAACATGTAAGGATTTCAACAATTGCTTACACTTGTGCTCCAACATTTCTTAATCTGCCCCTAATAAATTATACTACACCAACATTTTTCTAAACATTTAGATCAGTTTGAGTTAGTTCAAGCTACTTTCATGTCGCTTGCTTTATACAAAACTTTTGTTTTATAGATATATGTATGTATAACACTATTATGGTAGATTGTATGAATAGTACAATTAGTAATGACAAGTCTAAGAATTTTTAAGAAAGACTCATTATTTTCTCTCATTATTCATAATATTTCTTATTATAACTTTCACATTGAAAATTTTAAATTTTACTAGTAGATTTTACTGTAAAGATTCCCACTACATATATATTATTATTATGATAAATATTATAAGTAGTCGCGTACAGTAGCCTGCGGTAGGAGTTACTACAATAACATACTCTTAAGTCCAAGCATTTATGGTCATAATCATAACTCATCAAATATATGCCCACTAGTCTATAGTATTTAATCAAGCATAGCCACTAAATGTTAATGATGTGTGGTAAGTCCCACATCGCCTGGGAATGAGCCTTTGGTGTGGTTTATAAGGGTGTAGGCACCCTCACTTGACAAGTCGGTTTTCCAAATTGAGTTCTACCTCGCCCTGTAACATATCATATGGTATCAGAGCTCAGGGCTCCTGGCACTTTATCCATGTGAGATCTTTATCCATGTGGGAGCTTGGTGGACCCCGTGGTGGTGACTCCATGGTGGTGGCTCACGTCCTAAGAGAGTGGGGCCCTTTGCGAGGACGCAAAGCCTGGATGGGGTGGAGTATGATGTGTGGTAAGTCCCACATCGCCTAACATATCAGTTAAACACAAAAAATAGAATGATAGACCAATACTAATAAAAACCAATTTGCAACGGATCCTATGCATACTAAAATTTTAATAGAATATTATAGAATTAAACATATGCATACATATATACATACATACATACATACATACATACATATATATATATATACACGCACACAAAAAAAAAAATACATATATACATATATAATCTCTAAAAAAATCATGTTTAAATAGAAGACATTTCCATTAGAAAATTTTAATATTATTATTTAACATCTTACTAGATCTATAATCTAAACTGTGCACTACCACTACTACTTTAGGAAAAAATTGTTATACCTGGTAGTGTTGCACACGCAGGTAAAGCAAAGAAAATTATCATACCTGGTGGCATTCTACTCAGGCAAAGTGAAAGAAAACTATCATACCCAACAAACTCAATATTGCTTGAGCTAAACATACAAATCTATCATACCTAACATAAATCCTCGCTCAAGCAAAACACTAATCAACTGAATTTCTTCTCAAAGTACATCTAAACTATAATTTTACCATCTTTCACCACTGAAGCCATATGGCACTCAAACAACATCGTATAATCACCACAACCACATACACACCTCTCTAATTTAACTACAATCAATTCCATAATCATCCAAAACATACAATTTAACTTATTCAACAATACAACCACTACCATATTAAATTAAGCCATAATCAACTATATACCCACACACATATCAATTTTAAAAATATTTAATCAAATATCCACCTATAACTCAATATTTAGAGAGCCTCCAAGTATACATCCACTCACAAGTGCATCAACAACATGGATAAAAATTTTTCTTTAATTGCAAAAGTCATTCTCAATGTTTCACCACACTTTTTGAAAAAAATATAAATAAATAAATAAAATTTTTTATATGTGTATGTATGTATGCTTTTAGAGATCAACAGATTGAATTTATAAATAAAATCTATTCCCACTCACTGATTGAAGTAGAGCCAAAGTCATTGTTGGAATCTCATATGATTTGCTATCCTTCACCTATTCAATCTGGTTGACACAAAACTAACTAGAATTTCAAATCTCCAATTTGAAGAATGAATAGTGAACTCTAATGCTGAATGTGAAATTGAACATTAAATTTCTCCTTTTTCTTTCCTATCCACTCAATTCCTACCTTCTTCGTTTTTCTCTTTTCCCTCTTTTTCCTTCCTTTTCTTTCTTTCTTTCTCTCCTCTTCTTTCTTCTTTTCTTTCTCCCGTTTCTTCTAGGTTGCAAGAATGACAAAAAAAAAAAAAAAAAAAAAAAAAAATTATGTGGCCTTTCATCAATGTTAGATTAGATATTTTTGAAAAATTTTCTTAAACCCCTTTGTTTTGCATATTTTCACTTCCCCCCCTTTTCCTCTACCCTAAACTTTTGATTAATGAAATTTCCACCCCGAAATTTCAACAAAAATTTAGGCTAATGTAGCCCATCCTTAAATGTTTCCTTGAAGTAGCACGATCTTGGTGCTCTTGTCCTTTACAAAACAATAGTCACTTAAAAATTCAACAATCATATTTTTATATTTGTTGAATTTAGAAATACTAAATAAATTCTTGGTTATTCTAGGTACACAAAAGATATTCCTAAAATATAAGTTTTTACTAGATGAAAAGTGACCAAAGAAATGGAGCTTATGTGAGAAATTTTTAGACACTCACCACTGCTAATTTGAAGTTCTTGGTTTTCTACATAATCCTCGTTAGTAACTAGTTGATCCTCCTTTGCAAAGACATGATTTGAGGCTCTAGAGTCCACGTACCAACTCACACCCTCTATTGTGCTAGGACAGGCAAAGAGAGTTCTATGTCTTCCCAACATTCACACAAGTAGAATTATTATTATTAACTGGGGCAGAATGTGCTAACTGAGTTGTTGACTATGTTTGAGGCAATGAAGACTAAACATAGGGAACTACCACCACACTAGGAAGGATTTTTATTGGCCTTTATTTATACCTATAGCAAAGTTTGAAAACGTCACTAAAATCTTTAACAATGTTTTTTCAAACACTATTAAAATGTGCGTCGGTATAACTTTTATTGACATTTGTTGAAAACATCAGTATATGTCCAAAAAAAGACCACTAAAAGATAGACTTTTACTAGTATTTTTTAACAAGTTTTAGTTAGTGAAACCATTTTACCACCAAAAATGTTTTACCGTCATTGTTCGCACAAAAATTACCTATGACTTTTTGACTTTTAGCAGCATTTTAATACTCTTATCAATATTTTTTAGTTATTGTTACTGACGTTTTTTTATGACTTTTAACAACTTTTTTATACTTTTATTGGCATTATTTAATTATTTTTTACTAACATTTTTTTATGACTTTTAGTGGCTATTTTCATTTTTATTAGCATTTTTTATGACATTTGATGGCGTTTTTCACTTTTACAAAGATTTTTTATGACTTTTAACAACATTTTTTGGCTTTTTGTTGGCATTCTTTTATTTTTTTTATTTTGTTTTTATCATCGTTTGATTTTACATTTACCATTGTTTGTTTTCATATATTTTAATATTAATTAAAATTTGTTATTATCTATATTAATTTATATTTCCTGTAATTGATTATTACCTATACAAATTGGAAAACCTTTCAATCCGGATATACTCAATACAAATATAACTCATTAATTTATGTATATCATTAAAAAATAAATATTCAATACTTACAATATACAAATGTATCAATAAATATTCAATATAATTTTATAATGTTTAAAATAGATTAATACATTACTAAAAATGACTAAAATCAGCACTTGTACTAAATTGCGAAGAAGCTTGCTGAAAAAATAGAGCCACAATTCTTAGATTTCTATCTAGATGGTTGTCATGACAAAATATCATGGAAATTACCACCCATAGCCTACAAACTTGCATATAACACACATTCACAGACCTCAGAAGTTTAACAAACAAAATTTATTGATTTTTCAAACTACTACTCGCAATATCGGCAAACATAAACAAAGTGCAAAAAGATAATCGACAATACCTAAATATTAGCTCAATCAAACCTTATTTAGGTAAAAAAATTTTAGAATCAGTAATGCATTAATTAAGCTGACTACTGAAATATTTAGCAAAAGGTTAGGCAAAAGACATTTGTTTTCATATAAAACTTTGACAATTTTAACAGCCATAACAGAAAGCAACATGAAATATACGATTAACAGGGGTGCTAGCTGTATGCAACAACAAAAATTCAGCGCTTGATTTTTGTAAATTGTCATATGGAAGAGCGAGCAATTTTGGTGATTGCTCGAATGTCTTCTTTTCCAGTCCAAATCCGTGCCACTGAATCAGAGTCATGGTTGAATAATGTTGTAAACCTGTTTGAAACATTAAAGTTAATCCCCACAGGTTGGAAACTGAAGGAAATCAAACAATTCAAACCAATTAATGCTAGAGATGCTACCTGTCCTTCAGTCGGTTCAACACCCTTCCAGCTTCTTCCGGTGCTTTTGCTTCAACCACACCCTTTGCATAATTCTCTAGATTAGCAAGCATTTTTTTCTCTGGCTACTTCATCCATGTCAAAACCAGAAAGTGCACTAGATAGCCCAGAGACAGCAGATTTAGTCTCTTTCTGTAGAAGTTTCTTTATTACAGACCAGGTATCATCATTAGCTCCATCTAAAAGAGTGTCCACAGGTCCTACTAATGCTTCATTTAGTTTTCACGGCAAAGTATAACCATCAGAAACAGAGACATTTTTTCTTGTCAATCATAAATTTTAAAGCAAAGTACTAATAAAACAAAATTCTTCTTATGTCACATAGAAAACCCAATTATGGCAATACCATTAACAGAAAGGGTATTAGTCATCTAAAACAATTATTATTGCATAATCACAATATAAACTTCTATTTTGATGGTTTAGCCCAAATCAAACAGGAACAATATTATCATCATACAGAAGCTCACACTGTCAACCCATATTCTTCTCAGTGAGCTTATGGCACTCAGCTGAGGAAGTAAAAAGTTCAAAAAGAATGAACTAAATATTTAATTATACCGCAAAATGAGTAGTAAGTTCAGCCAGCTTGGCAGCACGAACAGCTGCAATATGTGCATCAATATCACGTTGGAGTTTATCCTGTACTTTAGAAGTGTCCCAGTTTGCTTGTTCAATTACGATATCTGCAATCAATCAATCAACCAATCAGCAATTGTACTTGGGCAAGCACACTGACTTCATACCAATTGCTCTTAATCCCAATCACTAAACTAACATGTCAAGTTTAACTCACAGCTAAAAGTTAGATTTGACTACTTCTGTCTTCTAAATTGTAAAATGACTTAAAACAGATATCCTTTGGTTTTGGGAAATTGTCCTTTGCACTCCATTTTTTTAGTTAATTGTTGACTCCATTTTTCACTTTTTGTTTAATAGGCTTTAATAGACTAACAAAATGTCATAACTAAATTTTACATACCTGCACATCCTTCATCGAATTGAGTCATAGAGGATGTAAAGCAGTGATGCGAAGCTGAGGAAAACCCATTCCCTTCATTCAAAGCCTTATCAAATGCATCCTTGAATTTATCCAAAGTTCCAAACCTTATGGGTCCCAACATAGACCGGAATGCCGGTTGGACAAGCTAACAAAGAAAAAAAAGAATATTAAATTAAGTAATAAAACACATATCATGAGGAGGGCATCATATTCAACACAACCTCTGTTTATTGTCATAGCTCAGACATCTTAGAAGAAAAGAGAACAATAATACTTAAATCTGGAAAATGTATTACTTGCAGTAATTTTTCTCAAGCTGCTTTCGCTTGGAAGATTGGACAACTTCATCAAAATACTGATATGTATCAAAATCAGAATCCAAGTGCGAGTTTAGAAACATCATCACTGATTCATGCATTGATGACTCCAAAGTCTCTCAAGCCTATCGAAGCATTTTCAAGCCAATAATGCAAGAAAAATGAGCTTATTCGATTTCGATCAAAACATTCAAAAGGAATTTCAAACCATCTCGCACAATTTTTGCCGAAGCCTTTGAATTATGCTCGAGCTCGAAAACAATCAAAAGCGGCATTTCAAGGAGCATGAATTCATCAAATGGTTTCATACAAAGCCAATGAAAGAAACAAGAGTCGAATCGAACAAGAATTTGGGCAAAAACATGCAAGTGAAGAATTGGCCCGGCAAGCACGGCCACACGCACGCCCATGCATGCCCTCGCCACACCCTATTGCGCAAATGTGCACCCGCCTATGCTGCCTTACAACGCAAGCAAGAGCACTGCGTGCTTGCGTGTGTGCGTTTGCGCATGCTATCTGCACGCATGCTGCATGCCGTGGCACCTACATTCTGCCCTCCACATGATTTTCTTTGCATTTTCAAACTATTTTGCATGCTTTGACTCCCAGAACTTCCCCAAAGCACTGTTCTTGATAATTTGAATTTCAAATGACTTTTAACATAGATTCGAATCCTAATAACTCTTCAAATCAGGTTCGAACAATCAATTTAGATCGAATACTCAAATCAAAAATTCGAATCAAAAAAAATTTATATAAAGATACAAGCATGCAAATTAGGACATTTTAAAATATGTTTACATTTAAATTATGCATTGTAATTAGATTTAGAAGACTTATATAATTTATATTTTCATGTTTTTTTTTTATTTCATGCAAATTGTATTTAAGTTAGCTAGGATTAGTTATAATTTAACCATGTTTTGCATATGCCTATAAAAGGCAACATTTTCATTGTAAATGAAACTTTTGATGAATTAATGAAAATTTGAGAGCTTTGGTTTTCCTTTCTTGTGTTCTTAGAACTTGATATTCT
Source organism: Anacardium occidentale (assembly GCA_026122585.1). Classification (NCBI taxonomy): domain Eukaryota; kingdom Viridiplantae; phylum Streptophyta; class Magnoliopsida; order Sapindales; family Anacardiaceae; genus Anacardium; species Anacardium occidentale. The sequence goes on along the minus strand of JAJEJH010000324.1, from coordinate 62,158 downwards.
TAGGAACTAAGTATCAATCCTTTATCTAATTTTCTAGTAAGAGGAAGTTAGTGGTAGAAGAACCTTAATGGTAAAATTTCCTTTATCCTTGATACACCCTCAAGTTGGTGGAGGAATACTTTATAGTTGAGGTTTGTTTTATTGCACATTTTAGTTTTTGTTGTTGTTGTTGTTGTTGAATTGCTCATCAAACTCCTACATTTCTTGGTGATAAGTTTGTGGTGTTTGATGCTGGAAATTGAAGTGTTGAAGGTTGCTTGAAATGGTGATTGTTTGGAGCTAAATTTATGCTATGTTTGAGTGGGAAAAATTGCATGAATTTGAAGACTTTTATGCTTGTTTGGGGCTGGAATTTTAGGGGTGAAATTGGGAGAGTTTAAATCAATTTTGGGAGCACTACAAACCATCCTCATTATTGATCAAATACAGAACTTCTGCATCATATCTGACACTTAATACTTGAAAAGAAAATAAACGACTTTGAAAATGCATGTGAATATGGATGGAGATAAAAAATAATCACTTAACAAAGCAAGTACTTACAAGTGCCCACACAGTGAATATAAAGCTTCTTATGTTCATGTTAATTCATATACTGGCGGTGCAGCAATGCTACTAGGAAATTATAGATATTATATGAAACAAAATACTCTTACCCTAATAGACTAGTATCAAGAATTGAACTGAGCTTCTTCTCAAAACCAGGAACTGGAACAGATTGTACAGCCTCCTCCAACTCACACCACTCCTGTGTCAATTTCAAACCAAGTCAGCCGGCACCAACATATGGAACATCAACTATTTAAAAATAGTAAATAAAAGAGAGATGGAAAATATTAAAACCCGGCACCTCATTTGCAGCAAAATTGGAATGCTTCTCATTTGCAATTTCTTCACAGCGAACAGTAGCTACCATGACCTAGAAATAGATGTTTCCTCTATGACATTAACAGCACCACTTCAAGGATATTTAAGCTAACATTTTTCCGACAAGATAACGACACAGTGAGGTGGTCGACAGTGGGATTGCCGGCGGCTAGGTCGTCAACACACTGGGTTTCATTCGCAGGAATTGTCCTCAAACTTTGACTAAAATTTAGCACGATAAGTGAAAATTGCTTATAGGAAAGGAGCTGCTGCGTTTTAGACAAAAAAATAATACCTTTGATAGCGTTTTTTATTTTCTTTTATCGGTGTTTTCCCAATATGCCATTTTAGTTGCATTTTTCTCATATTTTTAGTAGTGTTTACTAAAAACGTTGTTAAAAACGAGAAAATAAGATTTTTAGTGTCGTTTTTTATATTTTTAGTAACATTTTTAGTAAACGTCGTTAAAAAGAATATTATAAAGATAATTTCAGTAAACATTGGTATAAATGTTGACAAAAAAAATTATTAAGACTTTTTGCCGCGTGTATATTCTGCTAGCGAGAACAGGGCATTGATCGGTAAGAAGATAGCTTATAGTAGGATGGTACTGTGTTTGGTTTAAGGGTAAGCTGGTATTTGGGTTGTATAGCGATTAGTGTTGGGTTGTGTAGTGATTAGTGAATGGTACCATGCTTCATTAAAAGATTCCAATTTTGACATTATATTTGCTACCATAGGTTCGAACTCGTGTCCTCCACCATCTATCACAAACTTGATTAACTCCTTAATTATTTTTTACCACAAGAAACTAAGGCATCATGTATATCTTTCATCCTCCATATAAACTCTTGTAAACTCAAACTATCCTTCTTGAAAGGTTTGAAGAGAATTTTTAAGTTTCACTATCCTAACCTTAGATTCTAAAAAAAAAATAAAATAAAATCATCCAATGAGTTCCACACGTCACTAGCTATTTAACAGTTTGCTACATTACTCCCCGCCCCCCAAAAAAAAGGGTTCTCTAATGGTCCACGTTAGGTTCACAGTATGAATTATAGAGATTTCAGACAAATCTGCTTGGTTAGTGCATTAATGTTGAAAGATTGATCAAAATTAATTAAACTACAAAATGTTAAAAATGTGCTGTTAAAACTTTTATGGCGAAATTCTTCTCTTAGCAATTTTGTTTTATTATTGGATTGTTCTTCGACATGATCAGATGGTTACAATTACTTTCAGTTTTAGTAAAACATGATAAATAGATTAAAAAATAGGAGATGAGACTTATTTAGTAAATGGGCAGGACTTATTTCACATCAATCAAGATCCAAAAAAATAAAATAAAATAATACTGACACCAGCCATGAAAGGAATCATTCATCTCGATCAACATTTATTTTAACAGATTATTGAGTACTAGTCTTACATTGGATGACACCCGAATTCCCTGTGAGGGGTTGAGCTTTATAAAATTAATTAAAAGAATAGCACTTTAATTATTACAACTTGTTTATCACAAAGATTTCTGTGGTTGACTTGTAGTTCAGCCCTAAAATTCTTTGTATGTGAAAATGATGTCTTTAGAATAAGATTAAGAACAAGGAGGCATGTAAGCTGGAGGTGGCAGCATGCTCTGGTTCTTGTAACGCCCATTCTTTACAATAAGAACTGTGTCCATACCCCATGTTGAATGCCTCTCGAAATGGCAATGCATAAACCATACTCCTGAGAAAGAAATTAAGAACCACAAACATCAGATCAAACCACAAAATGTTGCTATTGTTTACAATTATAAAAGCAAAAGGATTTTACTATTTATGGTTGAGGTGTTACCAGGATTGTCAGCTAAAAACCGAATTGCGGCCCACCCGTTTCTAGGGAGGTTAATGGTGTTAACATGAGGTGGATCAACCAAATTATAAGAGAGTGGATCAGTCACATTGTTGAAATTTCCCGAACCCGTTCCCACTAGATAGAAGCTGAAACCGTGTAAATGGATTGGATGACTTGATGGTGCATTCCCGACATTAGTCCCTTGGAGGACAATTTCCACCATTTCACCATAATTCATCATCCTTGCCTTCGTCCCTTGGGCTGTGAACGCTGATATATTTGACACATCTCCTGTGAAGTTGAAAAAATTTGGTGGCTCGCTTGGGAAATCGCGGTCGAAAGTTCCGTTTGTCAAATTCCTGTAAGACAAAAGATTTAGAATATCTTCAAATTAGGCTCGATCCTCTAGTTAGTTTGTATCGAGAAGTTTGTAATTAAGCTTGTACCTGTAGTATGCTTGCAGTATATCGATTTGAGGTGCCGCGAAACTAATATTATTTAAGCTGGCGGCTTGTCTATCACCAGTTCCCGTATCACACGAGTCGTTGGCGCACAACAATCGATTCAAAGAAACTGCTATATAGAGTCGCGTGCTGATATTTCTCGGAACATTGATCGGATGCTCTTTACTGGCTAAGCTCTTTACTTGATTAGTAAAGTTTTGTGCAGAATCTATGTCAGTGTTACTTGGAAGCGTTGGGAAGAAAGGAGACGAAGGGGCAGAATAGTTGCCTTCATATTGAACAATTGCTGTGGTGGTGGTGTTGGGGAATCGAATACCGCTGTCGACGTAAGGTGTCGAAGCCATGTAATAGTGGCTGAGATTCTGGTTTGCTGTGAGCAAAACATCCATGGTTTGTCCAGGAGTTATCATTATGTAACTCGTATTTATTGGTTTTATGTATGCGGCATCTTGCGCAACAACAGTGAGGCTGTGGTTGGCAATTCCAAAGAATTGTTCTTCATTCATCACAGCATTCACAATGCGAAGAAGGTAAGTTTTGCCAGATTCAACCGCTAATCGATATGTTGTGTCTGCAATATCAGATTATTAAAAACTGTTAGATAAAAAACTGATGCAACGATTGAAGGACTTTGGATTTATCTACAATATTAAAGAATACAAATTAAATAACCTTATCATTTAATGTCAAATCTTTCTATAAAACTAATTATTTAAACTATTTTTACTTTCATTATTGTACGCCTTATGTCAAAGGTGTGCTTTGAAACATTTAGTAGATTCGAGAAAATATGTATATATGTTTTTTACATGTTACATATACTCTGTAATACTTTGACCAAAAAAAAAGGAAAAATATATTATTAATAAATAATATATGGAGTGCTTTTAGAGGTTAATTTTATACCATTAGAGCACTCATATAAGTCCCCTGGTTGACCATTGATTGTGAAAGCATCTGAATTACTTGGGGTGGAGCCTGTTTCGATGGAATTTTGAATCATAGCCATTACGTCTGCCTTGAACCAGGAACCTGCCAAATTAGTTGACAGTGAAAATTTATACGTTATTCATAAGTTAAGAAAGCAGACAAAATCAAGTTATTAATTAATATTACGTAAAATATATACGTATATATTTATATACCGAGAATGATTGTCTGTTCTTTGTAGGGAGTAGGAAATGGATATGTTTTGCCAGCAGCAGGTAAAATGATAATAGCACCATGGACCGTCGCTCGAGTCCAGTCACTGTGGGCATGCCACCAAAGAGTTCCTTCTTCATCAGACAATATAACCTCATAAGTGAAGTTGGTTCCTGCTGCAATTGGACATTGTGTTATGTTCTCAGGACCATCAGACCATGGATTCCTTGGCTGCTTCACTCCATGCCTGCATAAATTGGAGGAAATTTTCTTTAACATTTTTGGATTTCTCATTCACCGATGATTGATTGTTGAAGAGGGCGCTATATATAATTACCAGTGAATAGTGACTCCATATATTCCTTGATTGATAACATTAACGAAAATAGTGTCTCCTCGACGAGCCTGAATTGTTGGACCTGGGAAACTGCCATTCACAGTCAACATGCTCTTTGTGCTGCATAGCCTTGTAAAATTTGCTTCTTGAAGCTGCAATTAATCACGTCAGTACAATTCAGGATTTTAATTGTATATATCTTTTTGTTCACTTACAAACTGAAATTAAGCAGTAAGCACTTACAACAAAATCATAATGATGGACTTCACGAGCCATGCAAAGGAGAAGTACATCCAGAAACAAGAACCCTATGAGCCCTAAAATGAAACCCACATTTTTTGTACCCATTGTTTATCTCTTTCTTTTGTGTTCTCAGGTTGCCTCTCTTCTTTCTTTTGTGATGATCTTGAGCTGTTCCTGGTCGCTATTTATACTAAAAGTAAACCGAGTTTTGAAGGATTCAAACCTATTACTATTACACAAAATGAAACATGCGTGGTCAATTTTGCCGGGTTTCCAATTTTTCCATGGTTTTTTTTATCAAGATTAACTTCAAAATTCAAACCCACCTCCGGGGCTTCGTATGTCGGTAAACTCTTCACACTAGCTTAGCGTTATTAATTGAAATTTGTTTGTCTCTTTAACTTGATTCTTAATGAGGCTTTCGAAGGATAATGACAACTTGAGTTCGTACCATTTGCTTAATTAAATTAAGTTCAAACGCGCTAGGTGATTGATCAATTATTAATAATTATAACCTAAGCATTGACTGACGAAGGGAAGAGTAGTTAAACTTTACAATTATTAAGAAAAAACAAATTCATTTCAAAATACAGGATTAAAGAAATAATTAATCATAGTTGACCATATCTTACATCCATGAAACCAAGTTCAAAATCTCAAAGCCGCTATAACTAAAATTAGTAAGTACAATCACATTTTCATCATAAAAATAGAAAAACTAAAAACTGAAAATTAAAATTCAATCAACAAAAAATTATACAGATTAGAAGGCAGGCACAAAGCATTCCATTCATTTACACTAAGCTTACAACTTAGTTAAAGATGTTCAAGATCTTCTTAAACAACAAACTAAACTCCCTTTGGTTAAGTGATACTGAAATCCCTTTGGTTAAGAATTTACATCTCTTTTTTCGGCAAACCAACGAACAAAGCCTTCTCAAAGGCAGCAAACAGGATAAAAATGAAATCAGCCTAACACATGTAAGATACTGCAATAGTCATTCTCAACAAATAATAGTCTCATAAGTTCAACCTACATCAATACGTCCTCAAAATTCAATGTGTTTAAGATTTTAAAAATAGATGATGGGATTTTGCCTTTTTAGCAAACCTTGGGTGAAAATATGTCCTTTGGCCTTTATTTAACCTTGCATAATATTAATTCAAGACAAATATCAAAGAAAATTTCATCAAAATCTTGCATGCATAATAGTTCAAAATTCAAAACCTGCAAATTCAATATTTCAAGGTAAATTCTTCAAACAAAGTATTCATATCAAATTCACAAACCAACAAAATATTCAAACAATAAATCATTCAAATAGTTCAACAAAATAAAATTAATCAATAGCACACAGACTTCATCAAGGTAATTTAGCAGAATAAAAATGGATATAGCAACAAAAAGAACTTTATTAAAATTTAATTAAAACAAGTCATATGGAACTACCCTTGAAAGCAAGTTTTACTTCAACCCAAACCAAACGCTTCCTTAACTTTACAATCCCTACAACTTTTGTTGCCTCTTTCAAGAACTACTCCCCTTCTTTGTTAGCATATTTGTCAAAGTCATCTATTTCTGTGAACTGAAGTAACAATTGTCTTAGTATATGGTTTTCTTGTACATTTTCCCTAGAGCCTTGATATGTTACAAAGGCGAGGTAGAACTCAATTTGGAAAATCGGTTTGCCAAGTGAGAGTGTTTGCATCTTTATAAACCACACCAAAGGCCCATTCTCAGACGATGTGAGACTTATCACACATCATACTCCACCATATCCAGGCTTTGCGTCCTCATAAAGGGTCCCACTCCACTAGAATGAGGGCCACCACCACGGGGTCCACCAAGCTCCCACGTGGATAAATATCTCATATGGATAAAGTGCCAAGAGCCCTGAGCTCTAATACCAGATAATAAGTTACAGAGCGAGGTAGAACTCAACTTGAAAAATGAACTTACCAAGTGGGAGTGCCTACACCCTTATAAACCATACCAAAGGCTCATTCCCAGGTAATGTAAGACTTACCACACATCATAAATGATATGTTACAGGGCGAGGTAAAACTAAACTTGGAAAATCAGCTTGTCAAGTGAGGGTGCCTACACCTTTATAAACTTGGAAAATCAGCTTGTCAGGTGATGTGGGACTTACCACACATCATACTCCATCTCATCTAAGCTTTACGTCCTTGTAAAAAGCCCCACTCTCGTAAGATGTGAGCCACGACCATGGGGTCACCACCACAGGGTCCACCAAGCTCTCACGTGGATAAATATCCTATATGGATAAAGTGTTAGGAGACCTGAGCTCTGATACTAGATGATATGTTACAAGGCAAGGTAGAACTCAACTTGAAAAACCGGCTTGTCAAGTGAAGGTGTCTACACCCTTATAAACCACACCAAAGGCTCATTCCTAAGCGATGCAGGATTCATCATATATGTTACAGGGTGAAATAGAACTCAACTTGAAAAATCGGTTTACCAAGTGAGGGTGTCTATACCCTTATAAACGATACCAAAGGCCCATTCTCAGGTGATGTGAGACTTACCACACATCAAGCTTTGCCTAAGACATATGAAGCTGATTTAGAAGAAGCTTTACTTCCCTTTATCTTTGATAGCGAAAAGTAAAAAAAAAAAAAAAGAATCACATGATGAATAGGTGAGAGTTTCATCCTTTATAATAATAGAAGTTGATTTTTGTTTTTCAACTTTTGTCCTTGGTTCAAAATCAGGAACTTTCTCAGATAGTTATTTTTCTTTCTTTGGTTATGGGACAACATTTTTCCTACCTTCTTTAATCGTTTCTTCAGCAAGCATATCAGTATGTTTTTTGAATAATAATTTTCTCAATTTTAAGCACTCATTTCTATTATGTTCACAATAATGAACATTAAATTAAACTTAGCAAAACTTTTTCTTTCCATGGAACTAATTTATTAAAGTTTCCTTCCTAACATTAGATGTTGGTTCAATGAGGTTTACTCAATGCTTTAGCTACATTTTTTGGCTCTAACAGCTCATTAAGTAGAGGTAGTGAACCAGGTTTGAACCTGGTTATCATTGGATGAGTAGAGCTCACTCTTATTACTTGAGACTCATCCTCAATCTTGGACAATAAAGCATTTTCTGTTGGAAGATCAACATTAAGATGAATTACAAAGAGGCTATCAGATGAAGACATGCTAGGTAAACAAGAAAGATTTGGTTTTTCCACTGAAGTTTTTAAGCATGATTTTGAGGTGGCAGAATAATCATGGTTATTGGTAGTTTTCAAACAATTTGTATCACTAATGGGTGCTAAAGGTATAACATTTGTAGTAGATTGAGTTGAATCTTTAATTTCTAGTTTGTTTAGGCAAGAGTCAACAAAATTGTATCTTAGATCATTGAGAGATTTAAAGACAGAGGGTTTGTTTTCATGCTTTCAAACATAGAAAAAAAATTCTAAGACCATTTTGATAATCAAGATCTATACTACCATTGGAATTAATTTTCTACAAAAGTGTTAGTTGGGTTTAAAAAGGAAACTTAGTTTTAACCACAACACTGGTTGAAATAAATATTTTTCTATAAGGACTTAGACATATATATCTTTTATATTGTAAGTTATATCTGATGAATGTACACTTTTGAGTGTGAAAGTCTAGTTTCTATTTATTGTATGGTCTCAAGTATGTGAAACATGCACACTTAAAGATCTTTAATTCTAAGTGGTCAACAAGTTCTTAGAATAAAGTTTGGAAAGTTGAAAAGTTGGATAACTCTAGAGTTGGTAGTCTATTTATGAGAAAAACAGTAGCCTGAATAGCTAGCCATGAGAAAGAAAAAGGTAAATAAGCCTATGAAAGAATTTTCAATCCTATTTCAACCAAGTGCTTATGTTTCCTTTCTACCCTCCCATTTTGTAGGTGAATATATGGGTAAGGGTGCCTAAAATTGACTCATTTTCTTCTAAGATAGAGGTGAGACTTCTAAATTCACCACCTTAATCACTCTGAATAGTTTTGTTTTTCCTATCTAATTGTTTCTTTATAAACACTCAAAAATTTTGAAACATTTCCTTGATCTCACTCTTGGACTTAAGAGAAAAAATTTGAAAAAAATTTGAAAAATCATTCATAAATACCATATAATACCTAAATCCTTCTAAAAAGACTATAGAAGTTGGCCCTTACAAGTTTGTATGAATCAATTGAAGTGGATACTTTATTATGGAAATAAAAGTAAGAAATTTTTTTGGATGATTTTTACCTAATAATATTGAAAACATAACAAACAGGCATTTTATTAATACTGTAAGTATTAAACTGTAACAACTTGAATACAACATTAAGTGTTTATGGACATGGATGGCTAAGCCTCCTATGCCATGACATTGGATCAACCTTTTATGCATGTAAAATAGAATTATCAAATAGTTTATTTTCTATTGACTTATTCCTTAACAATAGCTTATTATATAAGGACAAACAAGAATTTATTCATTGATTGACTAGACCTTAATTAGCATGAGGAGTTACTAATAGTATATGCACTTGGCTAAAGTTGATACAACCCGTCTTTTATAATCCCTTTGAGAAGAACAACTTTGGTTTCTTTATCCTTGACAAAACAAAAACCGAAATCAAACTCAAATAGTACATTGTTTTCTTTGGTTAATTTTGAAATGGTCAGTAAGTTCTTGATTATGCTTGGTACACACAGAATATTTTTAAGATGTAAACATTTATCAGCTAAAGGTGTAAGGAGAAAGGATAAACTTGTGTGAGAGATATTCAAATATTCTCCATTCCTCACTTAGAGTTATTATCTACCTTTATAGCCTACTTTATTCTCTGGTTGATTGGAGTTTAAGGTAACATAATTTGTTGCCCTAGAGTCCATATACAAAATAGGATTTGCCATATTTGCTAATGTAACAATTAGGTCTTTTCCTTTCTCAATTGCGCCAACATTGCTACTATTTCCCTTATGCATTCTCCCTAACTATATATGTATTTTTAACACCTTTTGAATCTAACCATTGTGTCTCAGTAAGATTAGATACAACATTCCTTTCTATGATATTCTAACCACTTGTAACTAAAGGATCAACCATATCCTTCATTTTTCTAAAGTATGCATATATTGTTAAACTACTTTTCTTCACGGTTTGCAAAGTAGTATTTAGATTAAGCACCCTTACTTTTGACTTAACAATCAAGAAATCTTCTAATATTATCTATATTTTATAAACATAATTACAGTTAGCAATGTAATTGAACATATTTTTAGAAATAGATGCAATCAACCAACTTATTAATTGCTTATACAATTTTTCCATTTTTGATACTTAGGATTTTATTGTTTAGTACCACCACCACATGAACTATTGTCAACAAGCACAAATTGTATAAGACATTCAACAATACTAATCAGATATTCTTCTAAATCAAAAGCATTGACAATATTTTATACCTGAGCACCAATACTTCTATTTTTTTTTTTTTTTTATGGGTTTTGAATTTATTACTTGAAGAAATGACATTTGGAAAGCATTCACCATCATCAAATTATGTAGTAAACCACTAAAATCAATAGATCTCTCTAGATTTTTCTGAAACTCTAAAGAGAACACTAGCCAATGACGCCAATCTAAGACTCTGATACCATAAAAAAAAGTGAAAATCTCTTAACAAAACTCACATGCAAACTACAATATTAATTGAAAAATCTACTTCTTTTATTAGATTTTGAAAACTAAAAAAATTGCATAATTTTTTCATGAGTTTCAATTTGTATACAAATTCACACATCTATTAGTTATAGCTAGTTATTTTCTCAACTCCTCACCATTTATTCTTTCACATGAAAAATGACCTTCGTGACATCTATGCCATTGGATGTCTCTTACCTTCTTTCATGTTCTTCTAATGTAATAGAATAGTCGGCACTTCAATCTCTCTTTGTTCCTTTGATTTCCTAGACTCTTATTCTCTTTAATTACATAAAACAACACCATCCCATTTAAATATCAATTCATACCATTTTATTATTAACACACACCTTTACAAAGTTGGTTTTCACAAGGCATGTAAAACTCCCCTTGAAAGCAAGTTTTACCTTAACCCAAACTCCTAAACTCTTTTTTAACTTTACAATACCAACAACCTTTATTGCCTCTTTTCAAGAACTACTCCTTCTCCTTATTAGCAGATTTTTCAAAGTCATTTGTTTCTGTTTGACCTGCAAACTAGAGTAGCAATTATCTTAGTATATGGTTGTCTTGTACCTTTTCCCTAGAATCTTGCCTAATACATATGAAGATGGTTTAGAAGAAGCTTTAGTTCCCTTTTTCTTTGATAAGGAAGAGTAAAAATGAGCAAGAGAATTACTTGATGAGTAGGTGGGAGTTTCATCCTTGATAATAATAGAAGTTGATTTTTGTTTTTCAACTTTTGTTCTTGGTTCAAAAGCAAGAACTTTCTCATAATGTTCTTATTCTTTCTTTGGTTGTGGGACAACATTTTTCCTAGCTTCTTTGATCATTTCTTCAACAATTATATCACTATTTTTTCAATAATAACTTTATCAATCTTAAGCACTCATTTCTATTATTTTCACAATAGTGAAAATTACACTAAATTATCAAAACTTTTTCTTTCCATGGAACAAATTTATTACGAGTTTCCTTCCCAACATTCAATGTTTTTTAATGTGTTGGTGGTGGTCGAATAGTGGTGAGTTTGAAAGACTATTTTGTTAATTTTTTAATTTCCAAATCTACCTTATTACAAAATGATTTTGAGTGTGTAGAAGCTATGATCCTATAAATTAAACAAGAAAATGGTAGCATTTGATGTTCTCGCAGCTTTTTTAGTTGAAGAAAATAAGGTAGAGGTTTCATTTTCGATAGGATAAACAAAGTTAACAAAATTTTTAAACAAAAATCATTTTAAGAGAACAACAATTAAGAGTTTACTAGAGGTTGAGGGATTCCTTTATGTACTGGAAAATGAAATGACTTAAGGAAACAACTTGTTCAAATAAAGTTTATCAATTATGAGCAGTTCTCTTGTGTCTTAAGTTTTGTCAGACATACCTTATAAGTTACATCCTATCTAACTTGTGACAATTAACTACAAAAAGGGAAAATATAGTCATACAAAGAAAAAAAAATACGTAGGTCTCATAACTACACCAACTTAGCCTAAATTTAATTTCCTTTTTATAGATATGGGAATAAGAAATACTTGCTAAGCCAATCCCCTCCAAATCCTTGGACAAGTAGTAAAATTCATCCTCTATATGACGTTCCTTCAATGTGTATATATAAACAAGCTCTCGCATGGTAGGTTCCCTATTTTTTGCTTCATGTTTGCAATATACATATTGATGATGTGTTGGTCCATGTCAGGTGACAAGTGAAAGATAGTGACATTTAGATACTTATGCATGACTCATGCATACAAATGCAAGGAAGTGTTAAAACACAAAATATAATTTCCTCCTAGAAATTAGTCAATCCTAGAAAAGGTGTATGATGTAAGAAGTCACTTAGTTCTCGCAATTCAATGGGGAAATAATCCAATCTCTTACACACTCTAGATCAACATTCCTAACTGAGAAGTTATCCTTATTGTCCTTAATACTAATGATATTCTCATTGTTTGAGCTTGATGATGACTAGTCCACTCTCTATTAGTACTTGATTCCTTTAACTCGTTTCTCATTTGGTTTAACCTTGTTAGGTTGATAACTAATTACTAACTTGATTAGTTAGTTTTGTCTATCTATCATTTTGATCAAAGGAGTTTGGATTCCTGAAAAGAAGGCCTTCGAGCCCATTAAGGAGACTTTTAAGCTTATTGGCTAGAGTTAGACCTTGTCATTGATTGAGGTGGATATACTCTTACATAACATCTGTTAACAGAGTCAAGTATCATAAAACATAATATTTTTTTTCTCATAATCATGTATGCCTATTGAAATGCCTACTTGTTACTTGTTTTCAACCATAGGAGTTCAAATAATGACTTACTTTGGGCTCAAGATACAACTTGTTCTAACTATGAGTTTCATTATTGTCTAACTCACTTAGAAACTTATTCGGGAATTCTAAAGGATTTTCTACCCAAAAGTAGCTCTAAAAAGTTTGCCTAGAAGAATACACAAAAATAAATCAAACAAAAAATACAAGTTCAAAGGAGGTTTACCTTGTAAATAGTTTGTGAAAAGAATATTCTAGTTTGAGTTTGTTTGAAGATTGGGAAAACTGGTAACAATTTTGATAGTTCATAAATTTTAAAGACTCAACTTGACGAAATTTTATAGTAAAGAAATTGAAAAGGAATTTGTAAGGAGTACTAACAAACAAGTTAGGATTGAACGAGAAATGTTCCTAGTTCTTCAAATTAAGTTGGTGATATCTGTTAGCCATCTAGCAAGGTACTTGAGTCATCATTTAACATAAATCAAGAAAATAATTTAAATTAGTCTAACACACTAGTGGTGCGTTAAATGAAAAGTGCGAGTGTTGCTTCAATTATGTGCTGCAAGAAGGGATTCTAATTGTTCACGTGTTATTTATCTATACAGAATGGTGAAGAGTTTTTGAAGCCTTAATCAAAGTCCACAAACTGGAAAGGGAGTTGTTGTACCATCAGACTTTCCCTTGGAAAAATGCATGACCAAAGAAGTGTCTAGCTACAACATAAGTGACTAACTAGTTATACAAGCAACACATAATGAACAAACTTGCCATCTTCATTTAGATATACACATAATGTAGATAGAAGTCTCTTTATCCAAAAATAGCAAAAAGAATTACCGTTATTAGTTCCACAATTTGCTCAACTACATTCCATCTTTAACCTTTATTTTTATGATATATCAATTATTATTTTATAGGAAAACACAATCAACATATTTCATTAGACATTTAGATTCAATATATTAGGATTAGGCTAAATATTTATGTAAGTACTTAATAATCTATGACCCCTTTTTTCCATATATAACATAATTATATAGGGTCAAGGGAATGGCAAATTGTATTTTCATACTACTACTTTACCAATTTTCTCTAAAAACTAAATAATGTAACAGTAGACATCGACTTCTAAGTAATAAGTCCAACTACTTCAAAATTTTTTATTTGTTTATATTTAAGAAGAATGTAGACTGACGAGTTAATAATGTAGTGACAAAAGATATTAAGGAGAAGTGAGCAAGGGAAAAACTGAAGATGTGCGTTTTTTGTGAAGGAATAATATGGATGGCCCAGATTGATGACTAATGTGTTTTTTTGATAAATAATCAACAGAATCAATCACATGAATTGCTAACATGTAATTAGAAAAATATAAATAGGTTTTTTTTTTTTTTAACAGTTGTAATAATTCTTGATTTTCAATTGAGGTATTAGTTCTAGAAATATCTCTCTCTCATTTTCCCGTTCTAGCTTGCAAATCAGCAAGGTAGTTTTATTTTTCTTGCAAATCTTGAATGCTTTTAATATTGCTAGCATATAAAATAACACCTCTAATTTTATGTACTTCTTATTAATACACAATTAATAACACCTCTATTACTCTTAAAGATAACCTATTTTGTTATATTCTTCCAATTTTAATAATAAAATATTACCTAAACCAAATACACTTGAAATAAATTTGTATTTGAAAAGATTTTGTTATTTTTGGATTAATACAAACATAACTTCAATATAAATCTATCTTTTATCAATTTAATAGAAGGGGTTCAATTCAGAAATAAGGTGTTAATTATTCGTTGTTTCCAATTTTTAATGGGTTAGAACAGAATCCAGATTATTTTCAAAGAAGGCGTCCTAAAATCTTCACCCGCCGGGCTGCGGATTAGCATCATCTCGAATTAATTAAGCAAATTTACAGCTGATGCTATAAATACGTGTAAGGCCCATACTTAAGGCAGTGGTCAAAATATTATAAATTTAAATTTCTTATTGATCTTATTGTTTTTATGTTGCTTCCTAGATCACCCTCTGCATAATAATAATAATAAAAAAAATAAATAGTTTTTCATGATGCTTCACGACATATGCATATAAACCTGGAGATATCAATTGTTAGGCAGGCATTTAATTAAAATAAATGTATATTTAAGATTGTTTTAATTGTGAAATAAATTAATTAAATGTACATTAATTCTAACAATCGAAACAACTACAGTATTTAAGACTAAACAGGTAAGAGTCAGATGTTATTTACGTAAATAACAAAAGGGAGGCGAAATTCAATGGTCAATGCACATTGGATTTGAAAGTGGTAACTTATCTTGGTTTAATTTCTGTTTGAAGACTTCAACTGGGTTGTTTTCTGTATATAATCAAGTACGGAGTTGAAATTTCACTGGTCAACGTAGAATTTTACGCGGTAACTTGCCAAATTAAAACTATAAGACATGACTATAGTCTATAACCAGCCTTAATTTGTTAAAGACAAGACTCAGATGATGACTGATTCCATTTTGCAGATGAAACACCAAGAAACTTCCCCCACCGACTCGACAGCATCCAGTATTCTATGCCTCATTACAAGGTCAAGTTCTTTTTGTTTTCCGGTTCAGAAATTTCACAAATTAAATTTTACAAAATTCATCTTCCGAATTAAAAAAGGCAGTTCATGTGAATTTTTATGATGAATAATTCTGCAACGTAGCTTAAAATTATTTCTTCATCAGTTTTATTATTGATTATAATGGTACATATATATCATGAAGAATCAGCACAAAAACCAACGATTAGATTTGACGATAATGATAAATATTTATTTTTATTGCCCACGACTCTTCATTGTCGCAAATATTTGCCTAAAAATACATTATTAATTTAATTATCCACACATTGACAGGCAAGTTTGACTTATCTCTCTATTCAATGATGGAGATCTGTGTTTGGATGTATATCTATTAATTTTTGCCCCTTTTTCAATATGTGGATAAGTTAGAAAAATGTCGATTTTACTAAATCAACGCAGCACACTGTTTTGGAAGTCAACGTATTGTTTCTTACACCACAAATTCTATCAGAACAAAACGAGATGGTTCAATGCATGGAAGCATAAAAACTAAGGAAAGAGACCATAAGGAATTAATTATAAGCTTTAATAGATTTAATTTGACTAGCTGCCACTAATCAAGTTCTGTATTTTATTAATGATTTGTTACCAACTTTTGGAATTTACGAAGTAGGTTGGAAAATGTTCACAACATGTAGCAGTAAGTTCAATTCATTGAATTCGAAGAAATAATGAAATCCAAAACTAGTAAAATGATTAACTGTTTTGTCTTTTCTCTATTATCATGTGTTAAAATTTGGTATTTATATATATAAAGTTGCAGCCAGCAATAATATTAACGGCCTTAAGACTGTTTTTATTATTTGACCTTCACTGTCAATAGTTTTAATATTGCTACTTACTGAATTGGAACTCAGCCAGCAATAATAACAACGGCCTTTTATAAATTAACTGATTTTGGAATTCTGTAAATCCAGAGAAAAGTTTTAAAGCTCATGATATTATACTCAACAGTAACGAAATGAATAGTGCACCTTAGTAACGAAATTTATTATTTATAAAGAGTGTTTTAGATTGTAGATTTTAAGTTACAAATTTTACTTTTTTTTATTTTCAGTAAAATTTACTGAAAGTAAATGACAACTTAAAAAACAAATCAGAATTCAAATTCGAACTTAATTTAAAATTTTAGTGGTAAAATAAAGTCTTACTTGTTTAATCCTAATGCATCAATCCTTTCGTTGCCTTTTTTTATAATAATAAAATAATAAAAGAAGAATTTTTTTTTTAAATATCAAACCCTTAAGCATAATTCGAGTGTTACATTTTTATTATATATTTAAAAATGAAATTAAAACTTTCTATTTGTCTAAATTATTTCTCTAGAATTTTTGCATATTTCTTGTTTTAGGTATATTTCTAACTCTTTTTTGTTCATCTTTACTTAGACTTGTTTATCGATTATATTATATTTAACCATGTTAAATTTGGTGTGAGACCTAGTAAAAGATAGAAAGATGGGTTTAACTGTCATGTTAACCCACCACAAAACCAAAGTTCAGGACTAGCTCTTTAACAAGAAAATTAAAAATTAAAATTTTTATATATTAAAAATTTTTATGGAGCATAAATTTTTTCCATGACTGGTAACTTTACGGTCGTGCCCTCCTAAGCCCGTTATAGCCTGCAATTATGCGAGTCAAACCCCTAGGCTGGGCCTTCTTAGCCTTTAAGTAGTGTCTATTGCGACGTCTAACCTTCCTCCATCTCCAACTTGTGCCCTAGATCAGCTTCCCTGACCCGGCTTCAACACCAACACGCCCCCCTGATTATTATGGCATTCAACCTTCAACACTGTTGATTTCTGTTTCTAAGAACCAACAAACCCCTTCTCTTCTGATCTGATATAGTTCATCTTTTAAACTCAAAACAGATAACAAACGACAACGTTACAGTTAACGACTCAAGTGCTAACGGAGTCGTGCAAACTTAATCTTCCGTTTCTAAAGCACCCTTCTATTTAACACCTTTGCAACATTTAATTAACAGACGTCACTGGCCTTTGTAAAACATAATAAACATTCGTCTTCTTGATTTCAGAATAGTGTATTCTGAATTAATCAACCTAATATGTCCAAACGAAAACTGTTAATATTATTGAGCTCCCCTTGTCACACCACCCGATCCTTATCCTATCTTCTTAGGTAAATTAAGTTGGGAAAACCGCGTGTATTACCGCAATCTACGAGACATTTCAGAGAGTAAAAGGAAAATACTTTATTTGCGAAACCATGTTCCCAAAACAACGAACACATATTATCTATCACAAATAGTATGATTTATGTTCCTTCGATTATTATAATCCATTATTGAAGCTAACATTATTCCCAAAAGACATTCTTTGATGCTTTTGGTACATTACAAGTCCAATGCCTTAATAGACTGCTTAAACACAAGCACATTTATAACAAAAGTATGAATAATTAAGAACAAGGCGGCATGTAAGTAGGAGGTGGCAGCATTGACGTGTCTATAGTAGACCCGTTCTTTACAATAAAAACTGTATCCATTCCCCAGGTTGCATGCCTTTCCAAATGACAATGCATAAACCAAACTCCTGTTGTAAATTTAAATTCATGGACAACATATGAAAAAAAGAGAAGTATTGTCAGCAAGAGTTTATAAAAGAAACATGAGAAAAAACCTATCATATCAACCAAGTGAGGTAACGAGACCTTCTTGTGCAAATATTTTCCAATAAGTAAACAACTTGAATTAAGGGTAAAGATTTTAATTACCGGGATTATTAGCAAGGAATCGAATTGTAGCCCATCCATTCTTAGGAAGATTAATGGTGTTAACTTCCGGTGGATCAACCAAATTATACGTGAGTGGATGAGTTGCATTGTCGAAATTCCCTGAACCTGTCCCGACGAGATAGAAGCTGAAACCATGTAAATGCAGTGGATGACTTGAAGCAGCGCCGAGATTAGTCCCTTGGTACACAATTTCAACTGCTTCCCCATACTCTATCATCCTAGCCTTTGTCCCTTGAGCTGTGTATGCAGATATGTTCGAAACATTTCCTGTGAAGTTGAAATAATAGGGTGGCTCATTTGGGAAGTTACTCTCGAAAACGCCATTCAAACTCCTACAAGAAAACTTGAGGTTTTAGAATATTATAAAATTGACTACTATGAAGTAAATAATTTAAAGCTCTTACCTGTAGTATGCTTGCAATATATCAATTTGAGGAGCTTCGAAACTAACATTATTTAAGCTGGCAGCTATCCTATCACCGGATTCGGTATCACAAGAGCTGTTGGGACACAGTAATCGGTTTAAAGAAACCGTTATATAGAGTTGTGTGGTGATATTTTTTGGAACATCGACGGGATATTCATTATTTGCCAAGCTTTTTATCCTTTTAGTGAAGTTTTGTGCGGCATCTATGTCATTGTAAGCCGGAAGAGTTGGGAAGAAAGGGGATGACGGGGCAGAATAATTGCCTTCATATTGAACAATTGCGGTGGCGGTGGAGTTTTGAAATGTGACAACACTATCATGGTAAGGAGAAGAAGCCATGTAATAGTGGCTGAGATTTTGGTTTGCCGTGAACAAAACGTCCATTGTTTGTCCAGGAGTTATCATAATATAAGTGGTGTTTATTGGTTTTATGTATGCTGCATCTTGGGCAACAACTGTGAGGCTGTGGTTGGCGATTCCAAAAAATTGCTCTTCATTCATCACAGCGTTCACAATGCGAAGAAGATAAGTTTTATTGTATTCAACTGAGAGGCGATAGGTTGTTTCTGCGGTAAAAAATTATGGTTACAAGGAAAGAATTAAATGTAAAATCAAAAATCAAAAAGAAATTTTGAACAGGAAATATTTGATGGCAAAAAGTAAGAGAATTTTTTTGAAGTTTTAATACTATCAATTGAAATTTTTTGCTTTCAAATCAATAATAAGAAATTGTCTTTTAACATTTACCTATAAACTGTTATTGTCAAACCAAATTAATTAATAAATATGTTTTGAAATCCTATAAAAATAAAATATACAACAAACGCAAGTCTCTATTGGTGGACCATCAGTATGGCCACCCGTGGCCATAATCATCTATTTTGAAAAAATAATATAAAATTTTAATTAAACAAGCCAAAGTTAAATAGGCCAAAAACCTTTTCCCACCCATAGTTTGACGGGCTGACAATTCCACCCTCCAAGTTTTAAAAACCTAGTTTCCCATCATTTGATCAAATTTAATATTAAATATAATAGTAAATAGTAACGATTCAGGGGTAATTTTGTTATTTTGAAGTTAAAATTTTATAAAATAATAAAATAAATTTTATATAAATATAAAGTTTTAAAAATATTTAAAAATTTTAAAAAATTTAAAATTTAAAATTTAAAAAAAAACAATCAGCCACCACTGCCAGTGTCGACGACAGTGGTCATCGCTAACAAAGTAAAATGGTCATTTTCTACCACCTGGTTCTAAGGAAGGCCAGATTTGGCCTCCCCCGAATGGGGAGACTGCCAAATCTGGCCACCTCTTATTTAGGCAGAGATGGTCAGATCCGATCACTTTTGCCAGAAAAATCAGTAAAAAACAATTGAAAAAGGTCGGTCTTTGTCTCATTGACAGTTGTCGGCCTTTCTTTCTGGCTTCTACCGAATGGGGAGGCTAGATCTGACATTTCCTCGAACCAGGTGATTGAAAATGGTCACCTAGCTCCGTTATGACGACCACCGTCATCAGCACTGGCGGCGGTGGCTGCTTTCCTTTTTTTAAATATTTTTTGAAAATATTTATATTTAAAAATTATTTTATAATTTTATTATAAATTTTTAATTTTTAAAAGGGTATTTTAATTATTTTAGTAAAAAAATTATAAAAAATGCTTTCAAGGGTAGGAGACTGGGTTTTTGAAACCTTGGGGGTGGCACTTGTCTCTGCCTCAAACTAGGGGTGGGAAGAAGGCCTTTGGCCAGTTAAATATCTATTTTGCCCTTCAAACTAATTTTTTCCCACACAAACTACTTCTCTCCGTAAATTTTAGCAAATTAAATATTACTTTTTTTTCCTTTCAGGTACGGTCTCTTCTTTAATAGAGTTCCCTTTGTGTAGCATAAATTAAGATCTGAAAAAATGAATTTTTAAATTCATATTTTAGATTTTAACTTGAGCTCATATATGTAGCCTTTATACCGTTGGAGCAATCATATAAGTCTCCTGGCTCGCCATTGATGGTGAATCCATCTTCGATACTTGGATTGGCTCCAGTTGCGATTGAATTGGATATCATCGCCATCACGTCTCCCTTGAACCAGGATGCTGCCAATACATCAATATTGAAAGTGAAAAATCTTACAGAATATATAGCAGTTGGCAAATGATTACAAAACGGTTTAGTACTCCATCAAATTAGAATTAGACGTAAATTTTGAATACCAAGTATGATCGTCTGTTCTTTATAAGGCGAAGGAAATGGATAAGTAGTTCCAGGAGCTGGCAAAATGACAATGGCACCATGGACTGTAGCACGAGTCCAGTCACTATGAGCATGCCACCAAAGGGTTCCCTCTTCAGTGGACAATATCACCTCATAAGTGAAGTTGGATCCTGCTGCAATTGGACATTGTGTTATGTTCTCAGGACCGTCTGACCAAGG
This sequence comes from Anacardium occidentale, assembly GCA_026122585.1. Classification (NCBI taxonomy): domain Eukaryota; kingdom Viridiplantae; phylum Streptophyta; class Magnoliopsida; order Sapindales; family Anacardiaceae; genus Anacardium; species Anacardium occidentale. The sequence goes on along the minus strand of JAJEJH010000324.1, from coordinate 41,042 downwards.
ATTCCTTGGCTGCTTCACTCCATGCCTGAATAAATAGAAAGAAAATTATTTACCTAATTTCTCAGAAACAGCTGATTCATTATCTAAAAGGGAGATAGCAAGAAAGGAAGTTGTAACCAGTGAATGGTGACACCATATGTTCCTTCATTGACAACACTAACGAACATAGTATCCCCTTTTCGAGCCTGAATCGTTGGCCCTGGAAAACTTCCATTTGCAGTCAACATGGTTTTTGTGCTACACAACCTCGTAAAATTCGTGTCTTTTAGCTACAAAAACATGCACAGGAATAAGAGCAGAAAGATAAAACAACTGTAATTATAATATATCTAAGAGAAACAAGATGGTTAAAATAACTGTAAATGCTAAAACAGAGCACTTACAACTAAATCATAGTAGTGGACTTCGGCTGCTACGAAGAGCAGCAGCCCATCTAGAAACAAGAATCCTAAGATGAAACCCATCTTCTCTTTGCCCATTTTCTCTTTCTATTTGTGTTCTCAGGCCGCCTTAATTCTTTCTTGTGTAATCTTTTGCTGCATCTCTCAGCTATTTATACTAAGAGTAAAGTGACTTTAGGAGAGTAAAAGAACAATTTGGAAACCTTTCATATGTTTCTAGTGATCCAGCCTAGTCAAATCGTCGGTACACAGCATACAGTGAGGGCTACTAAAGTTTAAATGTCATTATGCTCTAAAAGAAATTGTAACGAACAATTAATACATGACCAAAATGATTGAAAATGATATTTGCATTTCTTAAGTTTTGTAAAGTTAAATTCTCATTCATTTATTAAATTTTTTAATAAATTTTGTTAATTTTTTATAACATTATTGAAAAGACAAAAACACTTTCAAATTAAATAACTTTTTATACCTAAAATTGTATTAAATATTTTTATTATATTAAAATTACAATTAAAAATGATAAAAAAATTATTAATATAATAAATATACATAAGACGTCAATGATAAACAATTACAAGTTTGAGTTAAACAATGATTTTTTGAAAACGTTTTTGGGATTTTTTGAAAATTGGGGTGTTTTTAAGAAAATCTAAGTGAGTTTTAAATTTGAAATATATTGAGATGTTTTTCAAATTTTTAAAATTCAAATGTCTATCAATAATATTAAAAATGACAATTACATTCCGAAAAACATAACAAGTTAGAAATACTAATATCTTATTAAAAACTATTAAGATTATAATACATTTTCAAATTATATAAGTGAATATGTTAACTTTTAAAACAATATAAGAAAATTATCTATTTACCCTTAATAAGTTTAAAAAAAAATTTTTATACTCTAACAATATATTTATCAAATATTTGGATAAATTTTTTTATATATATAGAGTAAATTGTAATTTTAATATTAACGGTTTTTCAAAATTATAAAATTAAGTTTTTTTAAAATTTTTAATGTGTTTCTCAATAGTTTCAAAAATGATAATTACACAACAAATAACACAACAGCTAAAAGGTATAAATATCAAGTTACAAATTATTAAAATTATAGTATTATATTTTCAAAACAATGGATGAATATGATAATTTTTAGAATAAGATATAGAATTGTCTATTTGTATCCAATAAGTTTATAAAAATGCGAAAAGATTATCTTTCCCTTATAATTTAGAGAATAAATTGACAAATAATTAAATAAATAAGAATAGTCAAAATCAATCTATTTACCTTTAATAAGTTTATAAAAATGCCAAAAGATTATCTTCCCACTTCCCCCCTCCCCCAACCCCCTCAAGGTTTAATGAAATGAAAAGGTCAAATTCTTATGTACTTATCAGAAGTTAGATTTAATTTAACGATTAAAAGATATTTATGTTGTTTTATCTAAATGTTATAGTAGAAATGTATTTGGAGTATAAATTTTATTTTTTTAAACTTAATAAGGCAAATAGGTAATTCTTCTTATTTAAAAAAATTATCATGTTCATTCATATATTTTTGAAATATTTTATAATTTTAATACTTTGAAATATGGTATTTACACCCCTAACTTATTGCGTTTTTGTAGAGTATAATTGCTATTTTTAAAACTATTAAGGGGCATATTGAATTTTAAAAAGTTAGAAGCACCCCAAGCTTTTTCTAAATTTCAAAGACACCATAAAATTTTAAAAAGCTCTTAAACTTTTTAGAAATTACATTCTACCCTAAATATATATTATTTTGTCTAAATATTATGATAAAAATATATTTAGAGAATAAACATTATTTTTTAAACTTATTAGGGGTATATAAATAATTTTTCTATGGTATTTTAAAAAGTTATTATATTCATTCACTTATTTTGAAAATATATTATAACTTAGATATTATATAATAAAATATTTACGTCATTAATTTATTAAGTTTTTAAGGTATAATTATTATTTTTAAAACTGTTGTTAGACATATTAAAATTTTAAATATTTGAAAAATATCTCTAAACCTTTTCAAATTTAAAAAAAAAAAACTATTTAAAATTTCAAAAAAAAACAACCCAAATTTCTTTAAAATTTAAAAAGCCTCCTAAAATGTTCAAAAATTTATAGTTTAATCTAAATATATAATTATTTACCATTAATACATTTATCTATATTTATACTAATAGAACTTTTTATTATTTTTATTTCTAATCAATATAAATTAAAGTAAAAAAATATTTAATAAAATTCTAGTGATAAAATATTATTAAAATTGAGGGTGTTTTTGTCTTTTTAACAAATTAATAAAAAAATGAAAAAATAATTTAATAGATAAGTGTAAATTTGGATTTTTTAAATTTAATGGATGAGACTTTATCCTTTTAGTGAACTTGGTTGAGAATAAGTCTTTGGCCTTAAAAAAATATCATCTATACCCCAAATTTATTTTTTTTATAATATTTAGATAGAATAACATAAATATCTTTTGAGTTAAAAATGTGTAATTTCATTAAATCTTAAGTGAAAAATAGTCTTTCGGCCTTAATACATTATTGCCCGTTTGGGTACAACTAATTTCTTTAACAATTATCTATTTGATTGTATGGACAAATAACTTGATTTCACCCAAGGTTTTTCTAAGTGATAAAGTCTTATTTATCAACTTTTTAAAATCCAAACACTTACTTTTGAGACATTTTTCATCTAATTTTGTCAAATTTTTATATTAGTTAAAGGTTAAATTACTTATTTATCATTTTTGATATAATGACTAAAATACCCTCAACCAAAGAAAAATAATATTTAAACATCTTGAAATAATCATTAATAAAATAAATTTCAAAAAAAATAATAAAAGAAAATGCCACTATCGATAAGTTCACAACTTATCAAATCTTCCATTTGGTTTTCAAGAAAACCTAATAAATAAACTGATATTAAGATTTCTCCTTTTTTAATATTTTTTTTCAACCAAACAAAGTCCAGAACTTTACCTTATCAGATCTTTTACTTTCTAGAGCCACCAAAGATGCATTATTACACTCCAAGGCTATGCACTACTTAACTAAAGCCACCTTCCCTAACACGTTGATAGTGTCATTTTTGCCACTATTGATTACAGAAATAGTCAGATTTGATTGTCTCACACAAAATAAAATAATTAGATTTGATTGTCTGATTAAATATTGCAACTCTTTCTTTGGCCAACTCCCTTTTGACCTTGCTCTTTGTTCTAATCTTCATAATTTGTACCTCCAAGGCATCCATTTTTCTGATGATATCCCTGAGTTTATGTTTACATTGCATGGCCTTGTTTGGTTAATACTGCAACACCATTTTTTTGGCGAGATCTTTTCTAAATTTAACAATTTGATGAGGATAAAAACTTTGTATCTCATAAAGAAGAAACTTTTTGGGTCAATTCCAAATTTAAAGGTCTTGAATCTTCAACAGCTTAACGTTTTAAACAATTTGCTAAATAGTTCAATTCCAAAAGAGCTTCAAGCTGTTGGGCATTTCTCTTTAAGAGAAATCGCTAGAAAAATTGCCCGAAAAGCAGTAGCTTGATTTTTTTGAGTTCATTTTTTGAAGGTTTTACCTTTTTACCCTTTGGTCAGATGAAATTCATCTAACGTAACTACTTTTGAGTGGTATTTGGATTTAAAAAGGTGGATGAATGGGATATTGTCGTTTAGGAAAGCTTTGGGAGGGAATTAGTTGTTTAGACTAATTATGTATTGACTTATAAGGTATCAATTTTAGTATCAATTTTAATATCAATATATCTATTTATCTATTCATTTATGAATTAAGATATTTTTCTTGTTTAACCTTGTAACAACCTTTAGTATATATTATTGTTACTATATTACAATAATATTATTGATTTAAATAATCACTTTTTTTTTTTTTTTTTTTTGGTAATACATGGTGGAAATCCCACACTTGTTAATCATAAACATGTAGACGAAAGCATTTATGAATTTGTAGGTACACAAAGTAAAATATAATGCACTAAAAAGTATCATATGTATATATGAAAATTCACTGCACATATAGGTATACAGATATAAATATATACATTGTGTACATAATATGCATTGTGAAAGCAAAAGCAATATGAACATGTGAGCCAAATGATAATGCTATCTTTCTAAATACATTGTTATGATCTAAAAATCCTGTAAATAATTATATGTGAAAATATTTGAAAACCTCTGTTATGCTGATCAGACTGATGAATACAAGGATTCAACACCTTGACCAAGTAAGTCCAATCCTATTGAAAATTACTAATACATGACTAGTACTTAATTTTTAATGAGTTTGGTCAATGACCATTTTCAATTTCTAATGGGCATGCGAACTTACAAGTACCCCCTCTTATTTATCTCTAAAAATGATAATTGAAATATCGTATATTTATACTTTAAAATATACATATGGATTCTAAGATCCCCTTTTAAAACACTACTTTAGCATGTTATGTCACGTAATGTTAATTAAGCATGCTATGTTGTTTTTTTATGAAACCACCCCTTAAGTAAGCTATTTTTAAAGAAAAATCTGACAGAGTTTTCCCTAAAAATAGTCAACTTGGCAATAATTTCTCTCATAAAAAACCTATAAAAAATCACTCTAAAATTTTCAACCAACCAAATACTAGTCCTATCTAATGACTGAATTTTTGTTTTCACAATTTCAATGGTAAATGAAATAAACATACACATAACACAAATAAAATTATGTTTTCTGGCTAACAATACTTTACTCTTATATACATATACCCACCTTTAAGATTAGTTAACACACACACTGTAGTATCCCAGGTTAGAAAAGCCCTTAGGGGTAGAGTTTTGAGGTTAGAAATAGAATTCAGGAATAGTTTGAGAGTCTAGAAGAGTTCAGGGGTGAGTTAAAAAATTTTCCAGAGTTGTGTGGCCTTCGTATGATTCCTTTAGGGAGGTTTCAATCATGCGAAGCGCGGGAAATGAATTTCTTTCATTTTCCCTTGGGTACTCCCGTGCATCATGCCTGCACGCCCATGCATCATGCCTGCACGCCCGTGCAGGTGGGTAGAAAAGGAGAGAGATGAGAGATTAATGCATTTCTCACCCGTTTTCAGCTAAGTTTTCTTCCCTTGTTCAGCAGCTCCCAGCCCTAGAAGTGAGATCCAGCTTCCAGCGGCTCCCAATCCAGTTCGAGAGCAGAAAGATTAGTTTGAGTTTGAGTTCCTAGCTTTATGGTGAGAGGTAAGCATTTCTTACTCTCTCTTTGCATTCCCAGTTTGTTTATTGATGTGTGGAAACGTTTGCCGGTGTTTCCAGTACTTTATGACATGTTGTGTATGTTTGTATGATGCCATGATGATGATATGATGCTTTGTTTGATGATTTTCCATCCAAAATGCATGCTTGCTTGATTGTGAGTGTGTTAGTGAGAGAATTGGCTGGTTTCCATGGTGGAATGTGTGTGGATGGATGAATGTTGAAATTGAAGTGATTTGTTAGCTTATTAAAGTGCCTTGAATGCTTGATTTCAGTTAATTTGATTTTGATTGAGTTTTGGATGGGTTCCTACGCGTTTCAGGCGAGCCATGTTTGAGCAGGACAAGACGCACGGTCGTGTGCCCGCAAGAGCATGCCCGTATGCCCTTGTTTCTGCAAGGACATGACCGTGTGCACTTCGTGCACACAGGCTGGAATGCAAGGGACACGACTGTGTGTCCTGAGGAGCACGGCCATGTGTCCCTTCCTTGTGTGAATGGCCAGATTTTCCAAAGGCTTGCACGGCCAGACACACGACCGGAGCACGGTCCCGTGTGTCTAGGTACACGCCCGTGTGCCTGTGCCCAGCATGGTCGTGTGTGCGCATGCACGCCCGTGCGTTTTCCTTTGCACGCCCGTGCGTTTTCCTTTGCACGCCCGTGCTTCAGCTTTAATTCCCAGAATTGGTAGAAAATGAATTATTAAAGGTTTGGTAATCCATCCAAGGGCTAACAATCATCAGATAATCCAGATTTCAAATAAGAAATGAAACATATGCATATACAACATAGTATGTAGCCTGAAAGCGGATCTAGGGATCCGAATTTAGTAGTTTCAGCACTCAGAATCTAATGTATGGGTTACAATTTTGGGTGAACTCGATGGGGCATCTGTGAGACCCAGCTTTTTGACACCAGTTAGACTACTCACCAGCATTTTAGTTTCAGCTTTCTAGCCTGTAGCTAGAATGTTCAGCCCACTTGACCAGGATGCCGAATCCCTGTGTTCATCAGTCTGATCAGCACAACAGGTACCTTCAGGTACATATAGCTCATTCAGATACATGCATCATTACCAGTTAATTTCATGACATGACATGCATTATTATGATATTCAGTAAACAGTAAGCAAACAGATAACCAGTAATCAGATTTAGCACCAGCAAGCGACTAGATGTATGAATAGGGCCGAGACCAGATATGTGTGTATATTTGCTGCTTGCTTGGGTCGAGGGAAGTAAGGAATGCTTACTGGGTGATCTTTATCACTCATCCATTTCCTTCTTCCTTCTTTTTCAGGTTTTGTTATAGCTGGCGAGGAGCGGGTGGACTGAGGCTCGCGAAAGAGGACCCACACACACCCTTTCAGCATGTATATGTATCTTCTTTCAGTTTTTGGACCTGTTAGGTCTTATATGTAAATGTCTATGTACTCAGATGTAGAGAACAGTGGTATAAATGGAAAGCCAGTTTGGGCTCATTTGTATTTCAGTTTCAGCTTCCACACGAAATGTAAAGTAGCAGTAGGTTTTCTTTTCGTAGGATTCCCGTCGCGGGTACCCGATTTTCAGTTTAATAAATAAAAGAATAGTATTATTCAGCAGTAGTGGTACTCGTGACGGCGGGTCCTACATTGTTAGTATTAGAGTGTTTCTCTGTGCCATTCTTAGTAGTTATTTGAGTTATGTGTGTGTGGTGTTTGTTTTCTCTCCTTCGCAGCCATCGTCCAGACCCTCCTCACAGCACAGTTAGGTATTTCTTTCCAGATTTGATATGTTTGTGTTTCTAACCCCGTTTCCTTGTGATGTTTTAGATAGAGAAGAGTACATACCTAGATACATAGATGAGGCCAGCAATAGTAGTCCCCCTGTCTGTCCTATGAGTGTGAGTGATAGGCAGCGATCTCAGAGTGCCTCCCATATGTCCATCAGGCCAGATCAGTTCAGAGAAATGATTGGGAAAGTTGTCAGAGAGAGTTTACAGCAAGCTGGTGTGGGTAATGTACAAGAGCCAACCAGAGTTGATCCTCCTCAGTATGAGACCTACCAATCTTCAAGAAGAAGACCAGCACATACACAGTCTCAGCCACAGTCACAGCCTCAGCCACGGTATTATTCTCAGCCTCAATTAGTCAGAGAGGGTTATCAGTTTCAGCCTCAGCTGGTTAGAGAGGGCTATCAGTATCCAGTTGGATTTACAAAGTAC